>CM060964.1:281963001-282005501 GCA_030765045.1 Tenodera sinensis | reverse complement strand
CGATGTGACCGCCAAAACATAAAAATATGGTGCTCTCTAAAACACAATTTATGTCAGTACATTTTTTTGTAGGGTGAACCATTTCGGAGATATTCCTTGTTATATGTGTCAGTTTCGGAAAACTTAAAACTTTTGTGAAATGGAACATTGTTCATTTTTTTAATATTTTAAGCGTGCAAAGAGAACAGGATCTCAAAGCTTTAAAAGATTTGACTATCACTCAAAGCCTATTGTATTCCCATATTCCCCTTGCAACTGCAAGGAGCCCAAATGACCTAGTTGTCGACGGGCCCTTAAACTCCATCCATCCATCCATCCTACAAGGAAATAAGCAAACAAATTTCTGTAAATGTTTATCTCAATTAGCATGAAGAGGACATAGAAATAAGAGTTTGTAAGAAGTAGAGAAAGTACAAGAGTAGAGAAAGTCATGGGAGTGCAACACATCAGATTTTTGTTTCTAAAGCTACCACGTTAATAATGGTTAGTCCATGACTGTGGGTGCGAACCAGGGTTGCCAATGTTTAAAAGTAAAATTATTGTACTGGCCACTCACAATTATAGATTTGGATTCAGAATTATCGTACATCATGAACCAAATGCTACAACAATAAATGTATCAGCATAACACTTATAAAAATGTAATATTATTGATGTTTATGGTATCCACTTACAAGATTGATGACCTCAATCAGTATTACAACTTTAGTACTTATGTTTCTCGCACTATTCATCTGTAAGTTACTCATCTTCCTCAACTGTTGCAGCATCTTACAAATTGGTTGTTGAGATAAACGCCCGCCTCGGTAGCGTAATGGTTAGTGTGTCTGCCTCACATTCAAGAGGTCGCGAGTTTGAATCTCGCTGAGGGTAAGTTATCCGGGTAAGGTTTATTTCCGAGGTTTTCCCTACCCTGAGAAGACGAATGTCAGGTAACTTAAAGCTTCATGGACCTCGGGCTCATTTGAGCATAATTTCACCCATTTCATTTCATTCATTCGTCCGATATGACACAATGTTGGAGGATGTTAATTTAAAAAAACAAAAGGATGGAAAAAAAAAAACTATAACATCTCGGTGGCTTGTAGATTTCTGCACCCACCACATTCTTTCATAAGCTAAGACGACTGAATAAGTCCATGTACCGTATCTAGCGCCAATCTGTTTCTAATTTTGGTTTTTATTAAACCTAGATTGGGGAAAACTCTCTCACAAGAAGTGTTTCTGTGGGGCAATGAAATCACTGATAATGCAACCTCCGCCAGTTCTTTGAAATCAAAATTTCCACCAAGCTGACATGTCTTTAACAGCACTCCAGAAACTGTCAGGTTCAGGCATGTTCTTTATTTCACACGGAGTAACACTTATTCCGAGTTTTCCCCACTGATCATCAATTTTGTGAACAGTGCCCTCTTCATTGAGAATGCGAGATCTTGGCATACTGGCAATAAGAAGATAAAGGGTAGAAGGATTAGTAGGATACAAAATGGTTGCCTTAGAAAGGTGGAGACAGGCGATGAGGGCAAAAGTGGTGTTGCTATTTGTAATTAATTTCATTTCGCTGGTGTGACAAACATTAAAAATGATATTTTGCCAGTATCGAAATTACTGTACACCCCCATAATTATTGTACGGGTTGACAACCATGAGTACAAGCATTCAAATTATCGTATGCCCCCATAATTATCCTATGGGTTGGCAACCCTGGTGCGAACACCAGTGTCAAATTTGTTTACCTACATTTCTTGAAATATTTTGCTATCTTTCGCACATACTCGCACACATCTTGTCAGAAACTTTGTGTTGCAAATTTCACTAATTTGAGTTCTTTGGCGCTCATAAGATTCTTGTTAAAACTTGTTGGAGTAATTGTTGGAAGCGAAAGTTCTTCCGTAAGCTTCTGCATCATATAACTCGTATATAAATTGAGGAGCATTTTTTCAAAACTCGATAGATGCACAAAATGCGTTTCTGAGAAAAACAGTTTTTTCTTATTTATTTATGCCAACAGACTTACTGTTGGTGTTTTTAAACACACAAGCCGTGTGTGGGCAAAGTTTAAGAGGTAGAACTGGAACTTAAAAATTCAATGCCACAACTGGGATTTGAACCACAGACCTTCCGCTTGCAGATGGTATTTAAAAACACCAACAGTAAGTTTGTTGGCATAAATAAATAATAATTACAAATAGCATAGTTTAACTAGTGCAAATTTGGGGTTTGAAAATGCAGTTTTTTTTCAAAAACCGATGGAGCTGATTAACTTTTCTGCGTGAGCGAGAAATTAACACATGAAGTTTTGTTATTTTTGTCATTTATTGTTTTTGTTGCTTTTTATTTATGTACTTATAATTTTTTAAATTTATTTTTACCTTTTTATAATACATACTGTACTATACAACCAACATATTAATGTTTATAAGGATTATTTTATTAGGTATAAACTTAGAAACTAAGTACTGCTACATTCACAATAACAATATATTTTGTTTTATTTATATAACAAACATATGGAATACACACAGAGAAATTTCAAACAATATGAGTAGGTGAGCTTTCACCTTTATTGGTGCTTGTACATGGTTCTTAGATCGTTTCTCTTTTCCACATCTGCCTCTGTCTTAATCTTCATCACTCCCATTTTGCAGGTTGAGCATGTGTCAATGTGTGGTGTACGGAATGAAAGATTGAAGAAGTTGCAAAATATGTTTATATTTTGACAATGAGCAGACAGGTAGATTTCTTAATCTTCTTTCATTGCAAAAGTTGGTCCACATTTTTCTGATATTAAGTTCTGGAGGTAAATATCCTCCTTGATTTTGGTCTTCCATAGTGGCTTTCTCTACATCCGTACTTCTTAATGTCTTGCTTTATAGCAGCAGTAATACCCTTCTGTAATATTGCTGTTCTGTCACCTCCTCTGGTTTCCTTTGGCACATTCCCAGATAAGTGAAATTTTCTAGCCAGGAGAGATAAGTTATCTTTTGACATCCCTGTGATTCCTTGGAAGCTTGCAGCACATACTGACAATACTCGGCCATCATTACCTCTCACACTATATTTAATGCTAACAGTCCGCTTTCTATTTGCAGCCTCTTTATTCACCACTTTGCCATTAGGAGATGTAATACTCATATATTTCATAAGGAATTTATCTTGATCTATTTTGTTGAGCATGGAAAGGTGTTGGTGAAATCCACTTATATCATTATAAGTCAAATCAGTTGCATCACAGTGCTTATGCCCTTTACTTTTAGGATTTCATGGAGTGCACTCGGGACCATGTGAACATGTAATTGTTGGAGTATGAGCTTTGCTTGACTTGCATTTTGATTTCCTTTCCTTGTTTTTGCAATTCCTACCTCCCTCGCATTCTACGACTGGTAAGTTTCACAATCTGAGCTCCTGTACATTGTGCATAGTACAGTGCAGTGTCTCAGCTAAGAATAAAAATGCCATCTAAGTATAACAAAGCTTGCTGAAGCACCTGCCTGCTGTGCAAGGGGTCCTGGATTCGATTCCCGGTAGACGGTTAGGTATTTTTCTCCAGCCAAGATTATTCCTCATCCTTCCCTGAATATGGAAGTATAAATGAAAGTGTGAATGTGTGTGTGAATTCTATGTATAAAAACCCCAGAGACCGAAACCCACTGTTAAATGAGTAACACCATTGCCAAAAGGCAAGGCTGCTGATATGACCTCTGCAGTTTAAAAAAAAATGATGCAGCAGTGTACAGAGCTTGCAGAAATGATTGAGAATTCCAAGAATCGTAACAGTGAGATGGCAGTCAATGCTAGCATGCCTTTCATAGAATTCAGGTTGCTACACTATGGATCATAAAATCATAAAATTGCATCTATTGACCTTTGCTTTAACTGAGCAAATGCGTCTATCGAGTTGTGAAAAAAACTGCTAATATTCCCTACCTTCTACTCAGGACACGAATCAAATTTTGAAAAATATGATTTCACAGAACGATGCAGAAGGTGAAAATTATGCTGATACTATATATAACTCAATTTCGTAAAATTTTGCTTCTATTGAGTTTTGAAAAAACACTCCTCAATTCCTTTTTTTAGACGTAAGTACGTGCTTGCATAAAGCATATTAGTCCTCAAATCAGGTGTATCAAATATTACAGCGAATTGCACACTTACCGGGCCAAACATGTAAACAGTTGCACATAGATTTTATTTAAACATATGGCAGTGGAGCGTAAATTCACATTAAGAATTATGCTTTCCTAAAGGTTTACCAATTACTAGTATCACATTGTTAAATTCAATATGAAATAATGGTATTAATCACACAAGAGGTTTTCATGCAAGAGTGACTTAACCTTTGGAATACCCAATGCTAAGTATCCAATGTAGGTATAACCTAACCTCCAGCCATTAGCTGTCAGCCTCGACACCATGCTTCATATTTACGTCTTACAGACGAAATGAAAACTGCATGTGTTCACCACATGTGTAAGTGTTAGAAACAAACTACCTCACTATTTATTGTGAACATGAAAATCGTGTTAGGTCCCTACCATTCCGTAAATTAAACGAATGAAGCAACTCACATTTGCTCAGCGTACATGCGCAGTAAGTAGACATGGACTTTGTGTTGTATTCGTTTCATTTCAAGTGAATTTATGTATTTCTGACTGATTAGAGCATATTTAAAGTTTCTTTGTTAATGTTTCTATCACGTTTGCAACTTCCTAATGGATGTAATAATGCAACCGGTGTCGGAAGTTAATTTTGTGTGGTGTTTAAAACAATTATCCAATTCCAACTGAAGTCATTATCTCATCTTGGCATAAGCCGCTCAAATAGAACAGGCCAGATTTTCAGACCTTTAAATATACCAAATAAAATCTTCATAAATATTCAGGAATGTAAGATTTGAGGTAATGTTTTTGTGTGGGGCAGTCATCCATAACCTTACTTTTTCACATAATTTTCTGGTGTCTGGCGTAGTGCAACAAAACATCTGAATTCACTACATGGCTAACACTACTTAAATAGATTCTAAAGTAAGAACAAATTAGAAACTACAAACTTCACTTATCTTAGTAATATTGCAAGTTCTTTGGTGCAAAGCTGACTAAAGTTTCGAGTTGGAGTCAACTCGAAACTTTGCAACATTACTAAGATAAGTGAAGGTTTTAGTTTCTAATTTGTACTTACATTAGAATCTTGTTGCTTCACTGTTAATGGCTTCAATTTCCTTAACTACTTAAATAGTTTTATGGAGCATTAGAATAGTTTATTGATATGCCGGTAGAAGCTTAGTACGCAAATCAACAGGTTACGCCATGTTGCCACACACTCTCACCTTTAAACATGATTATCTAGTTAATGGTGCATTTAATTTAAAAAATTGGAATTTTTTGTTAGTTTACATCCGCTATCTCACCTCCTTCAGTCTGGCGGATTATTTCACTTCCAGCCTGTATATGCTGTGTGTATCATCTGTTTTTAAATATCTTTTGATTATTATTATTTATTTATGCCAACAAACTTACTGTTGGTGTTTTTAAACACACAAGCTGTGTGTGGGCAATGTTTGAGAGGTAGAACTGGAACTTAAAAATTCAATGCCACAGCTGGGATTTGAACCACAGACCCTCCGCTTACTAGGCAGGTGCTCTAACCATTAAGCTACTGTGACAACCTGCCAGAATGACACTGAATTCTCAAACCAGTTCGTATTTCTCCTGGTAAACCACAAAGGTAGTCTTACATTAGAGACAATTACCCCAATGGTGTCTTACTATTGTAAGTACTTTATGTCCCAGCATTAAATAGCCTTCAGATGGTAATTATTATTTATTCATGCTAACAAACTGACTGTTGGTGTTTTTAAACACACAAGCCATGTGTGGGCAATGTTTGAGAGGTAGAACTGGAACTTAAAAATTCATTGCCACAGCCGGGATTTGAACCACGGACCCTCCGCTTACTAGGCAGGTTCTCTAACCATTGAGCTACTGTGACAACCTGCCAGAATGACAATGAATTCTCAAACCAGTTCGTATTTCTCCTGGTAAACCACAAAGGCAGTCTCACATCAGAGACAATTACCCCAATGAGACTGATGTGAGACTGCCTTTGTGGTTAGCAGCTTAATGGTCGCGCTCGCCTACCACCTAGGCGGCCCGGGTTCGATCCCAGGGACCCGCATGTGGTATTCGTGGTGGACGAAGCGGCGTCAGGGCGGGTTTTCTCCGGGTACTCCGGTTTCCCCCGCCATTTCATTTCACCGGTGCTCCATCTTCATGTATCATCAGTGTCACCGCCTGTGGTGCCGTAGTAGTAAAAGCGGGCGTTAAACACTACAACAACAACAACAACAAAGCTTAATGGTTAGAGCACCTGCCTAGTAAGCGGAGGGTCCGTGGTTCAAATCCCAGCTTTGGCATTGAATTTTTAAGTTCCAGTTCTACCTCTCTTTCTTTTAGTTGTTTGATATTTTGACCAGAAGTTATCATGTGACATTATGTGTTTCTCATATTGTATTAATGTTGCTCTCTTAATTTCTTGTTTAATTAGGTTGTTATTTGTTATGATTTGCATTGCTTTAGCTGGAGTAGATTTAACACCACCAGTTATAATTCCCATCACTAGGTTTTGAGCTACTTCCATTTTGTGTAATGTTCTTTTATTGGCAGTAACTAGATTTTCCCGTAACACTGGCTTGACATAGGTTTTATATGTTGTATTTAGAACTGTTCTTGAACGGCCCCACTTAGTTTATGTTGGTCTTTTTTTTTTTTTGGGAGGTTACAGCTCTTGTTTGCTGTTTTTAAAATTTGATGTGTGTGTGTTCCGTGTTAATTTCTGGACAAAATACATCCCTAGGTACTTAAATTATCCTGTTGGTTTACTTTTTTTCCCCCATTGATTATTAGGTTCATCTGGGGGGGGGGGGGGTGTCCAAGTGTAAATGTCATGTATGATGTTTTAGTTGTATTTATCAACATCTTATTTATTTTGCACCATTTTCCTAATGTGTCTAAGGCTTCATTCATTTTGTTGATACTTCAGCTTGTCTTTTTGGCTCTGTTATCCATGTAACTAAATCATTCACATATAATGCATATTTTGCACCTGCAGTTTCTGTTATTTTTCTGGGTAATTCATTTATCATTATATTGAATAATATTGGACTAATGACTGACCCCTGTGGCAGACCTAGATGCTGTTGTTTGTATGTAGTTATGGCTTTTCCATATTTTGTGGCACAATAATGTTGATTGATGAAAGAATAAATCCAGTTAAGCATCTTTCCTTCAATTCCCATTGTACATAATTTTTCTATTAGTTTAGCTCTCCAAATGGTTCCATAGGCATCTTTGAAATCTACAAAGACTGCTACCATTGTTTCTTTGATATCTAGGGAGTCTTTAAAGAAGAATTTCGTTATTGAATTGAAGAACAGAGAAGTTTTTAGTACCAAACCAGAATTGTGCAACAAATACACACATAATTTTTAAGGTCATTAATGCTACCCCATACACTCATAAGAGCCAGCCCAAACACAAACACAAAGCGAATGGGATTATAAGGCAGATGTTAAAGGACGACATTATTGAAATTTCAGATATGCCTTACCTCCGTCTGTTATGTTGGGTTCACAAGTCCGATGGTTCCTTATGTATGACTATCGATGCCAGGAAGATAAATTTATTGACACAACCCGAACATTTTAGACCACAGGGTGTTGACGAAGTTTTGATAAATTTGAGACAAGGGAGATATTTTTCAAATTTTGATTTAGTATCGTCGTACTGGCAAATCTCGCTAGATAAGTTTGTCAGAAAGTATACAGGATTCAATTTTAATGGGAAGATTTACCAGTTCAAAACTTGTGGAGTTGATCTTCCAACTATTGGAGTTGATCTTCCAACTAGTGGAAGTGCGCTACTTCGAGCCATTCACATCTTTGGTGACACAATAGAAAAATTTGCTTTGCAATATATTGACAACTGTCTAATCTACAACAACAATTTTGACGAACACATTAAACACTTGGACTGCATCTCAAAATTCTGTGAGAGTGGCATGGCAGTTAATATGAGCAAATCACAATTTTTAACTAAAGAAATCGAATTCTTGGGGTATATTATAACAGAAGCAGGAATGACTCCAAAAGCTGAATGCATTAAAGCAATACAGGCAATCCCTGCACCGAAAAATGTCAAACATCTGAGATGATTAATAGGCATGGTCCAATATGAGAGCAAATTTGTAATAAATTATGCTAAAGATTTGAGTCCCCTCAGAGAATTACTTAGAAGGATGTGAGGTGGAAATGGACTGAAGAACATCAGCAGGCTTTTCAAAACATAAATGACTAATTCAAAAGCACCTACTTCTGGGAAGACCTATATCCGATGCACCCTACTACATCTACACTGATGGCAGCATGTAAGACTCTGTGTTAACACGAGACTCAGAGGGAAATAGTCATGTGATTGCAATTGCATCTCGATCCCTAAGTAAAGTAGAGTCAAATTATACAATAACAGAGCAAGGGATTGGAGCTACATATTTTGCTTTGCAAAAGTTTAGACAATATGTCTGCAATGCCAAAATTATAGTCTACATGGACCATATCAGCTTGTCCTTTATAAATAAATGCAAGCTCACAAGCTCAAAAATATCCCTGTATATACATGAGATTACATCTTATGACAGAAATTACACACATACCTGGCAAAGAAAACATTTTCAGTGACTTGCTATCTCAACAGTTAGCAGATAAGCAAATTCCAGAGACTCTAACTTGTCTACATAATGAGGTAACACTAATGCAACTGAGTTTAACAAATTAAAAAATATCACAACTTTACAGCAAGGCGATCCGACTTTAAAGATGATGTTTAAGATAGCTCCAGAGCTAGAAGATATCATTGAGGGTACAGTAACCAAGTACAATAAAATCTTGTACAAATTACATGGGTACTTTATAAAGAAATGGAAGATCATTGCATGAAGTGAATTGGAAAAGGAAGTGATTACAACTTTACATAAGGATTTGGCTCACCCAGGATGCAAAAGGGCTGCTACACAATTAAAGAACAGCTATACATCAAACAAATTGATGAAATTCGTCACAACGTGTAAATGCCAAAAAGTAAAACCCATAAACATCAAATATGACTTTGAGCCACAGGTGATCATAAGAGATGAGAGGAATGCATTAGTTGCGATAGATGCGCATGGAGATGCCTGTGAGTCAGTATAATTGTAAATATGTATTTATAATGTTTGACATCTTTTCAAAATTCATGAAAATATACCCCGTAAGAAATATAAAAAGTAAGACCTGTGTAAATAAAATTTTGAATGATTGGATCCCGATGAATGGACCTATAAAGGCCATATTGTCAGACAATTCGCTGTACACCGGAGCAAATTATTTACACAGCTATCAAAGAAAATGGTAGCAAAATTAACAACTCATCAGCACATTACCCACAAGGTAACCCATGCGAAAGAGTTATGCATGATCTGGGAGTTTATTTTCGTGTCCTGTGCCAATCACTGAGGTTGGTACCAATGTTGTAAGACCATTGAAAAAATTATAAATCCTTCTGTGAACTCTATAACAGGATTCACGCCTTATGAACTAATGACCAGAAAGCCACCTGAATCATTAATATTAAACGTTTGGACCACGATTGAGTATAAGTCAAAAAAACCAAGTGAAGAAGAAAAGTGTGCCAAGCATTCAATAAAATTAAACAAAAAGCTGTGAAAAGAATTGTGAGGTTTCAGAAACAGAAGAACAAATGGCATCCTAAGATAGAGGAAGAAGTGCTTGTAAAACATTTTTGACCATCAAGTGCACAGAGAAAGGTCTACTGGAGAATAAACCAGCTGTATTGAGGACCATTTAAAATCGTAAATCAATTTGGCGACCACACTTTTGAACTTGAGAGAGATGACAAAAAGGTCATAGGAAGATACCACAAATTGTTATTAAAACCATACAAAAGACCAGAAATACATACACACGCAGAAAACACTGCACAGAGGGATTAAACATGTTTAGTAATTGTAATTGTGTATGAATATGTATGTTCAAATTATTGTAATTTATGTTCATTTTATTAAGAGAGGCATTCATCAGAATTTAATATATTATTTGTTTGAGAGGTAGAACTGGAACTTAAAAATTCAATGCCACAACTGGGATTTGAACCACAGACCTTCCGCTTACCAGGCGGCTGCTCTCAAAGTTTGCCCACACAAGGCTTGTGTGTTTAAAAACACCAACAGTAAGTTTGTTGGCATAAATAAATAATGTTATTTGTTATTAATATTGTTCCTTAATTTGTCAAATTACATACTTTCTGATGACAGGCATTTGAGGCAGTATTTTGTGTAAGCCCTCTGAAATAATTCAAATGTAAATATAGAAGCAACAGAGAGCCCCTGAAATAACTATGTTAAAACATAGGCAGCATAGGCTGACTTCTGTTTCGTGTGTGACACACCGAAGGAGGAAGAAGTGATGCTGATAGATATTATAACGAGAAATACTAATTATACATTATACAGTAAATTATTAATTGTGAATTTTTGTGATCATAAAAAGGAACAATATCGTCAGTGATGTTGTGATCAATCAAATGCAGCAAGTTTAGAAAAGAATATTGACTTTTCACAATTGTTGGCTATGCCTAGCCATTTTGTTCTTTAGTGTCGAAGTCCGCCATGTTAGGAAGAAAGTTGTAAAAGTGTTTCATGAGAAGGCTGGTGATTTTTGAGTGTTAATAAATCAAGACATTCATAAGAATAACACTGATTCATAAATATAATATATCTGTACTACCCCTGTGATAACAGTAATAGAATTATAGCTCTCCGACTTATGCTAGGCTATGAGGAATAAAACCTCATAAAGACTTTCACTTTAGTATAATAAATAATTGTTCCAATTAGCACCTCAACATTTGGCTCGAATTGCAGTAACATCATAAAATATTGTTCCACAACAGTATTAGATGAACTTGCTGTTCCTTTGTTATTTTATTAGAAGGTAAAAGCCTAGGAAATTATTCTTATGTTCAAGCTACTATAATTTTAGGTGGCCTTGCAAGCTTTTGTGTGCATTAGATAAAATTAAATAGTGAATTGTATGAAATGTAGTGGAATTTTGAATTCTAAGCCAGACATTAATTTTCATCCTGTGTTAAAGGTTATCTGTTCCAAGTGTGGTGGAAATCAGTGGAACAATATAGAAACCTTTAAGGAAAAAAACATACACTTTTGTATGTATATTTCAATGAAATAATATGGTATGGACATATATAGGGTCTTTAAAACATAAGGTAACCCATTCCATGGATGCTCTCCACTGTGTGAGAGAACCGAGAGTCACTGGGAAAATTGTGCTGCCAGAGGCACACTAAAATCCTTACCCATTTTAGGTACCGGAAATGTTGACCTTATACTTTCAAACAGGTAGTAGCATATCTCATAAAACAGTTGTTGCCCACTCACTTATGCTCAGCAGCAGGAATCCTTGTGATTTCTTAGATGATATCACTAAGTTCCTGTAGTGTATGAGGGTTAGAACAAAGAATCCTTGTGATTTCTTGCATAATATCAGTAAGTTTCTGTAGTTATGAGGATCAGAACAATTTATATTCAGTATTGCTTAGACCTAGTTTTGAATATAATGACAAACCTAACTAGTTGATGAGCATGTCAAACATTGCTAAAATGGCAATTGCCAATATCCAGCGAAGCTTTCTCAAGTTAATGTTTTGCTAATGGTTATGCCTTCCATTGAATTGAGCCGAGCCTATTATATCCCATAAGGGCTAAGGCCTCTTGCAATAGGCAGAGCAGCTTGAATAGGGGAGGGTGTTGTACCTTGAGCCAGTTTTTAAAATATTTGTTACAACCTTGGTTTAATTATTGCGCAAGGTGCAAGATGCAGTTGTGGCTCAAGGTACACGAGTGCATGTTACTATATAAATATGACAGCCCACGTGCTGGGTTATAATGTAATGAAAACGTTGTACACTCATTTTACTCTCCAAATAATGTGGAATCCAATATCCATTCACAAAATAATTCTTGTAAATGACTTAAAATATAATTCACAAACAACTGAAGTGAGAAAAAAATTGCTTTTGAGAAGAAAAAACAGCTGTTTGCTCTTATGCACACAACTGTTATGCTAAAACCTGCCAACTCACACAGGCTCTACACCATGGTACAAAACAATATGTGCTCTTGGGAGGACTCGCTAGGTGGCAGCATCTCTGAGATAAAGAAACTGGTCCAAGGTACACTATGGTCTAGGTACAACACACTCATTAGGGGAGCTCTCCTAAAGAGCACTTTACATTAAGCACCTGCAATTACATGAACAAAAGAAAACACTTGGAAATGCATAATGGTCTTATAGAACATTAAGTTTTTCTTTCTTGGTTTTAGTAGTTCCAATTTCCTTTCTTGTTTTCTTTTGTACAAAACCTTATAATTAGGGCTTGGAAGTTCGTGCCCTAAAAAAACACTGAAATAGGCATGCATATATGCTGTTAAAAACTTAAAAATATGCCAAGAAATATGCACTATTAATTAAAACGATTGATGTCCCTTTGCAGTAGACAAGGTGAGTTAGTATAAATAATAAAAGTTACCGTATTCCTTAGACGTTGAAGCAGAAGTGGTCCGGCTGCTAGCATTAACTGCTAAATTGCAGTTCACAACAAACACTTTGCAAAAATGTTCAACTGTAAAACATCGTATGTTGTCTCGCAAAACACTTTTGTAACGTGAAAAACTTCTCTCCACGTCATAAGATGTTATCGGGGCATATTTAAATGATGTTAACTGCTTTAGAAAGAGAGTCAAGTCTCTTGGTGTGACAGATGGTTTTCTTTCGAGGATGTCTCGAATATCGCACATCTGGTTATAACCAGAATTTTTTGAAATTACATAATTCACTTTTTGTCCTGTGCTACCAGGAACCGAACTTAGGTCACATATTGTTTTTTCAAAGACAGTAAGTGATTCATGCAAAGGAGATCCTACAGCTTCCAATGCCGTTATGGCTGTTGGTAACAAGGAAAAATGGGCAGATATGAAACTAAGATCCTCTTTTAACCCAGTGCCTGACAGAATATTTTGCACAGTTTCCATTGATGAAGCATCTTTCGAGTCCAATGAATTAACAACCTCTTTGACTATTTCTATGTGCTCAGTATAATATAAAACTACATCGACCCCTGTTTCCCATCGAGTTAACACTGGTGTAGGTCGAAGACGGATATTAGGTGCTGTTGACCTAAACAGCTTAATTCTTTCAGGAGATTTAACAAAAATTTTCTTTGTACTGGACACAAACCTATCTAAGGGAAAGAATCGCGTATTGTCTCAAAAACACGATGGAGAGTGTGTGCCAAACAAGTTATATGAATTAAGTTAGGAAAAATACCTTTCAGAGTTTGTCCTGATTTTAGCATATAAGGACCTGCATCAGTAACAAACAAAAGTAACCAGGCGTATTTGATTCCACATGGCCATAGTAATTTCTAAGTGTCCATCACAAACTGGGTCACAGTTACATTGTTAGTGGCCGACAATTCGCACACATTAAGAAGATAAGGTGTAGTCTTTTGTTCATTATTTAAAGCACCCGTGATTATATTAGCAATAGAACGGCGCTCAGAATCAGGGGTTTCATCAACAGACAACCACACAAACTGATCCGCTAATTCATTTTGTATATTTGACAATACGTTATTGACACAACAAATTATGATGGAGAAATAGAGGCTATACACATTGCTCTCCGACAATTATTAAATCTTCCCTTAAATAAATTTAACAAGGCAGTAGTTCTTTCGGATTCTAAAGCTGCAATTCAGGGAATATGTTCAAATACTACAAAGAAGTAAACAAAAATTAGAGAATGCTACAAAATGTTAACACAACTCAAAAAAGTTAATAAGACTGTTCATCTCCAATGGATTCTAGCACACTGTGGAGTCATGGGGAACGAAGCTGCAGACTCACTTGCAAAGAAAGGCACAACAATAAAACAAAATTCTAAATTCAATTTCTCATATTCCTCAATAAAACGCTTGATCATTAAAAAATTTTCTCATTCATACCTACAAGAAATAGAAACAAATGCCAAAGATAAAAAATGGATTACACTACTTTCCAACCCAGATATAATCCCCCAGAGACCAAGGAAAACAGCGGTTGCAGCCTTCCGACTATTGACAAATCACGACTGCTTAGCAAGTCATCTCTACAGAATAGGTATCTCAGCCTCACCAATATGTGTCCTGTGTAACGATCCAGCAGAAATGAACGAAGACCACTTGAAGACCTGTGAAGCATTAAGATCAGAAGAAACTACAGTTCAAAAGTATTGGATAGCACGAATGCTAATGGCTTCATTGTCAGATGCAAGGCACTAGAAAACAACAACAACAATACGTTATTGTAACAATGTCCTACATAAGTCTTACGCAGTGTATTTTCTTTAGGCACATGTGGTCGAGTGTACTAGGCAAGAAAGTTTTTAAATGTCGGATTATTAATTTTGAACAAGGGAATATCAGCAGCTAAAAATGCTTGACAGAAGTCATATAATTCAGTAACCCTATTTCCTAGACACTCTACTAGCTATTTTTGAACACGTTCTTTGTTTGCGAGTTTTCTGATTAAATTCTCCTTATGTTTTGCTGTGTTTATGTGCCGATCTATTTGAAATCTTTTCTCACTCCCTACATTTTTCTCACACGCTCCACAAAACAGTGCCCTATTATCTATAGATATTAAATCACCCGAAAACTCGTTCTGTAAATTAATTAATCTAACACTCGGAGTTGGTTTTATTTTCGACATTTGAAGAGCTTTTAACATTTTATATGCCTAATTTAATTTGGTGGGAACCAGTTCACAACATTGTTACATTTGAAGACCACTACACAACTACTGATGGGCAGGCAAGCGTTGCTATAATCATGCTGCTCAAAACGTTGACCTGCACTTTATCTTTGCTACTATAAACCTCTCAGATAACGCACTGATTATTTTCTACGAACACACATATAATGAAGGATGAAACAGGAGATTCACTGTATGACAACATGACTTAGCATTAGTTCTCGCCACCTAGCTAGTTGCATCATCATGTGCAATACTACCAATATAAAAAAATATTATACAGATGGAAAAAATAATAAAAGACCATAAAAATAATTAAAATATGCAATATAGGGGCATAATATTGAAATAATATGCATTTATCAAAAATTAAGAAAATATGCAGTTATGTGCACTATAGAATCATGTCCAAATAACTGAAAATTCCATAATTCGTGCACATAATGTAAAAGCATACATTTTTAACCCCTATGAAAAAACATGCAAATCCATGAACTTCCTAGCCCTACTTATAATTTAATTTTGTTCATTGACTTTTTTGTATTCTCAGTTTTAATTGTTCAAGTGAACGTTCCCAAAAATGCTTTTGTAATAATGAGAAATACTTTAGCCAACATGCTCACTGCTACCATTTTGATATTTCACTTGTATAAAGTTAAGCACTTATGGTCTGAATCATATAATCATGTGCTACATTTGCAATTTGTACTCAGATATTTATTTAGAATGTGTGCAAACATTGGTACTGAATTGTTTATTATTTCAGCTATGCTGGCTTTGTTAGCAACACTTGTGTAATATTAAGATCTGTGAAACATCCTTCTGTTAGAGATTACATTATTTCAAATACATACATGACAACAAAAGTTGAAAATAAATAGTCTTTTGGTGTAATACGAAAATTTTGCTTTCAGAGGAGTGCATATAATGGTTGCCACACCAGGAAGGTTAATGGATATGCTGGATAAGAAAATGGTGCGACTGGATGTCTGCAGGTAAATAGCACATTCATTTCTGTTCATACTTGATGAGAAATCTTGGGTATACATATGAAACATGCTGTGACATAAAATTGTGTTTTTTTAAGGTACCTTTGTATGGATGAAGCTGACAGAATGATAGATATGGGATTTGAAGAGGATGTGAGAACCATATTTTCATTTTTTAAGGTGGGTGAGGATAGATTTGTTGCACTTCCGTGGACAAAAAAAATTATTCATGTCTGGAACACATACATACATACACGCACGCACGCACACACGCACATACCTACATACGTACATACCTACATACGCACGCGCACACACACACACACACATACGCAGGGAGGCACACAGACAGACACATACAATGCCTGCCGCCCACCCGCCCGCGTACCTACACAAATAGACAGTCAGACATACCTACTTTGTGAAAACTGCAAGTTATTTGGTACTCATGGAGATGTTTTGTTTTAGTTTATGAAATACCTTCAGACATATTTGTTGACTGTTCTATTCATATGCAAGGAATTTAATACTGCCCTGCCCAGTATTCAATAGTTCCATTATTGAGTCATGGCCATCTATCAGTGTAAAGTTGAAAAAATGATAATACTTGAGATTTGTAATTGTTAATATGAAACTTCAATATGATGTTCAGTGTATATATTTTATTCATTGAAGTATTGCTTTAATATGTTAATGTCAATTTTATTATACAGGGTTATTCTGAAGCCTGTGAAACATTTTAAAAATTCATAGCTACTAAACTATGCCAATGATAACATTTTTTGTATTAAAAAAAGAGGAACTCCCCAAGTTTTGTTGCTTACAAATACTCAGTGTCCACCCTTACTTATATGGCAAATATGTACACAGTAATCCACCTCCTCCCATACATGCGTTAGCATGTCATGGTTGATCATAGCCTAGGCAGCTGTAATCCGGTGGCGAAGTTTCTGAAGATTACCGGCTAGAACAGGCACATAGACAAAGCTCTTCACAAATCCTCACAGGAAAAAGTAACACAGTTAATTCCAGCGTCATTAATGCATTGTCTTTATGTCCAATGCATTCGATCCATCTCTGGTAAATGTCCATTAACATAGGCTCGTTGGTGTAATAGTGATAAGCACATCCATCTTGCTGAAGATGTAGTAATTGCTGTCTTCATTCAGCTGAGGTATCAGCCAGGTTTTAATGTGTTCAAGTAAACCATCCCATTGATGTTGTGTTCCATAAAGAAAAATATCCCATACTCTCTTTTTGGAAATGGCACAGAATACATTCACCTTTGGTGAGTCTTGAACATGTTCTATGATAGTATGGGGATTTTTGGTGCTCCCATATGCGCGCATTGTGCCTATTTACTTTTCCAAAGAGATGAAAAGTTGCTTCATCAGTAAAGATGAGAGTGTCAGTGAAGTTGTTTACTTTTAACGTTTCTTGCACTTATGTGCAGAAATTATGACGTGCAATTTTGTCAATTCCTTTAAGAGACTGATGAAGCTCAACACATGCATGTGTACTGGATTTACGAGGGCTGCATTGATCTCTGTAGTGTGATGCACTGTTTCTTCACTGGGTCCTGGACATCCTTGCTAAAAAACATGCATAGACACTCATTATAAATTTTGCAAAGCAATGCTTGATACTGTTGAATACAGGTGGTGCCTTTTTAAATGCACTCAAAACATCTCTGCATAGTCACAACTGAAGAGGTTTGTGCATATTCCAACACACAATATGCTTGCTCGTGTTCAGTAAGCAACATTTTCCCCACTATTGATAACTGCTGCCACCTAGCGCATCATGGTAATTCAATGTAGACTTTTGTTAGAAGAAAGACTTCGAGAGTTTCTCTCTTTATTGCCACAACTACTACCGTAATCTGTCACATACTTGTTAAACTTTAAAATGTTTCATAGACTTATGAATGATCCTGTATTTAAATTTATTTATTATTTTTTAAGTTGCATAATTTATGTGAATGACAAGTTTGTTTACCTAGTGTAGTTTTTTAAAGAATGTTTTGTATGGCCTCGTCATTAAATCTTATGTTACGGTGGAAGCTATTGATGAGGCTCTTTTACTATCTCATGTCATGATACAGGTTGAGATGCATTACCAGACTCAATTTCTTTGTTGAATGTTTATTTGGATCTTTGTAGATTACTAGTCTTTGGATGTTAGCACAATTTAAAACTCCTTAGTTTTAGCTAATATATTTTTCTTAGCACAATTGAGATTTTGTATTGAAATGTTTAGCGAAATTTCGCTAAATGCATTGTCTATCTTCTTATACACATGTGATCAAAAGTATCCGGACACTCCCAAAAACATACGTTTTTCATATTAGGTGCATTGTGCTGCCACCTACTGCCAGGTACTCATTATTTGCATCCTCAGTAGTCATTAGACATTGTGAGTAAGCAGAATGGGACGCTCTGCGGAACTCACCGACTTCAAACGTGGTCAGGTGATTGGGTGTCACTTGTGTCAGAAGTCTGTACGCGAGATTTCCACACTCCTAAACATCCCTAGGTCCACTGTTTCTGATGTCATAGTGAAGTAGAAACGTGAAGGGACACGTACAGCACAAAAGCGTACAGGCCGACCTCGTCTGTTGACTGACAGAAACCACCGACAGTTGAAGAGGGTCGCAAAGTGTAATAGGCAGACATCTATCCAGACCATCACACAGAAATTCCAAACTGCATCAAGATCCACTCCAAGTACTATGACAGTTAGGCGTGAGGTGAGAAAACTTAGAATCCATGGTCGAGTGGCTGCTCATAAGCCACACATCACGCGGGTAAATGCCAAATGATGCCTCGTTTAGTGTAAGGAGCAAAACATTGTGTGGAGTGACGAATCACGGTACACATTGTGGCAATCCGATGGCAGGGTGTGGGTATGGCGAATGCCCAGTGAACTTCATCTGCCAGCGTGTGTAGTGCCAACAGTTAAATTCGGAGGTGGTGGTGTTATGGTGTGGTTGTTTTTTTCTTGGAGGGGGCTTACACCCCTTGTTTTGCATGGCATTATCACAGTGCAGGCCTACATTGATGTTTTCGGCACCTTCTTGCTTCCCACTGTTGAACAGTAATTTGGTAATGGTGATTGCATCTTTCAACACGATCGAGCACCTGTTCATAATGCACGGGCTGTGGCGGAGTGGTTACGCAACAATGACATCCCAGTAATGGACTGGCCTGCACAGAGTCCTGACTTGAGTCCTATAGAACACCTTTGAGATGTTTTGGAACACCGACTTCATGCCAGGCCTCACTGACCTACATCAATACCTCTCCTCAGTTCAGCACTCTGTGAAGAATGGCAAAGAAACCTTCCAGCATCTGATCGAAAGTATGCCTGCCTAAGTGAAAGCTATCATCAAGGCTAAAGGTGGGCCTTATTCGTATTTCGCGTTTCGCTATAATGTCGAATTTGCTAAGAAAACTATATTAATTTGCTTTTTGAAACACACACAAAACAATCCTTAATTACATAAATACAATTGAAAATAACATTTAACAATAATTATCATCCTTATAAATAGACAATCTTCTTGGCAATGAAAGAATGATATGGGACAAACAGAGTCAAATACATATTTGAATAAAGTCAAGTTCATAATTTAATTACCTCTGGGGACAAATATATACTGTTTCATATGCCGCTTGTGTTGTTTTTCAAGTTGTCACCTAAGCTATACAAACTTGAAATATAACACAACACCTCTTCTTGCTTATTCGTTGCACAATATCACTTGTCACTTCACTTCATATCTTTTTGTCTTGACATGATGCAGCATGCCTTTATATTATGTTAACACATTTTATCACCTCACAATATAATAAATATTTCTAGGTGTTCATAACTGACATTGACATTACCTAAGCATATGTTGTAGTTAAACATTCACCACTCAAAATTGTTATTCCTTTGTCCCATCTCCCATTTTAAATGTTTTCGACACATATATATATATATATATATATATATATATATATATATATGCAATTCTTTTTCAATTTTGTTTGATGTATAATTGTACATATTCTTAATAATGAGTTCCTATTCCTTTTGTTTAACTTGTCAATATTTTCCTTTGCTTATCATTAGCTATTTCCGTCTTATCTTTGGCATTGTTTTGCTTCCTCTGTTGTCTTCTCATATCTACAAATCGCCATTACTTTATTTACATATATTTTTTTTTATCTCTGCAGAAGAAAATTTACATATACACAATTATTTTTCTTCATTATTCTTATTATTTCGTTGCAGTTCATTGTTTTTCTTATTTCATTCTTGACACCCCTGTGTGTCAAAAACACTTTTTCTTTCTACTCCTTTGTAAACTTCTTCAAATGTTTCTTTTCCCCTTTACTTTAAGTTCAGTGAGATTAGAATTTTCATTCTTCTTTCTCTACGATGCTTGTTTGTCTTGGTCATATTTGCCAACTGTTATATCATTATTCTTTCCTCCCATTAAATGTGGTCTTTAATTTGTCCCGTGAGGAACCCATTTATTCTTATTGATTTTCTTTATGCTTATGCTCTTGCTTTACATATATATTCGCAAAGGAGACTAGTTGGTCACTTGTTTAAATGGCTTTAATTTGTTTTTGTGACATCTCCCTTTCAACTTGCCATTCTGATTTTTAAGTTCATACGTATGGTCACCCAACTGTTTTGCTACAACCAAAAGTCCTGTGTATATTAGTTCCATCTTTCTAGATCTTTTTATGGAAGCTTTTGATATGTTGGAGCACTTTTTTGCCTATCTCTGGAAACCATTTCCTAATATACTTTTTTGCTCTATTCCTTCCTTTTTCAGACTTTTGTTGCAGTCTCCAAAACCCTAGTTGACATTTCTCTTTTTCCGTAAATTCCCGTTGATCAGCCATGGTGGCGTCGATGTCAATTGTTATTGCTTAGGTTTTGTATTTGTCATTAATTCAATTGGGGCAAACTTAGTCAAGGGGTTCACAGAGTTGTTAATTATCTCCTCAATATTACTGCATTTTTCATGAACTTAAATTGTTCCTTTGGCGGTTACATCACTCTCTCACAATAAAAATATGGTGCTCTCTTAAAAGCGGTTACTATACTGCTATTGCTCTGTGAGTGAAAAATATTGTAGAGCGGGAGGATTAATGACTTCATTGTCAGAAATCCAGCATTAGCTAACAACAACAAATTGTTCCTTTTGCCACATAGATCAACTTCCAGGACACAAAGTTGATTTGGAATTAGTTTTCCTGGATGTTGGTAACACTGGTTGTGTTGTCTTGTGGAGTTACTGTAGTATCCGTACTATTATTGGTTTCTTGTCTGCGATCTGCAGTATCCTTCACCTCTAGTGTGAACCCTTACCATTCATCGACCTTTGGTTATTTAAATATTCTCGGCAGAATCGAATATGGTTTACTTGATGGCTGCGATCTACCGATCTGCCATAACTGTACGTAGGTATTCTTTCCCTGTACCTTGACCCACTTATTGGATTCATGTCATGATACTGCTGTCTTGTATTTTGTAGTCTTTCATCATGGTTTTGGGCTCATGCTGTAAATGATGTGCCCCTCTTCCTCTGTTTTGGATGTTTCATGAGTTCCCATTGTCCCTTTCTCGTTGATGGTTTGTCACCGTGCTCCCATTTTGGTTAGGTAAGTTAGGGTCACTGTTTTTATGTCTATTGTCATTAGATAATTCTGTGTTTCAAAAGCTATCAGTAGTTCGATCACATCGGTAAAGTCTACTGGCTTTGCCACAATCAACTCTATTCTTAACGAATCTGGAAAATGTCTTGTAATGTGATTAGTTCTGCCTCTTATAGGTTAGGGTCTAACAGTTTTCACTTGTTGTCTATCTTCATAAAATAGTCTACTAATGACAATCCCTTTGATGAATCGTACCTTTCTGCTGCTAACTCCACCCTTGTTTGGTTTTGCTTGGCTGGACCCGAATATCTGGGAAGGAATAAGTTTCTAAACGAACTATAAGTCTCATGGCCAGCTAGCATTAACCTTAACTGTTCTAATGCTTTGTTCTCTAAGCTTTTCTTCACTATTAGCATTTAGAGTTTGTTCAGAATTCTTTTCACTTTAAAGTATTCTTCCATTTCTTTGATGAATAACTTCAGGTCATCTCCTTTATTCTCATCAAATGGGGGCCCCCCAGGGGGACCTACTGTGGTAGGTCCGGGTTTGGCACTCCCGGAGCCCCAAGCCACTCACCATCATTTCACCCCTACCATGCCCATCAACTTTGCCACATAATAGCTGCTTCTGTTGCTATTATTCATCACCCTCTTACCCTTCTAGATTTATTATGATTATTAGTTAGTAAGGCCTTAGTTTTATAACTCCTGTCTCACCAGCAGGGATCTTTCCTATCTCCGTGGTCCTGTCCCACGGTTTTCAGCGTGGCCCCCAACTTGTGTGCTCTTCGCAGGTCTCAGGCGCAAAGGTTGGGCGGATCCTTCACACTGCCCCCATGTGTAGCCTTAGGTGCGGAGCCCTTCCATACATCATGTACACTCACGTAGCTCCTTGAGGGCACGGCCTGTGTTAATTTCCCGACGGCTGCATGCTGTCGGGTTAGTAACAACGGCCAGAAGTGTTACCGCTGACGGAACCCCGGTGTAATCAACCTGAAGTCCCCTGAATCCACACTAACTCCGTTGAGGCAGCGTGGCCTAAAGCAGGGAGCCACAGGCGGTTATTCCTGTGGTGAGGGAATAAAGCCAGGATGCGCGTGGTGAACGGTTTACCATGTGGACAAGCAGTGGAAATTGGAGGTTAGCCTCTCTGAAGTACGCCTTGAGGTCAGTCATGGAGGGGTCTCCATGGCGGCACAGATCGTAGAGATTTTGGTGTCTTTTATCCTTTGACTCCGGATGGCAGGCTGATGCCAACGGTTCCGGAAGGAGGTCCAAATCAATCATGCGTCCGTGCAAAACCCCCTTTACTGATGTTTTCTTGGTGATGACCTTGGCATGTGAAGGGAAAACGATGAAGAACCTAAGCCCATTCTATATTAAACGCGAAGTCGACAGGATCTGTGGCTCAGTAAAAAACGCAACGCGACTGAGAGACGGTACGCTTTTACTTGAGACGTCCAATGCTGAACAGTTCCAAGAGTTACTGAAAGCGAGTTTGTTGGGCTCCTACCCAATCCGGGTAGCCCCACCCAAATCATTAAATTCGTGCAGGGGAGTTGTTACCACCTCCAGCTTGGACGATATGTCATTGGAGCATATTGTCACCTGTCTCTCTAATCAAAGGGTCATTCAAGCGTATCGCCTATCCCGAAAGCAGGATAGAAAAGAAGTTCCCTTAAAAATGGTGTTCCTCACCTTCAAGGGAACTACTTTACCTGAATACATCTTCTGTGGGTATGAGCGCGCTGCAGTACGCCTGTATGTCGTGAACCCCATGCGCTTTTTTCAGTGCCAGAGGTTCGGGCATACTAAGAGCTCATGCACACATCCTGCGATATGTGAGCGTTGCGGTTTAGCAGCACATGAGGACACCGCCTGTACTCTGGACCCCTTCTGTGTGAACTGTGGAGAGAAACATTCACCAAGCTCTCATCAGTGTCTGCAGTTTTGCGATGAAAAGAGCATACAGGAGCTGCACATTAAGGAACACTTAACTTTTCTGGAAGGGCGGCGGCACTTTGAGCAGCTTAAACCTGCTAACACCATAGGCTATGCGTCAGCTGCACGCTGCCGTCCTGTAGCCACTGTCGGTTTGCAACATGTGCCTGTATCGGATGCCTCCACGCAAACCGACTGTCTGGCAAACACTCCTCCACAACGTCCTACTACATCTATAGCGACGACATCAATCGTAGTGCAGACGCCAGCTCCCGAATCGTCCATGAGTGCCACAACTCCTGTTGACCGCCCACATTCCAGGTATACTGTTAGAGTGAGTAGCCTCACCTCTTCGATGAAGTCCCGCTCCTGCTCCACGAGCCAAAGGGGAACTTCAGACTCCCGTACATCAGAGGAGCCGCCTGAGAACGGCGAAAATCATGTATATGGTCCCAAGCGCGCCAGAATAAAAATGAAGAAAAAGATAAAGACTGGCCACTAATTTATTTTTAATATGGAAATAATCCAGTGGAATGTTAATGGGTTCCGGGCATGTGCTCCGGACATGCAGCACTTAGTCTTTCAACGTTCTCCATCAATCGCCATGTCTACAGTAAACCCGTTTGCAGCCTAATCACGCATTACAACTTCGTTGTTTTTCGGCATTTAGGCATGACTCTGCAGGTAACCGACGAGCAAGTGGTAGTGTTGCTATTCTGGTGGCACATAACATCTCTGCCACCAGCATCCCGCTTAACACACCATTGCAAGCTGTAGTGATGTGAGTACAGCTGCAGGGCCTGAGCCTGTATTTGCAATGTCTATCTGCCACCTGTCAGTGTCGTACAATAAAATGATCTTCGGGCTCTTTTGACACAGATACCTCCACCGTTCCTCTTTCTAGGCGATCTTAATGCCAAAAATACCATTTGGGACTCCGACACTGACGATGCTCGTGGGTGCCTTGTTGCAGACGTTTGCGATATGTCCGACTAACTTTTGTGAAATACTGGTGCCCCTACCTTTCTATCATCTGCCTATGGTACACACTCAGCACTAGACATTTCTTTTTGTAGTCCGTCGTTGGTACCTCTACTTGATTGGTCGGTCCTTTCCGACTTATTTGGCAGTGATCACTACCCAATTAACATTCACCTATTTGACCAACATACTGCTGCAACACGACATTGTAACATTGAAGCTGTAGCGGTGCGAGTACAGCTGCAGGGCCTGAGCCTGTCTATTGGCAATGTCTATCTGCCATCTGTCAGTGTCGTACAACAAAAAGATCTTCAGGCTCTTTCGGCACAGATTTTTTTTTGGTGTGGCCCCACGTCCGCCATACCAGGCGAAAATCATCCGAAAGGGATATACATCGCCTCCCCTACCATGCACTATGTCTACTCTACAAGGATGGAAGGGAAGTTGGGTGCTGTTATGTCAGGTACCGCCGAAGCAAACCTGATGTTAGTGGGTAATTCTAAAACGGCATCTGCAAACAAGAGAGTATGCTGGCAGATTGGGGTTAGGTACAGGACTTGGCACAGGGCCCAGGCCTGGAACCTAAGTGTTAGTGGTAGGTTATCATGCTGAAGGCAGGAATTGAGGTGAGGTGTCGTGCTAAGATTATGGAGTACGTACCTGATTCGGGCTGCAGCCGGAGAGGGAGCTGCAGTGCATCGGCACAGCATGCGCTGCCTGTCCTGAAATAATTTGTACAAGAGGTGCTGTTAAATCTTATGTACAGGGTATTTATATATATAACATGTACTATGAGTATTATTATTTTTTTTATTATCTGTTTATTTTTTTTTTTATTATTATAATTTTTTTTTTTGGAAGGGTTGTTTTATTTGCAAGTGAGAAGTCTTTGCAGTGTGTCCCACTTTGTAATATTCAAGGTCCAGTGGGATAGCTGAGGGTCATCATAAGTAGGGTTGCCCTGTCACCCTGGCCTGCCCCGGCAGGGGAGATCATCCATCTGGGGACTTGAGGGCTATTGGGTCTTCTAGGGAGGAACTAGTGCACAGAGGTGTTGAGCAATGTCTGTCGCTGTTATTGCAGCATGTTTGTTAACTGGTATTGTTCTGTCAAAGAGTGATAGAGGCCTCTTATGCTTATTAGCATCTGTGGTGTACTGTCCCAGTAGGCGAATTAGTGGGTTGTGGTTAGTTTTGGCAGCTTCATACATATTGCAAGCTAGCTGTTTGATAAATTCCTCCACTGTGTGCATTTTTAACTCACTATGTATCACATCCAGTGGGGCGGTTTGTGGTACCTTGGTTATGGTTTGCAGAATTTTGTTTTGCAGCGTTTGCAATGTTTGAATATGAGACTTGGCGCAGTGTCCCCGTGCTGGTGCTGCATACGTGAGTACTGGGCGAGTAAGTGTTTTGTACAGTGTGAGTCCTAGTTGCTTGCTGAGCTTGGATTTCCTATTAAGGAAAGGGTACAGCCTGCCCAGTTGGATGTTGGCCTTTTGGCGTATTAGTTTTACATGCTCGGCAAATGTTAGCTTGGAGTCAAGAGTGACTCCCAGATATTTGGCCTTATTGGTCCAGTTGATCGTTTCTCCGTATAGTTATTAGTGGAGCGTTGCGGTTGAATCCCTGGGTTATATGTTCTATATTTCATGTTATCTGCAGCGTGTTAGAATGGTGTGCTCAAAAGCCAAATTGTTCGTGGATTGTTATATCGTGTCTCTTAATATGTCCAGTGATTCTCCTCAGTATTACTTTCTCTGCTACCTTGCTGATATCTTAAGTAGGCTTATGGGCCTATAGTAGGCAGGGTTTGTTTTATCTTTCCCGGTTTTGGAAACATTAACGCATCGGCTGTTTTCCAAGGGGTTAGATAATAGCCATGCTCTAGGCAGTAGTTGCAAATTTTGCTTAGGTGCTCTAGAGCTGTCACGGTTAGGTGTTTAAGTACCAAATTCGGTATTTTGTCAGGTCCTGGGGCTTTGGAGTCCTGGAGGTGTTTGATTATCCAGAGGAGCTTGCCTTTATTGGTTCTTTTGTTTTTGTTGTGGCCTGGTTTCACCAACACATTGCACGTGTTGTTTTCGAGTTGAGTATTATGAGCTGAGTCAATTGGCGCCTGATTTGGTGCGCAGGCTTTAGCCAGAGTTTCTGCCAGAATGTTCGCTTTATCTATGTCTTCTTCCGCGTGTTTTCTGTTAGTCTTCTTAAGGGGTGAAATGTTCAATGGCTCTTTGATTAGTCTTTTAGTTAGCTGCCATATGGCGGCGGCGTCCAGTCGGAGTTGTGCTAGGGTATGATCCCATTGGTGTTGAGCTATTTGTGTGAGTCCCGTTTTGACCTGACTATTTAGTGTGGCTGTGTTGACTTTATGGACTAGATTTCTTCCGTGTTGCCATTTGCACCTTTCGTGGTCCCTTTCCCTCATTAGGGCTAGTAAGTCCGGTGGGTAGATAATTTCATGTTTGGATGGGAGCTTAAGTGGGACAACAGCTGTTATGGCTGCCTGTATCGCCTCTTCTAAGTTAAGTGCGGCCTGGTCGGCTTCTTCATGTGTTTGGGGTGGGACGGCGGGGGGCGGCATCTAGGTGATGACTAAACATTTCCCAATTGGAGTGGTGGAAATTACGTATGGGTTGTTGGGGCTTTAACTTTGGTGTTCCATAAATATTAAGTTGGACACTGAGTGGTCTGAGGCTGGGGCGTCTACGGTTTGTATTTCATATCTGAATGTGGTGTTTTTCATGATAACGATATCTAGAGTGTGTGGTGTATGCTTGTGACTGTTTGGGATGTATGTGGGCGTGTCTGGGTATGCGATGAAGTAGTCACTGTTTATGTTATTCATGTGTTTGTACAGAATATTCCCCACTGTGTTGCTAGTGGCATTTCCCCATGACTGATGTATTACATTGCAGTCCCCAGCCGCTAATAAGGTGTCACCTAGGTTGGTTATGGTGTCAATATCTCTTGTTGTCAAGTTGGTTTGGTGGGACGTAAATGCTTGCTACTGTTAATGGTTGGTTGGATATGGTAAGTTGGATGGCAGTTGCTTTCACGGTGTGAAGCTGGGGGATGTACTTTTGGGACTGTTGTACGTCCCTTTGGATTGCAAAGGCTGTGCCTCCACCAGCCTGCCCCTCTGGTCGGTCTGTCGTGTAAATTTTGTATAGCGGTATAGAGAAACGCACTTTGGGTGTTAGGAAGGTTTTGCTTAATAGTGTGATGGTAATGTTGTTAGTATACAAGTAATGTTTTAGCTCTTGTGCCCTGGCTCCTACACCTCTGGTGTTCCAGTACAGTATTCTGTATTTATGTGGGGTGTTAGTGTGGTAGTGTGTATTTGTGTTCACCATTTTTGTTGTTTGGGTGTGCTTGTTGTTGGGTTTGTGTGTTTATTTTTAGGCACCTACGTCTCTGCACATCTGGGTGGTTATCCTACCCATTGTGGCTATGAACCTTCCCACGTTCACCATGGGGTCTCCCAGAGTCTCCACATTATAAAAAAGAGCTGTGAAGGCATCTAGGAGGCGCTCATAGCCCCGCATGGTGTCCCCATCGCCCAAATGTAGGATGTAGAACATAGTGTCACTACAAAAGTTTAGGCGAGGTTTGCCATCCCTCCCACTGCAGAAATGCTCCGAATATGCCCGTTTAGCAACTGCTGCTTTAGGGACTGGAGCCTCTGCAGGGGTGGAACGTGAGGTGCTCGGCTGCTCCATGATGGGCATAATGAGGGCCAGCCTCTGGGTCTGTGTGGTGGTTGTTTGGGGCTGCTGCAAACCTCTGCCTTTGCGACAACGGGGTGTGGCAGTGTGTGCTTGGGTTAGTGTTTGCTAACCTGGGGTCCCTGGGCTCTTTCTAGGCGATCTTAATGCCAAAAATACCCTTTGGGGCTCCGACACTGACGATGCTCGTGAGTGCCTTGTAGCAGACGTTTGCGATATGTCCGGCTTACTTTTGTTAAATACTGGTGCCCCTACCTTTCTATCATCTGCCTATGGCACACACTCCGTACTAGACGTTTCTTTTTGTAGTCCGTCGTTGGTACCTCTACTTGATTGGTCGGTCCTTTCCAACTTATTAGGCAGTGATCACTACCCGATTAACGTTCACCTATCCGGCCAACATCCTGCGGCAACACGACATCCTCACTGGATTATTTCCAAGACTGATTGGGAGAAACTCCGTTCCCTCATTCACCTTTGCGACAATGGTTTTGACACCATTGATGAAATCGTGGAATATTCTACCTGCTCTATCTTGCTTGCAGCGATTCCAGTATTCCTCGAGGTTCGTCTGCCCCACGACACGTTCCTGTGCCTTGGTGGTCCGAGGAGTGACATTTGGCAATTAAAACACGCAAACGTGCTCTGCGTGTGTTTACTGTACACCCAACAGAAGAAAATTTTAACGCTTTTAAACGCTCTCGCGCTAGAGCACTGTATGTACTTCGCAGTGCAAAACGTCGATCTAGGGAAACCTACACCTCTTCCCTTTCCCGTCGTACTTCGGCTCATCAGGTCTGGGTTGCTGTTCGGCATATGTACGGGAAGTGTCGCCGGACGCTCATTTCCAGTTTTGCCGTTAACGGCTCGCATTACACCAGCGAGAGGGGTATAGCTGACGTCCTTGCCGATTGTTTTGCTGCTACTAGCCAGACGATTAGCTACGATAGAGGATTTATACCTATCAAGGAATCTGCGGAGCGGATAGTCCTCGATTTTAAGTGACAGCAGTGAAGCGTACAACGTACCTTTTACCGTTGCAGAGCTGAAGCATTCTTTATCTCTCGCCCACGACTCTTCTCCTGCTCCTGATGATATACACTGACAAATGCTGTTTCATTTTCCACCCGCGGCTTTCTCCTTCCTTCTGAGCGTTTATAACCGCATCTGGCGTGAGCAGGTTTTCCCGTCCTCCTGGCGCGAGGGTATTGTCATCCCCATCCCTCGGCCCGGAAAAGACCGGACACTTCCCTCTAGCTACTGCCCTATTTGCTAAACGAGTGTTGTCTGTAAGACCTTAGAACGTATGATTAATACTCGCTTAGTGTGGTGGCTAGAGAAGAATAACCTGCTGAAGAATGCTCAGTGCTGTTTTCGCCGCCATCGCTCCAGTGTAGACAATCTCACACGCCTGGAAAGTTATATCCAAAATGTGTTTCTGATGAAGCAGCATGTCGTGGGTGTCTTCTTTGATCTGGAGAAGGCCTACGACACTACATGGCGTTATGGCATCCGTCGTACTCTGCACGGTTATGGTTTGCGCGGTCACTTAGCCGTTTTTCTTTTTACTTTTTATTAATTCGCCGTTTTCGTGTCCGAATAGGCAACACGTTCTCCCAAGAGAAAATCCAGGAGAATGGTGTGCCCCAGGAGTCGATCCTGAGTGTCACGCTTTTCGTCGTTGCGATTAATGGCATCACTAGTGTTGTTCGTAGCGGAATCCCGATGTCCCTGTATGTTGACGATTTTGCGGTATACTATCGCTCGTATAATCTTGAGCATATTGAACCTCAACTGCAGCTGATCAAAACATCCATCGCCGAGTGGGCGTTTCGCATGGGCTCTAAGTTCTCCCCAACGAAAACACTGTGTACACCTCCATCGGCTTCGTGGCGTACACCCTCCCACTGGTCTTTATTTGCGTGGCACACGTCTACCGTTTGTTCCGCACCTGAAGTTCTTGGGCCTACACCTCGACAACAAACTCACATGGGAGCACCATATTCGACATCTTCGTGCTTCCTCGTGTTTCCTGCGATCGTTCGCTACGGGTACTCAGAGTTTTATCTGGGACATCTTGGGGTGGCGATCGCACGACAATGTTGAGGTTGTAGTGCTCATTGGTCCTGTCCAAACTAGACTATGGCTGTTATATATATGGTGCGGCGTCCGCCTCTAAACTACACCTTTTAGACACTGTCCATCATACTGGTATCCGCCTGGCCACTGGGGCTTTCCGAATTAGTCGAATTGCGTGTCTGTGTGCTGATTCTGGCGAACCTCCACTGTCTGTCCGACGCTTGTTTTTACTTAGTTCCTCATAGCACGGTTGGCCGCTCACCCCGGTCCAAGTGGTATACGATTTCGTGAACTGCTCACTGCACATGCTCTTCACATGTCCCATGTAGAACGATCTTCTATAGGCCACTACCCTCCTTGGCAACTCCAGCTCGCGTGGTTCGACCTGGAGCTTTCTGGCTATGCAAAGGTAATTACCCCTAACTCGGTGTTTCGCCAACTATTCACCGAGCCCTGGGACGTTAACGGACTTGCACACCGGTATTTACCGATAGGTCCCAGGTGGGGGTGGTACAGGATGTAGTTTCATGTACAGCGGTGAGACTCATACGTACAGACTTCCAGACAACAGTTCCGTTTTTACTTTCGAGCAGTTTGATTGTTTTATTTCTTACTCTTTAACTCTAGTTCGGTTCCTGACAGCTTCATCATATGTTGCGACTCCATGAGCGCTGTTCAGGTGTTGCAACGGTTTCTCGGCACATCAGCATTGATGATTAAAATCCAGACACTCGTTTCACAGTTAGTCCCTCGCAGATACCAGTTTGTTTTTACATGGATCCCAGGTCATGTGGGTATTCCCAGCAATGAGGAGGCAGATGCGGCTGCTAAGGCTGCATGTCATTTGCCGGTGTTTTCCACATATGCTTTTCCTTTTCCTTTTAGAGATTTGTAGCGATACTTCCGTTGCCATCTTTATTCGTTTTGGCAAAAATCTTGGGAAGAGATGGCTGGCACCCAATTACGGACAATCGTACGGACTCTGTAAAACCCTGGCTGACTTCTTGCAGAGATTCCCGTCGGTCAGAGGTTATTTTAATGCGGTTACGTATAGGTCGCACACACGCAACTCATGGCCACCATTTGCGTGTGACGTTCAACTCTCCGTGTCGCACGTTTTGATTGATTGTCCAAGATATGCCCCGGTGCGCCAGTTGCTTGGCCTGCGGTCCATTCTAGGCGACGACCCAGTCTCCGTAGATACGGTGCTGCGATTCGTCTCTCAAATTGGATTCGCCAAACAAGTATAACTTGTGTTTTTAGTATTAGGCTTTTAATTTTAGGATTTATGAATCTGCAATCAGATTTGTCTTTTTTTATTCAGTTTTTATACCTTGACTATTTTACCATTCACTTTTTAACTGTTTTAACATTAACGGTTTGGTCTTTTAACTGTTTTAGTGTTTTTTGGTTTTGTGTTTTAGCGTAGTTTTTAATCAGAGGTCTGTGAGTGTTTTAACCTACTAACTTGACCTGGGGCCCAAATGACCTAGCTGTCGACGGGCCCTTAAATGCCACTCACTCACTCTCACTCACTCACTGAAATGGGGAGGGGTTTGGTTTAAATTGATTATTACAATACTGTTTTCAAACTTCCAAAGAAAAAAAGATTACTCTCCATTACTTTCATGCCTTTTTTGCATTCTTGCCTACCTAATTCTATTCTCTTTCCCAAATCTGGCTCTAATTCTTTCCTATTCTGTTCCATTTTCTCCCCTTATTCCTCTTTACGTTCTATTTTCTGCTCTAGTTCATTTTTATTCTGTTCTAAATCTTGCCGTAAGTCCTGCCTTATTTCTTTTTTATTCTATTCCATTTTCTGCCCTAAGCTTTGTTCTAATCTTTCAATAATCATCATTGCCACCGCCACCGCCACTGCCACCACCACCGCCACTGCCACCACCACCATCATTTTCGCTCTCTCCCTATCACTACTACTCCTTCCTCACTTTCTGTTTCTGTTGCAGCACTAGGCCTATCTGCCCCTTCCCCTACTCCTTTTCCATTTGCAACATGTTCACTTTTTAACTAGATTTAGCTCGTTTTAGAAGTCCACTTCCTTCCCGCTTCTAAGTAATATGCACAAATGCATTGCCTATCTTTTTATATCTTGTCTATTTAATTGTATTGTATCAATTAATATGGATTATATAGTTTAACTTTTTGTAGTCAATATGTGTCCTGTGTAACGATCCAGCAGAAATGAACGAAGACCACTTGAAGACCTGTGAAGCATTAAGATCAGAAGAAACTACAGTTCAAAAGTATTGGAAAGCACGAGTGCTAATGGCTTCATTGCCAGATGCAAGGCACTAGAAAACAACAACAACAACTTTTTGTAGTCAATAACAATTCCCTCACTTCTGAACCTTGGTCCACTAATATTCAATTATTATTCAACAATCACTTAATTGAACCTCACATAGAAAAGACATCTGTTCTGTTCAAAGACAGTGGACCAAGAGAAAATTTAATATCACCATGTCGCTAAGATGATGTGTTCAAATATTTTCTCGCTTATTTATGCTTACTTGTGATGTCATGTTATGACGTATTTCATTATAATCTCATATTTGCTAAAAAAACAATATTAATTTGGCTTTTTGACATTTCTGACATGAAATACATACAAAACAACCCTTAATTACACGAATACAATTGAAAAATAACATTTAAGAATAATTATCATCCTTATAACATATTTTTGGCAGTGAAAGAATGATATGAGACAAACAGAATTAAATACATATATGAATAAAGTCAAGTTCATGATAATTTAACTACCTCTGGGGACAAATATATACTGTTTTGTGCCAATGGATATATTTGTATGTTGAAACACATGTCCGGAAAAATAACTAAAGAAATATAAGATTAAAAACATGCAGAAATTACATAGCCTACACTGTGTAGCAATGAAATTGTAAATTTAACGAAAGTTGCAAATTCTTATAGTATTTGTGGTACTGATAACTAATATGAAATGTAAAATTGAAAATTAGCTCTAGTTGTAATTTTACTCAAGTTGGTAACATATTTACGAAAATTTGCACTAGGGTAAGATATATGGCTATATTGGAGTGACAATATTGTTTTAGCTTTGGTTAGTGATGGGAGGATACCTCTATTTCTAGATGGTCAATACTGATACTGATTTTTAAGCACCAATACTAACTTCAGAAGCACAGTTATATATAATTATTAAAAAAAGATAATATCTTTTGGATGTTAGTTTAAGGCTAATTCAGTTAAGTATCAAATGGCTAAAACAATTTCCAGTATTTGAAGTTCATATTTAACATGAGTTGCAAAATTTAGATGGCAAGATAATTGGAAGATACATTAAAAATGAATTAAAACCATATAAAGAAGCAGATGAATAATGACATAACCAAATATAAAAATTAAATAAAATGTTTGAAAAACTTAGTAACTATGTTGGTGTGGTTTTTGCAAATAGGGTTTGCTATGGTGGCTCTTTTACTATCTTGGGTCGTGGTACAGGGTGAGATGAATTATTGGAATAGACTTTTATGTTTGCTGAATTTTTTTATTCGCACCTTTGTAGATTATTACAGTTTTTAAATTGTAGCACAATTTAGTTTCACTAAATCATATTTCCTAGCACAATCGAGGTTATGTATTGAAAGATTTAGCAAAATCTTGCTAATTGCATTGTCTATCTTCTTATATCTGGACGATTTAACCATATTGTATTAATTAATACACATCATACTGGGTGGAAGATACTGCTTCGGCCACATGTTAACCAGGGATTCTTCACGATGAGTGCAACAAATATGTCCAGTACAATTTTTGTCAATAAAGAACAGTTTTGCCTAAAAACAATAATTTGCGTCAAATGTTTGGAACCATCTAGCTTTTTGACGAATGGATATAAATGATTTATTTTTTCACTAACTGTCATGCAAACATTGTGTGAACAATGCTGTAATGCCTTTTTGTCTTAATTTGAATGAATTTAGCCACAATTTAATGTTAAAGTGTCATGCAAGGTTTAATTTCTGTGCAAAATATGGCAATGTCATGGGCCACTCAATATGTACATGTTGCATGTTCTCAGAACAAATTTAGCTGCCTGGGGGAGAGGGGAGCTATCGCTTGGCGTTTGGTGTGTAGGTTACCGGTAGCAGAAGGAAGGTTTAAAGTACAGTTATCTGCAATATGAAGGAATTTATCTTGCGATCATGAATTCGTTCACATCAGGGGAGCACTAAGACATGGTGCTACTAATTTAAGGGGGAAATTCCCCTTAAGAATAAAAAATAAATATGTACAAAAATAAACCAACAAAATAAAATAAAAAGCAAAACTTTGAGATGCTGCAGATAAAGGCAGATGTACCCATTCCCCTCATTCTTTATATAGTGAAATAAGCCACGCTTTATCTCCAACTCTTCTTGTGTTTTTCCTCTTAAAAAAAAAAGAACAAAAACAGCATAAAAAATATTGTCTCTTGTCAACTGAAATGAGACTCAATATTAAGAACTTTATGCAAGTAATAAGAGAACCTAAATTAGCACACATAATCGGCATAATTGACATACATTTTCAATATTTCTTGTTGTAAAGCGCTTATAAGTGTAATTAGACAGTATTATGGAATTTATTTCAAAATACTGACTGGTACTTGTGTTGTATGTTAAATAGTACTTGTAAAGTAGTACTATCTTATGAGGTACATTAACTGCACTTCAGTCCCGTATAAGATCCGAATTTGGTTTGCCATATGTCTAGAAAAACTCCATATTATAAATACTTTCTTTTAAGGATAGTATCACTGTCTAGAGATCAATTTCATTTTGCTGGTCTTTTTATTTAGGTGCCTTAGTGACCACAGCTGTAATTTATGACGAGAGCATTAGTTTTATTTCATCCCAATAATCTACAGAAGAGCACAATTGTTTTAGAAAAATGAAGAGGAAGACTTTTATTGTGTATTAAAGGCAATTACTATTGTTTAGCTCGTGACGAATAATGATGATGATGATGACGATGACGACGATGATGATAATGATGGTAGTAGTAATGGTAACAGTAATGAGGAGGTGGCAGTAGCGACACACTATTAGGAAGATCTGTATCTCTTTATATCATCATTATTTTACCCTTAAATACGTGGTTTTGATCAATTCATTCTTCTGCTCTCTTAACTATGGAAAACTGCATGTTTATTATTATTTGAACGAATGCGTAATTTCAGTTATATTCACACTTTTCAGGCATGACATCGATTCTTGCCGATTCACCCAAGATTGTGACTGCTTCACTCTTACGTAAACACACTGGGCTAGTGTTTTATTGAAGTTTTAGTGCAGTGCATGCACATGCCGGTCAGGTGTTTTGTTTACAACTGAGGCATTGTTGGCTGCCAGGCACGTGCCAGTCAGGTGTTTTGATTACATCTGAGGCACTACTACTAGTCTGGAAGCACATGCTGGACAGGTTCAACACAGGTCGCTGGCATGTGCGAACACAGCACAGCGTTGCCATTTACACTACCGAAAAACTCAAGTTTTTACAAAACTATTAAACCTACCGAAATGAAAGTTAGCTTTTTATGTTTCTTACACCTGCAGCTATTTAGCCATATTATTCTGGCCGAAGCAGTACCTTCTGCCCTGTATGGTTTAACTTCTTGAAGTTAAATTGGTAAATAGTATCTTCTTCACTTTAAACCTTAGTCCATAAATGTTAAATTATTTTACAATCACTTATTTGGAGCTGCACATTAAAAAGACATCCATTCTCTTCGAAGTCAGCAGACCAAGAGAAAGTTTAAGATTACTGCGTCGCTAAGGTAATGTGTTAGAATATTGTCTCAGTTATGCTTTTTTGTGATGTCATTCTATGACGTCATACTTCATGTTTCGCTATAATCTCCAATTTTCTAAGAAAACCATATTAATTTGTCGTTTTAATATTTTTTGACATGAAATACAAAATAACCCTTAATTATATTGTTGTTAGCTAATGCTGGATTTCTGACAATGAAGTCATTAATCCTCTTGCTCTCCAATATTTTATCCAAAATGGGAAGAAACAAATTCGAGGAAGATACAGGCCTATTTAGGCATATATATATACACAGGGTGTTAATGAACTATACAGAAATATTTTCAGAGTAAATGGAGAGCTGTGAAACAAGTAATTTGGGACAGGAGACTTGGCCTGTTGGTTCAAATATGGAAGTTATGGCTATAAGTTTTTAAAGTGCCAGCACGCCACTGCTAATGATATCACTTAGTGCACAACACAGAAAATGAAGAGATGGTCGGAGCACTCCCTGTGGCGCAATGCTTATGACATTAGCTTTCAAGTGAAAGGTAAACTAGTTCGCGTCTCGTTCACTTTGCCTTTTTTTTTTTTTTTTTTTTTTTTTTTTTTTTTTTTTTTTTTTTTTTTTTTTTTTTTTTTTTTTTTTTTTTTTTTTTTTTTTTTTTGTTCATTGTTGTTTTGTTTGCTTGGTTGTTTTTGTTTTAATGTTTTCTCTAAGGTTGTAATTCTTGTACAATGCATTTTACAGAGTAATTTCTGAGTGCAATTAATTACAATTCCTTCTAACAAAGGTTTAATCCTGCTTAATACTCTCACATGCTGTACGTCTAAATGGGATGAGGTTTAAAGGGTGAACGAAGTTACATAAAATGAAAAGTAAATGCAACTCTTTACATCAGGTTTAAAGGAACTGCCTATTGTAATTTATGACGAAGAAAAAAATTAACCACATGACAGTAACCGAACCAATGACTTCTGGAACAACAGTTTTTAGCGTTACGGATTGGGCCACCAGAACAGTTACACAAACACTACTAGAGTAGGCTATTGATGCAAGAAGGCAGTTAATCGCTGTTCAGTGTCGCACTGGCAGGTGATTAGTTCGACGCGGTTAGCGCGCTTGCCTACCACCTAGGCGGTCCGGGTTCGATCCCAGGGACCTGCATGTGGTATTCGTGGTGGACGAAGCAGCGTCAGGGCGGCTTTTCTCCGGGTACTCCGGTTTCCCCCGCCATCTCATCCATCGGTGCTCCATCTTCATTCCATGTATCATTAGTGTCACTGCCTGCGGTGCCGTAGTAGTAAAAGCGGGCGTTAAACACTACAACAACAAAATTAGTTCGACATTTGAGATATCTTTGAGGCATTAAATCTTGAGAACGCCAATAAAGAGCTATTAAGTTTCGATATTTCTATACTCGGGCAGCAGTTTTAAAGACATTCTAATCCAATAATCTCATCCACCTTGTTTAAACACCAGCTTATCAGCATCTGATGCCAATTAGGTTTAACACAACTAACTGCGTTATGTTCAGCTGCAGACCATGCATTGCCTATCTCAACTTGCTTATATTAGTCACGTCTACAATGGCTGAAATTATTTTGGTGTAGTTCGTTAACACCCGGTATATATATGGGGATGGTGGATTTACCTGAAATTAGGACTACTTTTTGGGCGGTTTTTGCATTTGTCCAATTGTAAGACAAGCAATGACATTGCTCCAGTTTCAAAAGACATATCTTCACCTGAATGACTAATCTGCAAAGCCACAATTAGAGGTAGATTCTTATGATTATCTGTATAGGACATGACGAGCTTTAGAGATAATCAAAAAGTTTGCAAATGTCTAAAAACCAAATTACGATCTCTCTGTTGATGAAGCGATGATAGGTATCAAAGGGCGCTTCTTTTTGAAACAATACATACCTGCTAAACCTACAAAATGGGGGATAAAGGCATGGGGTATTGCAGACAGTAGAAGTGGGTATTTACTGACCTGTAAAATCTATCTGGAGAAAAAAGAGGTGAGATACAGGGATCTTCTACATGGAGAACAGGTTGTTTTAGACATGTGTGAGAAATATACGGGATTGTGGCACCATGTCTACTTTGATAAGTTTTTACTTCCATGTGGTTAATGAAATTAATTTTAGAGAAGAAGACATATGCATGTGATACAACTCATGCCGAAAGGAAAGACTGGCCATTGAAACTGAAAAGGGGCAAATCTTGCAAACTGCAACATGAAGGTGTAACTGCAGTAGTTTGGCATGATAACAGGGACATTCTCTTATTATCCACCAACTCTGATCCTAGAACAGATGGAGAGGTAGAAAGGAAGAGTGGCAGGGGGAGAGAACAAATAAAAATACCTTGTCCTAATGCAGTAATAAATTACACACCTAATATGGCAGGGTTTGATCTCGCCAAAGGAGGGAGTGTTACAGTGTTGGCCAGCCTTAAAAAATAATGGTGGAAATACTTATCCATTTTGTAGTGAATGTTGCCATTGTTAATAGTTTCATGATATACAACATTTCAAACAGAGTTGCTTCTACAGCTCATGGTAACAGACTTCTTCACTACAGGCAGAATTTAGTGCGACAGCTAATCTCAAACTTCATGTCCCGCAGGCGAGTGGGATTTCAGCACAGCCTACCTTCTGCTACTCCTACACCCAGCTCTCTTCACACCCTTGTAAAGATTCAAGGCCAGTGAAATCATGCATTGTGAAGAAAAGGAGAAAACAATTCGGCCGTAGCATACAGTCACAGTACAAGTGCTCAGTGCCACCGCCTGCGGTGCCGTAGTAGTAAAAGCGGGCGTTAAACACTACAACAACAACAACAACAACAACAGTACAAGTGCAAACCGTGTGACATTGCCTTGTGTAGAACTGGGTGTTTTGTCAGTTATCATCAAGTGAGGGTGGTGGAAATTCAAAACTAACACGGGATGTACATGACAAACTATTAATAACCATAAGTGTATATAGAACATTTTTATTGTGCAACAGTATAGAGTGAATAACATTTTATGGACCAGCTTCAACATCGTCAATATAATAATGGCAGGGGTGTAAATATTTTAAGGGTGAGTACTATAAAATTTCACAGAAATTATTTTAATTTATCTTAGCTAACTTTAAGATATTTTAGTCTATTTTTTTTAATATTCTAAAGTAGCAAAATTTAATTCCTTTAATATTGTGGAGTATTAAAAATGTGTTACAAAGGAATGCACATGTTTCCCTTCAACGGGATTGATTTTTTCCATTATAAACAGTTGAAATAAAACATATCTTATTTACTGCAAACCAGTTTCAAATAGGTTATTAATTAAACACATTATTTCAGCCAGCAAAAGATTAATTGTGCAAATATATAGTCACTTTTAGTTTAATATCTGTGTAGCAGTTCAGAATTTAAAGGGACACAAGCTTGCTGGAAGAACAACTAGCTAATACTGTATGTGCAGCAAAGGGTTAAGTTCTATTTGATATTCCTGTGCTGAAAGTGGTATGTTCTCTAGTCTGGGAATTAAACTGTTAAAAGCTGCTTGTTTGTGCAGTCTTGGGTTGAAGCAATTACATTTGATATAATTATCTGTCTGTGTTGGTTTTCTGTAGATCACAAAGGTTATTCTGTTTTTAGTTTTTATGATTTTTAAATCTAAAAATGGAAGTTGCCCATCTATTTCTGTTCCTATGATGAATTTTATGGTTTTTTCTTGTAAGTTTAGCAGCTTTTGCGCATCATCATTGTGTTTCCTTGTTACTGTTGCAAAGACATTGTCTACAGTATGTAGATGTATGTACGTTGCCATGTTTTAAAAATCCAAGGGAAGTTCTTTACTACCCTTGTTTCTACGGAGCTCATGAAGAGGTATGCAAGTACTGGGGTAAGTGGGTTACCCAATGCTAGTCCTGATGTTTGTCTGTAATATTTAAATTGAAATGGGAAAAAAAAATTGTTCTATGCCTAATTTGTGAGCTTGATGTATTCTGAAATTTCTTCTGCAGGTATCTCTGTGGATTTTAACCAGCTGTTAATTAATTTAGGAAATTTTCTATTGGGATACTAGGAAACAGTGATTCTACATCGAACGATACTAGTATGTCGTCTTCTTTTAATTGTAAATCTTTGATGCTGTCAGCAAATTCAAAGGAGTTTCTCACACTGAAACTATTGAATTTAGGGAAAGACTTGAATTTTATGGTTAGCCATTTTGCCAATTTATATGTTCATGAGTTAATACTGCTGATTATCGATCTCGTGCTTATGTTGGGTTTGTGAATTTTTGGTAGGCTGTAGAGTCTCGGCAAAGTAAGATTGTGTTTGTATGGTATTTATCTTGCTGTCATTTATTATTTCTTCAACTTTTTGTACTGAGGTTTTCAATGGGCTTTTATTAATTAGTTCAAATTCCTTCATGTTAAGCATTTCTTGCATAGAACAAAATTTTTTCCAATTTCAATTTACATACTATAGACAAACATCAGGACTAGCATTGGGTAACCCACTTTTCCCAGTACTTGCAGATCCCTAAATGAGTTCCTCAGAAACAAGAGTAGTCAAGAACTTCCGGTGGATTTTTAAAACATGGCAACAATACGTAGACAACGTCTTTGCAATAGTAACAAGGAAACACATCGATGATGCAAAACAGCTGCTAAACTTGCAAGAAAAAAACCATTAAATTCACCATAGAAACAGAAATAGATGGGCAACTTCCATTTTTAGATTTAAAAATCATAAAAACTAAAAACAGAATAATCTTTGGGATCTACAGAAAACCAACACAGACAGATGATTATATCAAATGCAATAGCTTCAACCCAAGACAGCACAAACAAGCAGCTCTCAACAGTTTAATTCCCAGACCAGAAAACACACCATTTTCAGCACAGGAATATAAAATAGAACTTAAAGAAATCATTAGAATTGCAGAAATTGATGGCTTCCGGAAATCTTGGATAAATAAAAAAGTAAATATAGTGAAAAAGAAAAAAACTAATAAAAGAAACAACCACTCTAAGCAAACCAAAAGAAGAAATGTCATTCAAAGAATTCACATACCACCCAAAGACATTTGGAAGCTTCAAAAAGATTTTTAGAGAATATAATATACAATTGGCTCCAATCAACAGATATAGCATTAAAAACCTACTTGACTCAAACACTAAAGACAGCAATGTAGGAAATAAAAACTCTGGAATCTACCAAATAGAATGCAATAACTGCAATCAGGTTACATGGGAAAAACTAAGATAAATTTGAAAACAAGAATTAAAGAACATTTCAGCTGTATAAAATACAAACACCTAGAAAATTCAGCAGTTGCCACCCATTTTTGGAAAGAAAATCACAACATTAACCCAGATCCAAAATTATCAAAACATATATCAGGAAACCAATAATTGTCAATGTGGAAACAGATCTTCATCTGGAAAAACAAAGAGTTTTCAGTTTTGATATACCACAAAGTGATACGTTATAAAAGTTCTTAAAGCCACTGCCAGAGCAGTCTACAGGAGAAACCGGCCTCTACAAGTTCAGTCGATGTCCGGTTGATAATGGAGGACAGCTAGACTGTGAAACATGTTCTGGGAAATTTTAAAGAGGGAGTGTTGTTTAGTGTTACTGATCTACTCAAATCCTATTTTAACGTGATTCTAACAACAGTCCTCAACTTCCAGTATTTATTATGCTGGGAAGTGTTTGGAAATAATAGTGGATTTAACATAATGTGTAAAATTTTAAATTTGTTGGATGGACAACATGAAGAAATTATTGACGTGATTGTGAGTGACATTCCATATTATAATTATGCCAGACTTCTTGTGACTGGAGTGATCATTTTCGAAATTCAAGGCAATTCTTTGCGACAGTTGTCAATCTTTCAGAATGGAAAATTTGAGGAATCATGTGATTCTATACTGTAACTCTACTGTGCTTAATGATCCCTTCCAAGAGTAATATCCAGTGAGTACCACATACATGTATATTAAGCTCAACCATTCAGATCTTAAAGAAATTTATTTTTTGGCACATACTTTTTAACACTTTTAGCACATAAAAAGTAAATATTTTCCAAGCTTTAGCACCTAAAAATCCGAGCCCTAGCAATAACAAATGAGTGAGATGAAAAACAACATATTAGAGAAGTGATGCTAGAAGCAAAATGAAAAATAGCCAATAACAATAAAGAAATAGAATTAGCAAATAAGGTGTGGAATGTAAAAGGATAAAGGCAATGTAATCACATAACCAATGTAAACATTCATCAAATTAATTTCACAGTTTCCCTTGTCACAAGAAAAAAAATCTGACGTGTTGCACTCACATGACTTTCTCTACTCTTGTTCTAAGCATTCTTACAAACTCTTATTCCGCTATCCTT
>CM060964.1:281868001-281958001 GCA_030765045.1 Tenodera sinensis | reverse complement strand
ATATTTGTCTTTCAAGAAGTGCATGTTTTACAGAGACTTAAGATAGTATGTTCTGCACATGTGCTAACTTGGTCTATATATACCTATATATATACCTATATATACCTCTAATGCTCTAAGCCTGTGAGGTCTGGCGCTTAACAGCAGATTCCTTACTTCTCTGGTTACAACACATTCAGAATAGAATACTCTAGTTCACCCATTCTGTCTGCTATTGCTTCTCAGTAAGGCTACTACATGAAACCTTGACACTTTCATACATGGAGATGTAATAAGGCACCAAGCTCAAAATTTCTATACTGGATGGACGCACCCTGAGAATGCTGTTGTTAGCTTCCTGAGGGAGTACTTGCTCAGAAACTGCCACTTCAGGTGTTATAAGGTTTCCTGTTGCCACTCCTAGTAATGGCAGCATTAATCCAACCAACTAATCCCCCCCCCCCCTCTTCTGCATACAGAAATGCACAAGCAGAGCAGCAGCAGTGGGAGCTGTTCCTGTAAAGTTAACTATTGAGGAGCCTACAAAAATAGTGCTACCGCCATACCACATCCCCATAAACCTAAGTTAACCACCCTACATCCATCTTTTCTTTCTGTTAGGTTAGATTAGATTAGGTTGGATTGTGTTCAGTGAGTTCACAAGTAGCCATGGAGGCCTGTGAACACTAAACATATGAATTGAAATGTACAGTATAGCATAAATAAACACATCATATATAGGCCCAAAAAACAAAACAGGGATAATTGAGAAACACAATCAAATCTTCCTGTTGTTATAAACTAACATAATATATAGTACCTATGCAACCTAGCTTCACTCAGCGTTCTCCCCCACTTTTTTTTTTTAAATCTTGCATTTTGGGAGAAGATACTTATTTAGACAAACTTAAAAAGCAAAATGTTAACTAGATAAAAATTTTTGTCTCAGTTGTTAAGAGTCATTTCTGAGATACAGGAGATGACAGAGATACATATAAATATTTCATAAGCTCCATCATTTCAGCCATAAAACATCTACTGCTGAACACAGGCCTCCCCCATAAATATCCACCTAATTACAGGTTTTCGTCAAGCATTTGTTCCACTATGGAGTTCAGTTCTTTGGTACTGCGGTCCACTCTATCTTCCAGGGTGTTAAGACGCTGGCCAAGGTCTTTCATCCGTTGAGTTCTTTCGTGGCTTTCTTAAGCCTGACTAGTCGCTCATTAGTATTCTCCGATAGCTCATCTTCATATTGGACATTCCCGGTTTCATCTTTTCCATTGCGGAGTTTACATTTTTCAATTCAGCTTCCATTTTTTTTAAACATTTTTTTCCATTCTTGTTGCCATATTTTCCATTCCATAGTTTACATTTTTCCACCCGTGTGGTGGCCGGTAGACGATGCCTGTCGTAAAAGGTGACTAAAATGGTCACACGGTGCCCGGGAGTATAACTGGGCCATCCAGTTCCAGGGGACATAAACATGGGACCTAGTCCTCCAGGTTGGGGGTTGGGCGTAGGGCTAACTCTCCTACCTCGTAAAAAGAACTCTGATACAGATAGCTTAACACAGCCTTGACAAAAAATAGGTGGGGTAAGAACGGGAAAGAAAGAAGTAATGACAAGCATAATGTGGAGGGGCTAAAAAATGAAGAACTAAGAGAGAAATACAAGAAGATGATGAGCAGAACATTAGTAAGCAAAAGAGAACAGTGGGAGAAAGAAGAAATCCAAACAAAATGGGAGATATTAAAACATTAAGAAAGTTGTAGATGAAATCTTGGGGAAGAAAGAATATATAAAGAGAGCAGAATAGTTTGTTGGGGAGTGTTTGGCATTAATTCAAGAAATAAATGAACCCAGGAAAAAGATACTCCAAAGAAGAACAAGGTTAACAGTGGAGGAGTACAGAAGAAAATGATGAAATGCAGATAGGAAATGTAGGTTGAAGAAAAGACTTTTTGAGAGAAAGAGAATTGAAGAGTTGGACTAAAAGATAGAAATGAAGTAAAAAAGCAAGAGAACAAGAGGATTCCAGCCAAGGGCGAAATGTAGAAAAGTTGGCAGGAGCAATTCTATGAGTTACTCACTAGAAATGAAGAGGCTGATAGTGAAGATAGAAATAGGAATGAGGAAAGGAAAGAACAGGAACAAGGTGAGGAAGTAGAACAACCTGATATAGTAGAAATTAGGAAGATAATTAAAGAACAATAAAGCTGCAGGAGAAAACAGAATAGTCAGAATTACTGAAATATGGAGGAGAAGAATTCGAGAAGACTGTTTATGAATTAATGAAATATGGACAAAGGAAGAAATGCCTAATGACTGGACAATGGGAATAATCTGTCCAATACATAAAAACGGGGACAAGGCAGAGTGTGGAAATTACCATGGGATTGTACTGCTAGATGGAACTTACAAGGTATTTGGCAAGATACTTGCCACACGACTGGAGCAATGGTTGGATCTGATACTTAGGGATTGCCAAGCAGGCTTTAGAAAACAACACCCTACATTAGACCAGATATGTATATTGTGACAAATACTGGAAAAGTTCTATGAGTATTATAGACAACTTCGTCAGCTGTATGTAGATTTTATCAGGCATATGATAACCTGGACAGAGCTAAAATTTATCAGACAATGAGAGAGTTCGGAACCCCACCGAAACTGGTGAGAATGACAAAAAAGATTATGGAATTGACAAGATATAGAGTAAGAATGGAACAGGATATCAGGTATGTTTATTGTAGAGAAGGGGTTGAGACAAGGAGATGTGCTATCCACACTGCTGTTTAATTTAGCACTGGAAAAAGTAATCCGACAATTACCCATAAGCCCTGGAGGAACCATACTTTCCAGATCATTGCAAATAGTGGCATATGCTGACAATGCGGCAATTCTCACAAGGAATATAAGAGCTCTTGAGGAAAGTTATGAAGTGTCTGAAGAGAAAGCACAGGATCTAGGACTGGTATGAACCAAAACCAAATGTATGAAGATGGGAGATGATAGGGATGTAAGAAGAAGAGAACCTACAGTTAAATTGCATGAGATGCAATATCAAAAAGTTGAAACATTTAAATTCTTGGGATCTATATTAACAGTAGAAATAAAACATCAGTGGAAATTCGGGAAAGGTTAGCAAGTGGTAATAGATGTTTTTACGTCTTGCAGAATATGTTTAAATCAAGGAACATTAGTAGGAGTACTAAAATTAAAATATACACAACGGTACTGAGACCAATAATAATGTATGGATCAGAAAGTTGGGTGTTGACAACCAGAAAAGAACAATGGTTATTATGGTGGGAAAGGAAGATTTTGAGAAAGATATTTGGAGCGATAAGGGACTTGGATGAATGGAGAATGCGGACTAACTTGTAGTTACAGTGCCTATTTGGACAACCAAATATAGCAGTGAAAATTAAACAAGGAAGAATAAGGTGGATTGGCCAAGTGCAGAAAATGCCGGAAACTAATGTAGTTAAGAAGATATTCATAGGAAAGCTGGATGGAAGGAGAAGAGGAAGACCCAGGAAAAGATGGGTAGATGATATAGAAGATGACTTAAGAAAGTTGGGGGTCAAAGGCTGGAGAAGAAAAGCAGAGGACCAAATAGAATGGAAGAAGGTGGTTAAGGAGGCCAAGGGCCTACGTGGCCTGTAGCGCCGACTATCATCATCAGTAGGGCTCGGAAGTTCATGCCCTAAAAAACACTGAAATATGCATGCAAATATGCTCTTAAAAACTTGAAAATATGCCAAGAAATATGCACTATTTAATTAAAACAATGTCCCTTTGCAGTAGACAAGACAAGTTGATATAAATAATAAATAAAGTTAACTTATTCTTTAGAGATTGAAGCAGAAGTGGTCCCACTGCTAGTATTAACTGCTAAATTCCAGTTCACAACCAAACTTTGCACAAATTTTCAAATGTAAAACATCGTCTGTCTCGCAAAACACTTTTGTAATGTGAAAAACTTCTCTCTACGTCACAAGATGTTATCGGGGCATATTTAAATAATGGTAACCGCTTTAAAGAGAGAGTCAAATCTCTTGGTGTGACAGATGGTTTTCTTTCGAGGATGTCTCGAATATCGCACATCTGTTTATAACCAGAATTTTTTTAAATTAGATAATTCACTTTCTCTTTCACTTTTTGTCCTATGCTACCAGGAACAAGACACTAAGTGATTCATGCAAAGGAGATCCTACAGCTTCCAATGCCGTTATGACTGTTGGTAAGAAAGAAAAATGGGCAGATATGAAACTAAGATCCTCTTTTAACCCAGTGTCTCACAGAATATTTTGCACAGTTTCTATTGATGAAGCATCTTTCGAGTACAATGAATTAACAACCTCTTCGACTATTTTTATGTGCTCAGCATAATATTAAACTGCATCGACCCATGTTCCCCATCGAGTTAACACTGGTGCAGGAGGAAGTCAGATATTAGGTGCTGTTGATCTAAACAACTTAACCCTTTTAGGAGATTTTAAAAAAAAATTTTTTTGTACTGAACAGAAATCTATCTACCAATGGCAAAAATCACGTATTGTCTCAGAAAGGTGATGAAGAGCGTGTTTCAAACAAGTTATATGAATTAAGTTAGGGAAAATACCTTTCAGAGTTTGTCCTGATTTTACCATATAAGGACTGCATCAGTAACAAATAAAAGTAACCGGTCATATTTGATTCTACATGGCCATAGTAATTTCAGAGTCCATCACAAACTGGGTCACAGTTACATTGTCAGTGGCCGACAATTCCCACACACTAAGAAGATAAAGTGTAGTATTTTCTTCATTATTTAAAGCACCCACGATTATATTAGCAATAGAACGGCGCTCAGAATCAGGGATTTCATCAACAGACAACCACACAAACTGATCCGCTAATTCATTTTGTATATTTGACAATACAATAATGTCCTACACAAGTCTTACACAGTGTACTTTTTTCAGGCACATGTTGTCGAGCGTACTTGGCAAGAAAGTTTTTAAATGTTGGATTATTAATTTTGAACAAGTGAATATCAGCAGGTAAAAATGCTGCTCAAAACGTTGACCTGCACTTTATCTTTGTTAATATAAACCTCTCAGATAACGCACTGATTATTCTCTGCGCACATACATATAATGAAAGGATGGAAACAGGGGATTCACTGCATGACAACATGACTGAGCATTAGTTCTCGCCACCTTGCAAGTTGCATCATCATGTGCAATACTACCAATATGAAAAATATTATTCAGATGGGAAAAAAATGATAAAAAATCATAAAAATCATCAAAATATGCAATATGGGGGCTATAATATTGAAATATTATGCACTTATCAAAATCAAGAAAATATGCAGTTATGTGCACCATAAAATCATGTCCAAATAACTGAAAATTCCATAATTCGTGCACATAATGTAAAAGCATACATTTTTAACCCCTATGAAGAAACATGCAAATGCATGAACTTCCTAGCCCTAATCATCAGTTTACATTTTTCAATTTGGTTTTCATATTTGTTTCCATCTGCCGCATTTTGGAATTCATTTCATTTCCCATTATGTCCATCTTGGCTAACATTTGTTTCATCAACTGTTCCATGTTGTGGTTTTCATTGCATTCCTGACACCAATTGTGACAACTTTAACTTTTTTAACTACTTCTTTACTATTAATTAAAACACCCGAATGACACTAAGCAAAAGCACTGTTGAACAATAATATACACTACCAGAAGAAAAGCTAGTTGATAAAGCCGTGTGAATGTAATACACATTTCTGTTTCAATCATATAGAAAATTGTATGAATTGTACCCTGAGGAGGGAGTGGTGAAAGACATGTGATTGTGTTTAGTAAAAGAAAAATGAGTAGAAAAACCTTGTGAATGTAAGATTTGAAGCTTTCACGGCGAACGTTAGTGATCAGAGCTTCACGGGTGATCAGCCGTGTTAAATTTAAGAAGGTCGAGCTTTCGGCCATTATACACTCCATGGCCATCTTCAGGACTAAAATGATGGAAAATTTTTTTTTTTTTTACCGTGGAGGGGAAAAACCCGTTACAGGCGGAGGCCGACATGCTGAGGCCAACAGTGTGAGGGTCCCTGCGCCCACTAAAAAACCCCTCCACGTGTCGTGTTAGTTCGTACAATGCTAAAGGTTTCGTGCATCATCGTGCGTTAGTCGGGTCCCGCATAGCACCCCGGTTAGTAATTGAAAGCTTTAAGCTGGCATGAGTTCATGCGAGCGAGTCAATTGTTGCTTTTTGGTAATGCCCATGAAACCTGGACATGACCAAGAGAGATAAATGCATTGTTAAATTTGTATAGATATTAGACGCAGTTACGCTTACTTATGATTAGGTTGCACAGGCATAGGCCTGTTAGTCAAGATGTAATTTGTGTGGTGCTTAATTCTAGGGTTGCACAGGTATTTACCTGCAAGTCGTTATGATATCTGCTAATGTTAGAGTTAGCATACCTGAGGTTATTCGTGCAATTTGAGCTTATGTCTAGTGTTGCACAGATATTTACCTGCCAGTCGTTATACTTTCTGCTAATTTTAGTGTTAGCATACCTGAGGTTATTCGTGCAATGTTTCAGCTTATATCTAGTGTTTCACAGGTGTTTACCTGCCAGTCGTTATAATATTTGCTAATGTTAGAGTTAGTGTAACTGAAGTTAATCGTGCAATATTTGAGCTTATATCTAGCGATGCACAGGTGAAAACCTGCATGTCGTTGTGAGATAAGCTAATGTTAGTGTCAGAGTAAAAGGATATTTTCGTGCAATATTTATGCTTATGTCTAGTGTTGCACAGGTATGTACCTGCAAGTCGTTAGAATCAGCTAATGGTCTGTGATTTTTACGCATGCTTAATATAAATGTTATCGTGCTAGATTTCTTCTTGTCTGCCCTAGGCAGGCAGGTCTTGTATAAGCGTTTGTCCTGGTCTCGCCGTGTCGTCGGAGTGTCCTACTCCATCATACGGTGGCCCGCTTTCACCGCGCACGTAGGACACTGGTGGGAGGCCCTAGTTCTCCCGGTCCGCCTCGGCATCGCCGAGGGCTTGTAGGGCTCTGTGGCAGGCTGCGGTCTGAAACAGGGAATAAGGAAGGTTTAGCTGTGTGGTGAGAGGAAACAGTCCTCTGTCAAAGTTTCATTTAGTCGTGTAGTAGGTTGTTCAAGAATTCCTCTACTTCCGTGTTATTTGAAGTTAAATTTCTGTCGAAAAGCGCTAGCGGTCTAGCGTGTTTATAAATTGCCATAGTATAGTTACCGAGGTTCGTTACTAAAGGGTTGTGGTGTTTATGCAAGTGTTTATACGTATCGTGTGAGAGCTTTTTAATGAATTGCTCTATCGTGTGCATTTTTAATTCGTCGTGTAGTAAGTCCGCTGGTGCAGTGTAAGGCACTTTTGCTACCAGTCGCAGTATTTTATTTTGTAGCCTTTGTAGGCGCATAATATGTGTTTTTGCGGCATATCCCCAAACCGGAGCAGCGTAAGTGAGTATAGGGCGGATAAGCGTCGTATATAATGTTAGTCCCATTTTGAGTTTTAGTTGCGAGTTCATGTTTATAAGGGGATATAGTTTGCCTAATTGGGCGTTCGCTTTTCCCCTTAATGGAAAATTCTCCTCAGTTGGCAGCGATTGGGCCATCTGGCCCCCAATTGCAGGGCCGAAGCAGCCTGCTCGAGGTGTGCGGGGAGGCATGAGTCGCAGTCATGCAACGTCCCTCTAGAGCGGCGCAGGTGTGTACTATGTGGCTCGCAGGGACACGGGGCACGCTTTCGTGGCTGCCTGGTGTACCAGCGACACCTGGCCGCGCTACGGACGTCAAACCAGGGAGTACAGGCACCAGCACAGACACAAACACAGACACCGGCTCAGACACAAACCCAAACTAATGGGAGGAAGCCGGGACCACCCGCCAACCGGGGAGCTCCCACTGCAAACCCTGGCACGAGCACAGGGACCAGTGCGCTTCCTCCAAAGACGGCGGCAAGAGCTCCCAACAGCTCGAACCGCGACGCCGTCAGGCCACCCCCCCAAAACCAGACAAGCCCAGGACCACTCCCGCGACAGTCACTACCCCACACGTCTCTCCGTTAATAGCCCAGAGTGGTTTCACAACCTAGAGATGTGCTACATGGCCCTGGACAGACTACAAATCAAGCCTGACGAGACTATGGACACACTCCAGGTCTTTTTTTTTTGTGGTGGGGAAAAAGGCTACTTACGCCCTTACCGCATGCGTGCATGCGAGTGTAAGACTCCTACCCTGGCTTCGAACCCGGGCAGCCTACTCACTAAAAAACCCCACCGGAAGACATTTCATTGCAGAGCTGTATTAGGGCTTCTGCGCGTTCAATGGTGATGTATGAGAGCTGCCTGCCGGGGCAGTAACAGCTGGTAATTACAGAAGAGATGCCCTGTCTTGCAGGGGAGAATTTGGTGAATGATTGTGGGTATGATAGTCGGGTCCCGCATTTGCACCCCGGTCAGTGACGCAATGTTTCATGCTGGCATGCAGTGCATGCGAGCGCGTCAACGATGAAATCCCGGGCTGCAGTCATGATCAAGTCCTGGCTACAGCCTGGGGAGATTGAGGTGACAGTGAAAATGAAATTCGTCGTAGTTTTACTTATAACAATTTTGTAGTGCTTTTACCTATTCTATGTTAGGCGTTCCTAGTGGGAGCCCCGTCTGTGCTTGGCGTCCACATTGGGAGCCGCGTCGGTGTTTGGCATCCTCGATGGGTGCCGCGTCTGTGTTTTTTGTTTTGTTTGTTTGTTTTTTTTTTTTTTTGGTGTTTTTTTTTTTCCTTTCTTTCTCTGTGTTTCCGGGTGTCGCCTGGTCGTCTGGAGTGCACACTTGGCGGGAAGTCTGCCTAAAGTGCAGGTGCGGGCCAGTGCCACTCCCGAGGGGGCCCTCTCCCCTGGGACCGCCTTGGCTAGGTAGCGCAAGGTCTTGGAGGGCACTGTGGGAGATGGACGTCACGTGGTATGTCTGTAACATAAAGGCAAAGTCGGTGGATTAGCTTAATGTATCAGGTTGTCAAGGTAGTCGTTTATGGCGTCGTCTATGTCTGGGTTGGTTAAGTTTCTGTCAAAAAGGGATAGTGGTCTCATGTGTTTGTCGATGGTTGTTTCGTATTGTCCAAGTGTAGTGATGAGTGTATTGTGGTGTGATGGGATTTTATTGTATAAGTCGAAGGCTAGTTTTTTAATGAATTGTTCTATCGTATGCATGTGTAGGTCTTCGTGCAGTTTTTTGGATGGTGCTAAGTATGGGACTTTTGCTACTATACGCAGTATCTTATTTTGTAGTTGTTGAATTCTTTTGATATGTGTTTTTGCCGCGTAGCCCCAGACCGGCGCCGCGTACGTCAGTATGGGCCGTATAAGCATTTTATAAAGTGTTAGGCCCATGTCGAGCTGTAGGGCGTTACTGTAGTTGATTAAGGGATACAGCTTGCTCAATTGAGCATAGGCTTTTCTGCGCACTTCCTCTATGTGAGGGCGCCAGGTGAGTCCCGGATCCATCACTAGACCTAAGTACGTTACTTTATTGGTCCAGGTGATATCATTGTTAAAAAGTTTTAGCGGTTGCAGTCCATGCCTCGGGTGGAAGTGTTTTCTGCGTTTTGTGAACATTATAGCTTTACTCTTAGTGGCATTGACTTTTATTCGCCATTGGGCGAGCCAGGGCTCCAGCTGATCAAGTGATGTCTGGAGGTTTCTGTGTACGAATGCAGGTTTACCTGACTGAGCCATAATCGTCGTGTCGTCAGCATACAGGAGATATGTTGTGTTCGCGCTTTTCGGGATGTCGTTTATATAGATATTAAATAAAAGCGGCCCGAGTATACTACCCTGAGGGACACCCGCCAGAATTGGGCGGGGTGTGGACTTTGCATCGTTCGCTAGCGAGGAGAAAGATCGCCCGCGCAAATAGTTCGCTCTTAGTTTAATAATTGTGTCCGGGAATTTAGTGTTTATCATTTTTCGTATCAGTCCTGCATGCCATACGCGGTCGAAAGCACGTTCTATGTCAAGTAGGACGGCTCCCGTTGACTTATTGAAGTTGAAGCCTTTCGTAATGTATTCGGTGGCACGCAGGAGTTGCAGTGTGGTTGAGTGGTTGGCCCTGAAGCCAAATTGTTCGGGAATTAAGATGTTATGTTTTATAATAAATGCATTAATACGTTTTAGTATTACTTTTTCAAGAAGTTTGCTCATCGTGTTAAGCAGGCTAATAGGTCTGTAGTTTTGTGGGTTCGCGTTATTTTTGCCTTTCTTCGGGAAGTGTAGCACATTTGCTGTTTTCCACCTATTTGGGAAGCAGCCGTGCTAAAGGCAGAGGTGAATAGTTTCGTTAGTATTTCGAGTGCGCTGGCCGGTAAGTGTTGCAGCGCAATGTTCGGGATTTTGTCTGGTCCTGGTGTTTTTCTTTTTGGTAAATGTCTGATGATCCATTTGATTTCGCAGGCATGTGTTTTTCTAATTCTGTCGTGCGTTTGCCTTTCGTGTATGTTTTGAACTACGGCTTCAGTTTCGTTTACAAATACTGGCAGTGATGGCGTTATGTTTGGTTTGAGTGTATTTTCTAGTGCATCTGCCAGTGCTTCTGCTTTCTCTTCATCCGTGGTTGCGATATGTTGACCCACGTGAAGAGGGGGAATGGAGATCTAGTCTCTGGTGAGACATTTTGCTATTCTCCATACTGTGTTGGTGCCCGGGTTTAGTGACTGTAATGTATCGTTCCACTGGGTGGATATAACAGTGGATGTTCGCTCGCGAAGTTGTTGGTTCAGTGTTTTGAGTTGGTTCTGAAGTGTCGGATGTCGGTGCTGTTGCCATTGTCGCCTGGTTCTATTTCTTTGTTTAGTAAGACGTTGTATGTCTGTTGGCAGGCGTACAATTGTTTTCTTTAACCGCTGTAGTGGAACTGCCACCATTGTGGCATACTGTATTGCTTTTTCCACCTTTTCAGTAGCAGCATCTATATCCTCAATTGAGTCAACTTTAATGTCCGACATTTGGGCATCTACGGTTTCTGAGAAGGTGTCCCAGTTAGCTTTGTTATAATTTCGCCTTGGTCTGGGTGGCACACTCCGGAGAGGGCCTTCAAGTTTGATAAGGACCGGTAGATGGTCTGACGATAGCTCGTTAAAAACTTTGAGCGAGACGCGGGCGCCGGCTTGCCTTTCTAGCACTATGTCTAGAATATCAGGCGTTTGGTTTGCCTGAAACGGGACGTATGTCGGTTCTGTGGGTGCGTGTATTATATAATCAGATCTGTTTTCATGGCGTAATAGGGTTTGGCCTGCCGCGTTCATGTTGGTTGAGTTCCAAAGTGGGTGTTTGGCATTTAAATCGCCTGCTATTATAACACTTGGGTTTAACTGCAGGAGCGAGTTAATGTCTGCTGTGACTATGTCGCCTGGTGGGTTGTACGCTGAGACGATGATTATGTGATTGTTGTTAATTGTGGTAGCTATAGCAGTTGCCTCGAGTCTGTGCAAGGGTGGAACTGGTATTTGATGATGGGCTGTGTCTCTGCGGACAGCTATGGCTGTGCCGCCACCACGCCTATCTCTGTCGTTTCTATATAGATAATATCCGGGTAAGTTACATCTATCACTAGGGCTTAGGTGAGTTTCTGTCAGAAGGACTATTGGTATGTCGTGTTTATCTAGAAAGTCGAGAAGTTCATGTTTTCTTTGTCTCAGTCCATGTGTATTCCAGGTCATTAAGTTAGTCGTGGGATTAACGTCCATCATGTGTCACCTCAAGAAGTCGTTGGAAGAAGTTGTAGTAGACCTGGAGTGTGTCCATAGTCTCGTCAGGCTTGATTTGTAGTCTGTCCAGGGCCATGTAGCACATCTCTAAGTTGTGAAACCACTCTGGGCTATTATCCACGTGGACTATAGCCATCAGAAACACTGCACAAAGTTCGTACCTGCGGGAAAACACTGCAGCCGAGCCTACAGCAGGCCCAATCAGAAACCATCACCCGTGCATTGGCTAGGACAACACAACCTAACCATAGTATATATTTGAAAACTGAGGAGAATTTTCCATCATTTTAGTCCTGAAGATGGCCATGGAGTGTATAATGGCCGAAAGCTCGACCTTCTTAAATTTAACACGACTGATCACCCGTGAAGCTCTGATCACTAACCTTGTGAATGTTATACGTTGCACTTATATTTGAAATCTGTGGAAAAATGTATGGATTGTTTGTAGAAGAGGGAGTAGTATGTTAAGTAAAAGAAAAGGGAGTAGACAAAACCACGTGAACCTAATATGTTACGTGGTAAAATGGATTGCATAAATACCTTTGCCATGAAAAACACTTAGATATGCCCGTTTTCATGGCAATCGGTCAACCAGTTTTGGAGTTTACTCACTCTTCAACATACAATATATATAGATGTTGGTATGTATGAAGTTGATTAACGATAGAGAATAACATGTGAATTGTTACGTAAAGCAAAAGTGAGTATAGAAAATAGTATGAATGTAATACATTGTATTCCTATTTCAAACATAGCAAATTGTATCAATTGTATGTTGAAGGGCGAGTAGCGAAAGAAGAGTGATTGTGTCTCGTAAAGGAAGAATTAGTAGAGGAAACTGTGTGAATGTAATACGTTGCATTTATTTTTCAATCATAGAAAATTGTATGTTGAAGGGCAAACAGAGTATATATGAATATGCTATGTAAAAGAAAAGCGCATAGAAAACCATTTGAAAGTAATATATTGTGTAGTAAAATGGTTACCATAAAAACTTTTTCCATGAAAAAATACATATACGTGCCGAATTTCACAGTGATCTGTTAAGCGGTTTTCAAGATTAACAGTTACATAACATACAAACATCAATTTTGTATATATAGATGATTCAAATTGTTTGTTGAAGAGTGAGTAAAGAAAGATGTGAATGTGTTATCTAAAAGTGAGTGGAGAAAACAGTGTGAATGTAATAGCATTTCTATTTCTAACATACAGTAAATGGTATGACTTATTTTAAAAACGAGGATACAGAAATTTCTTTTTGTGTAAAATCGCATTTTTTGTGGAAAATTGTTTTTAGAAGAGTGAGTAGAGAAAGCGATATGAATGTGTTACCTGAAAGTAAGTAGAGAAGACAGTGTGAGTGTAATATATAGCATTTCCATTTCAAACCTACAGAAAATTATATGACGTATTTTAAAAGGGGGGATAAGTTTTTTTATGTGTAAAATCACATTTTTTATGGAAAATTGTTTATAGAAGAGTGAGTAGAGAAAGAGATCTGAATGTGTTAATGGAATTTGAGTAGAGAAAACAGTGTGACTGTAATTTGTAATATTTGTATTTCAGACATACAGAAAATTGTATGAATTATTTGTAGAACAGGGAATAAAAACATGTCTTTTTTTATAAAAGCACTTTTTTTTCCCAGGCAAGACACCAATAGATAAACTTAAGGAGCAAAACCTTATCTACATGCAAAATTTGATCAAAATCTATTGAACCGTTTCTGAGATACGCATAATATATGCAAGAATTGCTCTGTATGAAGAGGGAATGAAAAAGGCTTTTTGTGTAAAATCATGTTTTTTCAGGGAAGACACCTACGTACAGGCCCAAATTTAGGACCTCTGACACCGCTGGGCAAAAAAATATTTGCTGCCCCCCCCCCCCCCCCCCCCCAACTTGCAATACATATATTACTTAAATTTTCACAACATAGAGAATGGTTTCACTAGTTTGTATACTTAAGTATGAGTGGCAAACACCATAAGTGGGTTTATTAAAATTTAAGTAGAAACATCTTAGTAGAAAGAACTTACACTAAAGAGGCATCACCCCATATTAGATGTCAAAACATATACTGTTTAAATAACAAGAGGCTTCCTCCTTGCCCTGTCATTTGCAAACAAGTTTATGAGTTCGTTATAGTCCATTTTCACTGTTAAGTCGGATTCAATTGCAAGAACACCAATATAACTAAGACGATCCTTCACTTGCGATGTTCTTAAATAATTATTTATGTGTCTTAGAGCAGAAAATGATCTCTCAGTTGAGCAGTTGGAAGCAGGAGTGCTCAAGTAAATTTGTAGAGCTATGTTTAAGTTTTGGTATACACTCTCTAGACAGTTACCGTTTAACATCTTGCACAGCTGTGTAAGAGAGTGCGACGCATTTTCATTCTTTTCTATGTAGCTTTTGAAGTGTACGCATTCAAGTACAAATGCTGAATCTTGAAGATCCAACTGTAGACTTTCTGAAGACTGGATGAAGCTTCTTGAATTTCAAGTGGACTAAGCATCTTCAGATTTGTCAAAAACTAAATGGTTCACTGAATTCCTTGTAGGAAGAAACTCTGTTGTTCAGTTCTTTAATCAATTTATCCAGAATCAAAAGGAAAGACATAAGTCATCTGAATCATCATTTCCTTCAGAGTCTGAATCAGATTCATCAAAGAATCTTTTCTTTTTCTTAATGTGTTTCTTATCCTGGTCAATTGCAGTAATGTTACAAAGAGATTCAAATTTCTTCTGTCCTAGATTCTTGAAAACTTCATATCCCATTTTCATTTCTTCCAAGAAACCAACCAAAGAACTACACAAATTACAAACACTGGCTACACCCATGTCTGCTGTTTGTGACTGCTTACTTACAACATTGAACCTTTCAAGAATGGAATTCCAAACTACAATCATAAAAGATGTCTCAAGACTACACAACTTCTTCATTATGCTTTTCGCTTCAGATTTCACCAAAGACTTCTCACTTTCATTCCCTATTATTCACAACAGTGCTCTAATGATTGCTTTGCCATCTTTGTTCAAGTTTCTGCAAGCTTCTTGTCTAGCAGACCATCAGGTTATGCAGAGTTCTCTTTACTGGAAAATGTGCTTAAGTGATTCCATCAATGACTAGAAGCACTGAAAAAATTAAATATTTCTTGCAAAATGTCAAAAAATAAGTTGCTTGGTGACATCTTGCTGCACTTGAACCCACCAAATTCAGAGTGTGCGCTGAACAAGGAATATAGAAAGCATAAGGAGACAGACAGAGAGAGAGCTCTGATTCTAGCTTGCAAGCCTGAACAAATACCTGACATATTTTATGCATTGTCATAACTGTCCTCTGCAGTTACTTATGTCCAATCCATGTCTCTCAAGACTGTTTATCAGTGCATTTGACAGTGATCACCATGTCCTGGATTTGGCACAAATTCAACAAACCGCTCTTCAGTCAGCCCTCTTTGTTGACATAACGCAAGACAAAACTTAATTGGTCATTATGTGCAATATTAGGGCTGGAGTCAACAATTATAGAGTAGTATTTTGCCACAGTAACTTGTGCCACTATTTCTTCGACAACTCTCTTCCCCATGATTTTGATTATTTGCTCATATATAGCAAAAGGCAGATGTGAAGTTTCTCCACTTCCAGAATCCTTATATAGTGACGTGTGGCTAGCAAGAAATGGATAAAATTCGACAATAAGTTCCATGCACATTAAAAAGTTACCATTATGAACACTTCCAAGAATTTCATCATTGCCACAGAAAGGCAGTCCTCAAGAGGAAAGTTTCTTCACAACAGCAACAACCCTTTGTAAGACATTACGCCAGTACTGAACTTCATTTTCAAGTTGTGAGAATAATTTTCTATTCCTCCTTGTCAAAATAGAACATCTGTTTTTTAAACTAAGAAACCAGTCTCAGTGCCTTGAACTGTTTTCATGGGTTTCAGTTAGCTCTGGATGTTTCCAGTTTGAGAAACCACGAGGTCCTGCCAAGTCTGATGTTCCTCCAAAAAGGGTACATGGTGCACAAAATAATGTTCCCTGACTTTCAGAATATACTAAGTAATCTCTGTTAATAATTTCATTGTTAGCCAGCTTTATCTAAAAAAATGCACTAGTGCAACGTCTTGTGGCACCATCTGTAAACTGATATTTCGACTTAGAAAAGTCACCTTCTTTATTTTGTTTTACCCTGTTCATTGCAATATAATCCCGTGGTTTATCAGTTTTTTCCCAAAGAAAAGGATCAGCGCTAATTGTAAAGGGTACGTCAGCAACGATGGAAGTTCTGCCTTCACTTTTGTTTGATAGAAGTTTTGTTTCATCTTTAGATTATTTGGGGTACTTGTTTCCCCACAGTCTTCAACAGCTTCACTTGGCGAGGGCGTTTCTTCTTGACATGAACTCCTTAGGGTCGATTTTATAAACACATCAAGGCGTGGAACTTTTATCTTTCGCCAATGAACGATACTGAGCCCCACTAACTCTCTTTCTTCCTGTCATTTTATTCAGTGAAAATCGACACTGAAACTGAGAAAACGAAAGAAAATATGATTAACAGTTGAAAAACTTAACAGATTCAAACATAACCTACTACTTCATTATGCCGGAATGCTGGCTCATTAAATATAAAAGAATTCAATATAATTACAATAATAATAATTACTGTTCATTACTTCAGCTAACAATATATAGAAAATTACGGTTAATGAATAACAACACACACTTCTTGATGTTACAATTTTTTGCGTGTGTTAATCGATTCTCACTATTGGAATGCGTTTCGCTTTGTCTCTGCTACGTGCGCATAGCATGCAAACTAATCAGCATAGCCAACATGCATCGATTAATATTCTTCTGCGAGCAGCAAATTTAAATGAACTTAATGTTTCATGTCTTTTTTGCAGCTTTCCAATAATTTTGCCGCCCTGGGCAGTTGCCTGGTTTGCCCTTAACATAAATACGGCCCTGCCTACATATATAGGTAAACTTAAAAAGCAAAATCTTACACGTATAGAAAATTTTAACCAAATTTTTAGAGCTGTTTCTGAGATACCAGGAATATATGTACCAAAATTGCTCTGTAGAAGAGGTAATAAAAAATGTTATTTTTTATGTAAAGATCATGTTTCAGGAATGACACCTACATAGATAAACTTAAAAGACAGAACCTCATCTGAATACAAAATTTGATCCAAATCGTTAGAGCCGTTTCCAAGATGCACAGGATATTATAAGAATTGCTCATTTAAAGATATTAGATAATATATTCACAAATACAAACTTAACTTTTTTTTATGTTTTCACTAGGCTTTTCCTGCTGCATCCCATTTAATTACATAATTAGCAATGAATGGCATCTTTTGTCTGTTGTTCAATACATATACATTTAAGTAGATTTCGAGCAGGCATCAAATGTAATTAACAATGATTTGTCATTAAAGAAGCTGTCTGAGTGGTTAAAGCCTTTGCAATGTTACCTTGTGATTGCATGAGCTGCGCTGTTTGCAGTGAAAGCTTGTATTGAAAAAATCTGATGTGTTGCACTCATATGATTTTCTCTACCCACTCTTTACAAACTATTCTTACAAATGCATATTTGTAGATCTTCTTCATATTAATTGAGATAAACATTTGCAGAAATTATCGTATTACATATTTCCTTGTAGGTACAAGGGTGGTAAGGAAATTCGATAAGCTTAAGTGGTCAGATCTTTTAAGAGCTGGTTGATATTCTGTTTTCTTTATTTAGCCAAGAGATAAAAAAAAAAAGAATAATCACTACACATATGAGAAAAGTATAAGTATTGGAAAATTCATAGCGGTAACAAGGAATATCTCAAAAATGTGTTGTTTGCTGTTGTCCCTGAGAAACAGATAAATGATGCTTTAAAACTTCAAAATTTTCACAATAAAGTCATTCAATTCACTTTGGAAACAGAAAATAATGGATGCCTTCCATTCCTACACTTAAAAATTAAAAAACATAACAATAAATTGAATTTTGGTATTTATAGAAAATCTACTCACACTGATATGTTCGATCCCAGGGACCCGCATGTAGTATTCGTGGTGGACGAAGTGGCGTCAGGGTGGGTTTTCTCCGGGTGCTCCGGCTTTCCCCGCCATCTCATTCCACCGGTGCTCCATCTTCATTCCATGTGTCATCAGTGTCACCGCCTGCGGTGCCGTAGTAGTAAAAGCAGGCGTTAAACACTACAACAACTGATGTTTACATAAAAAATAAGTTTTAATCCTTTGCAGATAAATTTGCTGTTTTCAATAGTTTAATTTATAGGCTAATAAATATACCCCTTAATAAGGAAGAATTTGACACAGAATATAAACATTTTATTAACACTGCAGTAATTAATGGTTTTAATACATAAAAAGATAAAAGATAGAAAAATTTAAGTATCAAAAGGCTGTTAAAGAGGTTTCTGGCTTCAAAAAAATAAAAAATAATTGTATTTTTAAAAAGTTTATTTGCCATCCTGGACCAATAAAAAATTTATAAAATTTTTTTAAAGAATATGGAATAAATTTGGTCCCTCAAAATAAATTTAATATAAAAATTATTATTTATTTATGCCAACAAACTTACTGTTGGTGTTTTTAAACTCACAAGCCGTGTGTGGGCAAAGTTTGAGAGGTAGAACTGGCATTGAATTTTTAAGTTCCAGTTCTACCTCTTAATATACAAAATTTACAAAATTTTTCTAAAAAGGATAAAATTCCAAATTATAAAAAATCTGGCATTTATCAATTTAGCTGTTTGGATTGTGATAGGGCTTATATTGGTAAAACTAAACGTCATTTAGAAACCAGAATAAAAGAGCATTTTAGAAACATTAAATGTAAACAAACTGATAAATCAGCTATGGCAGATCATTTTTGGTCATTTAATCATGAAATTAATACAGAGTTAAATTGTTAAAACAATTAAATGGACCTATAGATTTAATGTTTTGGGAAAAGATATTTATTTTAAAAAACAAGTACCGTGTTATGAATTTTGAAATACCTCCAATAGATTGTATTTATAGGTTTTTGTTTTCAGAGGTTGGTGACAGAGTTTTAAAATGAGCATCAGTAACTATGATAATTTGTTTGTATAGCTTTGAAAATAAGCTGGAGACGACTTGAAACATGTCAGCTGTTAAAATCTCGCAATATTACTACGATAAGTGAAGCTTTTAGTTTCTAATTTGTTCTTATTGTAGTTTATGCTCTAAACTGTCAGAAAGACAAATTTACTTTTAATAAAACAAATACAAGCTTAGTCAAATCTACTTACTGTGCATGTGCAGAGTTGGTAGCACATGCTAGTTGCCTTACTGCCAACATTGCTCCCAGAATCACCCTAGTCTTTGTTGCCAGTGTGAAAAAAGTCAATGCACTGTAGTCAATTGAACTGGCGAAAGTTGCCTGATGTACTTGGTGTCTGTTAAAGATATATACACCTACCAAGAGTAGATGAGCCAATCAGTTGTTTTGGGATTGCTTGTTTGTTTTATTGGTTTGCTTGTATGAAAATACATGTGCATAGGTAAGTGTGACAGGGGTACTTGGTTAGGTCTTAACCTACATTCTCAAACCGAGCAACCTTTTTCACAGACTCCAAAAACTGTTCATGCCATTGCCTATATAAAAATAGTTTGTATCTGCAATCCTGTTTTGTAATGGGGTGAAGGGTGGCATCACACTCCTGACATTACATGTGTGTTCTTAATAAACTTTTGTCATATAGGAGCTGCATGCATTGTTTGTCATCATGACAATGGTGTGAGATCAACACTGTTAACGAATCTAGTCATAGCAGTGAAATACAACTTACACGTACAAAGTTTATTTACTGAATGGCAGGGACTGAACAGGATATTCATTTTCACAATAAATATTAAAAGTAGTTTGCTTCTAACACTGGCACATGTAGTGAACACATGTATAGTTGCAATATCATCAACAAGATGTATGTCTGGAGAATTTGCACAGAGGTTGGCAGCAAATGGCTCTCAAACTGTCGAGGCTACCTTCACTGCTATTCCAGAGCAACTTCGGCAGATTCTGTCAGCGCTCATTTAATCATGCCTACCGTTTGACATAGGGATTATGTACATTTAATGGACTGCTTAAAAACATATGATCTAAAAGATGTGATAAGCATTCCAACTAGGGTTACATTCCACTTGTCTACTATTATTGATCATATATTTACCAACACCAAAACTGGGTATTCATCAGAAGTTGGTATCATCTATCATATCATTATGCACACATTATTCAAATAGATAATATCACTGTCAATACAGTTAAAAAAAAAAGGTTTGTGAGCTACCGCAATACGAATGATGAAAATATTACTAAACTCAAATGTGCACTAGAACATGAAACATGGCAGACGATGTACTCAGTGAAAGGAGTTAACTCAAAGTGGGAAAGTTTTTATGATACTTTTAATATACATTTTAATGAAGTGTGTCCAATTATTACAAAAAGGTAAAGTAAAAAGGTAAAGTTAAAAGCTGAGGGAGTATGTTTGAGAAATAGAATGAAGGACGCATATGAATGGTACAAATCAACAGGATGGGAACATTATGAAAATAAGTATAAAAATTTAAAGAGGGTTCTTGTAAATATATAGTTGAAATCCAAACATTGCGATATAAACATCAGATACTTGCAATAATATTACTAAGGGTGCCTGGAATATCATAAATGAGGTAAAACTAAATCCAAAACAGCATGGAAATAATCATGGTAAAATTGAAAAAAATCCAGATGCTATATGCAGTATATTTAATGAACACTTTTTAAGTGTTACAGCAACAAAAACTCTCAAACCAAACAAGGTTCCGCAAATTAATAATAAAGCACAAAGTGTAAAAGATACTATATATTTAAATCAACTGATGAAGAGGAAATAATAGAAATTATTAATACATTCGGTAACAAATAATCAAAGTGGTTGGGATGGTATAACATCTAAATGTTTAAAACAATGTAAACAAGAAATAACTATGCCACTGGTACATTTGATAAATTACTCTATAGCAAATGGGGTTTCCAAACAGCTTGAAAACAAGTATAGTGCGCCCTATATTTAAAAAAGGAGATAAAACCCAAGTAACAAACTATCGCCCAATCACATTAATGTCCACAATAGCCAAGCTGTTTGAAAAAATATTACTAGTTAGGCCCAATAATTTTCTAGCTGACAAAAACGTTGTTAGACCTACTCAGCATGGTTTTCGAGAGAACTGTTCAACTATAACTGCTACAACTGAATTTCTTAGAGATGTTATAACTAGACTAGAAGATAGGAATAAAGTAGCTGGTATTTTCCTGGACCTTACAAAAGCTTTCAACTACGTTGATTGCAAAATATTATGCTGAAGTTGAACAACTATGGAATAAGGGGATTGGCAGAACAGTTAATTTCATTCTATCTAACAGACCGAGAGCAGGGTACAGAAATTCCAAGTTATAAGGGTAATTGTAAATGCATGTATAAGTCTGAGGGAATTGTACAATATGGAGTCCTGCAGGGTTCGGTGCTTGGGCCTTTGCTTTTCATATTATATATTAACGGCATGATGACATAACTGTGTAATGTTGGCATATATCTTTAGATGATCTTGCTGCAAAAATAAAAGTGGTTACAGCTCACCTTCTGAGCTATTTCAATTCCAACAAGTTAGGATGTAATATAGTTAAGACTAAAATATTAAATTTTACAGTTTCCCACAGTCAAAGTGAACAGAACAGTTAATAATCAAAGTAGGTAATGAGCATATTGTTGAAAGCGAGCAGACCTCTTCTCTGAGCATAATATTCGATAAACATCTAACTTGGGACAGACATATTGATCAAGTATGTAATAACATAAGTAAAGGAGGATATCTATTAAGATATTTTGCTGGATTTAAAAACCTAAGTATATTACACACAATTTATTATGGTGTAATATATCCTCATGAAATACTTAAGGAGAATAGCCGGGTATACTAAGAGGGATCAAGTTAGAAATGTGAAAATAAGAGAAAAGCTAAATCAAGAATGTATACAGAAGACAATGGAAAGAAATCAACTAAGATGGCTGGGACACTTAGTAAGGATGAATGAAGAAAGATTACCTGAAAGAATATTTGAATTAAGAGCTGAGGGGAAGAGAAGAAGGGGAAGACCTAGGATAGAATGGAGACAGTATATGGTAAGAGTGGCAGTCGGACATCGGGCAACAATGAGAGGAATATACAGTTTGGTGCAGGATAGGATTGAATACAGAAAGTGGCTGAAGGAACCCAACACCTAACGGCAGCAGGGAAGTGAAAGAAGAAGTAATATATCCTCATTTGCTGTGTGGTATAGAACTCTGGGGTGGTGCTGCAAGTGTGCATATGAATAAAATGTTGATATTGCAAAAAAAGTGTATAAGGATAATTTCAAGTGTAAGATCTTACCATCCATGCAGAGAGTTATTTATATAAATGAAATTCTCACCATTCTATCTCTGTATGTATGTATATCGTGTACTACTCCTAATACATGGATCAAAAGACATCTCAAGATATTGTGAGGTGCACAAGCATAATGCTAGAAATCAGAGTAATGTATATAGGTCTGTACATATAAAAAAAGTTTTCTGACAAAGATCCATTAAATATAGGAGTAACTTATTAAACTTCCAATAGAATTTAAAACTCTACAAATTAATTCCTTTAAGATTAAGTTAAAGAAATACCTTGTAAACAAATCTCTGCATAGAGTGGAGGAATTCTGAGTCAAGGTGTGTGAGTGTATGCATGTTGAGTGATTGCGTGTGTGTCTGTGTGTGTGCATGCGCGTGCAATAGTTTATAAATAACTATAATAGTAATACTTGCAATGTAAAACTGACCTGACCATGCTTATAACTTGTATTCTCGAGTATACAGCAATAAAGAACTGATTATTATTATTATCATCATCATTGTTGTTATTACTGTTATTATTATTATTATTATTATTGTTGTTGTTGTTGTTATTGTTACTGTTACGATCATCACCACTATCATCATTTTCAGAATGAAATATTTGAAAAGAATCTCAGAAATAGCATCATATGTTTTCCAGGAAGTGGAATATGTAAAGCAGGAAGCTAAGATAGTGTATCTTCTGGAATGTCTTCAAAAAACACCTCCACCAGTTCTAATCTTTGCTGAAAAGAAACAAGATGTGGATGCAATACATGAGTATCTTCTTCTCAAAGGAGTAGAGGCTGTTGCCATTCATGGTGGCAAAGGTAAGAACTTGTTATCAAGTTTGTTTTTAGTAACAAAAGTTATTTAAGAAACAATATTGCAATGAGTGTGCAATGGTCCGAAATTGTAAATATATGTTTACATGTCCTAAAAGACTCTCTATATATTTTAAATAATCACATATATTGCATGTGTTAACCGCTATCTTCTTGTTATAATCCTTTAATGTTTCTTTAGATATTTTGCCTCTTAATTTTAATAATTTTTTTTTAAAAAATTTGACTTTGTCATAAATCTTTGTATTCTGGATCTTTATGGTCACCTGAAATGTCAGGCAGGTATCACAATTTTTGTTTGTTTGCGAAATATATATATATATATACCAGTTAAGCTGAGAGGTTTCGATATCAACAAGGTTCCAGGTATTCCATTATGAGCTAATTTTAACTTTGAGTGATAACTGGAAGTTTTTGAACAGTGAAGTTACCCAAATTAGTTGTGGGTTGGTTAGGTTAACATTATACCTCATTTACTTATAAAAATTGAACATGTTTCAGGGGACTTCATTCCCATCTTCAGCTTAAAAGGGTTTATACATAAGTAGAGGGAGACAGCATGCTGAGCACATGCCACCTCCACAATTGTGCTCTGCCTATAACTTGTATGGACAGTAGTAGAGAATAGTATGGTATAGTGTTTATTGTAATCCAAATATAACATTTTAATGCAAACAACAATGGTCTTTTACACAAACCTGTAACACCAATTTTACTTTTTAACTGTACAGTTCCTCTGCTTATCACTACATTAGTTTGCTGTGACCCCTGAGACCCATATGACTCGAACCCTGTGGTTGCCTAGTTTATTTGGATCCTGCCTATCACATAAAGCTTATTTCCTCTTTGGTCCCATTCTTGCTGATTTTTGCTAATTTTTCTCAGCCATATGGCTCTTACTCTGCCTAAAAAGTTTCCTATTTCCATTATACTTGATTTTACATTCAGAAGCTTTTTCCCTTGAGTTTCTTTTGGTAAACTTGACCATTCCTTTTTACCAACTTTCTTCCTGATGATCTTCATTTCCTCACATTCCAAAATTACATACTACATATCTTTTTTATTTGATAAAGGGCATTTCTCTGGATTGCTCCGTTTTCTTAAGCTTTTCAATTTTACCATCCCTGTTATAGCCCCTGCCAAATTTTTCCTTGGTGTGTGGTCATATCTATCAATATACTTTTCCCTGCTCCATTCCACTTTCATTTCTCTGTATATGTATTCCCAATGACCTTTTCAAATTGAAACTTGCAAATATTTTTTGTTTTTCAATATCTTCCAGCTTTAACCTAATTACTTTCCAGAAACCATTTTCTGAGTCTCTCTTCCTCCACATGACTTCACCAGGACTTCCTTTATCCTATTCAGCTAGGGGTCATTTTGACTTTCTTGTACACTCGCTTCTATTTATGCCATCCCCACAACTTTGAGACACATTCTACTGTAGTGTATATATAGCAAGGAGGAGGTGTCTGCGTTTGTTTACCTTTTGTGAATGCAGTGGCATTGTGCTTTACGTGCACAGCTCTAGACTATTCACATCTTTATATATATTTCTTCTGTCCATGTGTATGTGACTGTAGGATCCTAAACAGCTGGAATGATTTTTATGAACTTTTGCGTGTGAGACAAACCTGATTCGAAAATGTTTTTGATTCACAATGTGACCCTATAGAACATGTTCCTTTTAATTAATTAATTTGTATTGTTTACAGAACATATGATCTTTGGATGGTTTAGCTTCACAATTGGATCTGTAAGCAGCGCTGCAATTGTGTTGTAGAATTTCCATTATTTTGTGCTGTCATAGGATTGTAGGACATTTTTGTCACAGCTGAGCATTAATATTACATAAGAAGTGCGCACTTATTCAGAACAAGTAATTAAAAGTGCAATTAACAAATATACATTGTGCAAATGTGTAAGGTGCGGCATAAAGGTGAGTATTTTACATGATTTTTCATGAATTCCAATGTGATATATATATGCATTATATCACAATCAGCTTAACCTACAAATTGCATATATTATTATTTATTGAGATAAGATTTTAAAGTGTAATTAAAAAACATGCATTGTGCAAATTGTGCTGGTGCCTTTGTAGGACGTTTTTTTATACAGTAATAAAATCAAGTAAATGCAACAAACATGGGCATCTTCCCACTACATTAACCTACAAATTACATATTTATTGAAATAAGATTTTAAAGTGTAGTTTAAAAATACACATTGTGCTAGAGACTTTGTAGTACCTACATTTTCTTATACAGTAATAAAATCACATAAATACAACAAACATGGCCATCTTCCCACTACATTAACCTACAAATTTCATACATTATTATTTATTGAAATAAGATTTTAAAGTGTAATTAAAAAATACACACAGTGAAAATTGTGCTAGAGCCTCCGTAGTAAATTTTGTTATACAGTAATAAAATCACAGAAATACAACAAACCTGGCCATCTTCTTGCTACATTAACCAAAAAATTTCATATATTATTTGTTGAAATAAGATTTAAAAGTGTAATTAAAACATCTGATGTGTTGAACTCACATGACTTTCTCTACTCTTGTACGAGTACTAACCATTCTTACAAACTCTTATTCCTATATCTTCTTTGTGTTAGTTAAGATAAACATTTGTACAAATTATCTTATTGCTTATTTCCTTGTAGGTGCAAGGAGAATATTAGAATACAGTAGGCTTTGTGCGATAGTCAAATCTTTTAAAGCTTTGAGATTCCGTTCTCTTTGCACACTTAACATATAAAAAAATGAACACTGATGTTCCACTTCATGAAAGTTTTAAGTTTTCTGAAACTCACACACATAACAAGGAATATCTCTAAAATGGTTCACCCTACAAGAAAATGTATTTGGACATAAATTGTGTATTTTAGCAAGATCTACATTTTTTGTATAGAATGATTTGGTCTATCTCTAATGGTTTACCAGTTATGCAAAAGTCGTCCAGATTAAATGCGACTACAGGGGCTATAGCCAGAAAATTCAAAATATACATTTCATTTGTCATAAAATATCTCAAACATATGACATTTTAATGAAAATCGTTAGAGCCATTTTCAAGAAAATAAAAATTTTCGAAAAATTTTCCATCTAAAGGGTAGTTTAGGGTGGGGCTATTTTCTTCAAAATCTTCCTGTCACATCCTTGAAAGACATTAAACTTAAATACCAACTTTGGTTTTTAACCGACTTTTCGTTTTTGAGTTATGCTGTCCACAGATTGACAGACACCCAGACTGACACACACACACGCACGCATACAAAATCTGCACATAAGCAACAAGAGGCTCACAGAATCAAACCATACAGGAAACAAAAGGGACAAGGATAAAAACACAGCATGGCTAACTTATGTAAAAGGAACGACTGACAAAATAGCAAAAATACTATTAAAACACAACATCAAAACAAGATATAAACCCACTAAGAAACTCAGATCGTTTTTACGTCCAGTTAAAGACAAACAAGACCCCTTGAACAACGCCGGTGTATACAAAATCGACTGTGATTGCGGAGCGGCATATATAGAGCAGACAGGCAGATCAATAAAAATCAGACGGCAAGAACATATCAGAAGTTTAAAATTAAACTAACCTGAAAAATCAGCATTGGCTGAACATGCCATATCCATGAAGCACCATATAGATTTCGACCAAATACAGTTATTAGTTAACTCTGACCATTTTACATATAGAATGGCCAGAGAAAGCATAGAAATATTTAAATTAAAAGAAAGTATCAACAGGGATAATGGAAGACATCTCCACACTGTTTGACAAACATTGATAAGAACACGAGTATTGGCGGACCATCAGCCAATGAGAACGAGAGAGCCGGCTCTAACCTCTACGGCCAAGATATAAATAAGATATAAACAACCTAGAAGTTGAAGAGACAGCACAGTTTCTGTGGTGCTGCCAAAGAAAGCATTAGCCCTGAAGAAGCTCTACATAGTAGGGTGAAACATTGGCAACAACATAACCAAGATGCGGCCTTCTCCGTAAATATTATCATTATTATTATTATTATTATTATTATTATTATTATTATTATTATTATTATTATTATTATTATTATTATTTAATAAATTTTGTTTTCTGCTGTTATCCAGCATGCCAAATATTTAAACTGATCAACTATTTGTAACTCTAGTGACCTGATTTTAAACTGATTTGGTTTCCTGATTTTCCTTCGTGTATTGATCATAACTTTTTTTTTTTTTTTGTGTTCATTTGTAACCTTATTCCCTCAGCTGCATCTCTTAATTCTTGGAAGGTTTCGTATGCTCTTGCATGGGACCGTGCCATTATGTTGGTATCGTCCACATATCCCACAAGCTGAACCATCTTGTACTCCAATGTGGTGTTCCCCTGGACTGATAGTTTCCTGATTACATACTCAAGTGCTATGTTAAACAGGGTTGGTGCCAGCCCGTCCCCCTGTTTCAGCCCTCGTGTGACACTAAAAGGGTCTGTTATCCCGGTCTGTACTTAGTTAAAACTTTTAGAAATACATAAATTTAATACTGCAAAAAATTGGTTTGCTGCTAATAAGTTTGTTAAGCAAATAGAAAACATTTAATTTATTGGATATGAGGGTATATGAAGTACCATTTATTGGGATTTTGTTTAGAATCAAAACTTGGATGGAAAACGGAAGTAGAAAATGTATGTACTAAATTATCGCATGTAAAATTTCTTTTTAGAAAACTGAGGTCACTTGTTTCACTGGTTACTCTCTGACAGGCATACTTTCCATTAAATCAAGGAAAATTGAAGCTGTTAACAGTGAAGCAACAGAATCTAAAATAAGAAGAAATTAAAAACTAAAAGCTTTACTTATTTTAGTAATTATTGGAAGTCATTCAAATGCTGATTAGTTTCAAGTAGCATCCAACACATTTTCCAAGATAAGTGAAGCTTTTAGTTTGTAATTTGTTCTTATTTTAGCTACTTTCTATTATTTGAGAGACACATGAATTATGGATTACATTTATGGGGGCACTCAACCGAGGTCCATAAGATCCTTTTTGTTATAGAAAAGGGTGCTACGAATACTTCTAAATGAAAATAGTAAAGAAACTTGTAAATGCTATTTATTAAACTAAAGGTTATGACCGTCTACAATCTAATTGTATAGAGATGCAGATTAACTCTTTGTAAAAATACATGTTATGAACATGTTCAACAAACTGCCTTAGTCAACAAGGGTTGTCTCAATAAATAGACTAAGAGCATATATTCACAACTAAATCTTGTTTTGAAACAACAGTTGCATTTACTAATGGTGGCGCCGTGGCCAAGTGGTTAAGAATGTTTGCCTACCACCTAGGTATCCCGGATTCAATTCCAGGGGCCTGCATGTGGTATTCATGGTGGATGAAGCGACATCAGGACGGGTTTTCTCCAGGTTCTCCAGTTTCCCCCACCACTCATTCCAGCAATTGTTCCATAATCATCTTTTCAATCATCAATTTTGCCTGCATATCATATCATCCTCTTCCTTACTATCATTCCTGGTGCTTGACTGACAACCCACTTCCAGGTCGTCACTCTGTCTGGTCCATAGGTTCCTGTGCTCCCCAGCAGGCATCTTATCCTAGGCACTGACTTGTAAGTCTTAGGGGTTGTAAGTCCTACATAAGGGGAGGGTAATCCGATAAAGAAAGCATATAACAATACAAATGGTATTGTAAAGGCAACAATGAGGAAGTGTGAAAAACTTATTTAGGCACTAAAACAATACCACATGTTTACATGCACAGGTTAGACAGCATCTGCACAACCATTTAAATAGAACAGTTTACTTACCTGCAAGATAAGACGTGCATTGCCAACTTAAGAACTACAATTAACACCAATTACGGCTGCATCTTTACGTATCTTTTAGGAACAGTTGCTGGTATTGATGTCAACTGAGTGGACATAATGTCACCAAATTCCACTCATACGTGACTTGGTTGAAATCAACGAATCATGTGCATAACAATAACAAACACCAGAGAGCACTGTAATGGAGTAAATGTGTCACAGTTGGCTTTTAGTGAATTCCAGTAGCATGGGTTCTGTATATTATGAAACCTTAGTGTAATTTTCTGTTTAGCGGTTCTTCCACATTTTGCTTTACCTTGTTAAATAAATATGGGTCATAAAATTCAGAAGTACTTGGTGGCTTATACCCTACTGTAAGACACACACTCCTTTTCCCATAGACTGCTAAGAACACACCACAAGACCAATTTTTTGCCTAAATGCTTACACACTTTCACTTGTAGTCTTTTTCTGATTAGCAGACCTAGTCCTCCTAACCCATGACCTTTATCTCTCCTTTTAACACCACATTTTTCTATAAAATTCAAACTCACTGAAGTTCATCATTGCATCATTTATCTCTCAAGTCTCAACCACACCTATCAGATCCACTACTTTTAAAATTTGTGCAATTTCTCCTTTCCTCAACTTCCCCCACAAACTTCAATGTTCCATGATATAACTCCCAGTTCATTTGTCATGCTAAAGACTTTACAAAATGAAGCCTGCATTGGCCAGGATTACCCAGAACTGATTTAAATATTATGTAAGCATTGACAAAGCTGATATTTAAATGTAAAGAAGACAGCCAATAGCCACCTATTGGATCTCAGCTTGTTAGGTATCACATCACCTTCTTCACCACTGAGTCACTTCCTAAGTGATTGAGAATATCATTAAGGCAATCACTAAAATTAGGATCATTTGCCTTTATAGCCTCCCTTGAATTTGCCGTTATACGTGGTACAGATACCTGCGTACCACAAAAAATGTTATGTAAGGCGAGGTGTAGTATGTGCCATCTCGATCAGTAAAGAAAACAATATCACTTAATGTTTGCATTGGCTAACACAACTTCCTTGTCTCTCAATTGCTAGAGAGGCTACTGAAAGAAAGGTACACCACATTCTGGGCTTATCCGCTATTTAGCCTGAGAATACAGTCACTTTAAAAATATTGTGGGGTAGCTCCAACCCCATCTCACCAGTTACAGGTTAAGCTGACATGTATCCTATTTTGTTTCATTAATCCACAAGTCTGAACCCCTGATGATAACATTTTCTCCTCTGGTCCTGGCAATCTTCGTTTCCTTAGCAATGTGTTTCTTGTCTCAGCAATGTGTTTCTTGTCTCTATCTTTCTTTCCATAATCATGTTCTATCAATATAGTAGGACTCATTAATTTTCTGGTACTTGAGAGAATTTTCCATTTAATTTTCATTGTGGTAAGTCCTAACAATAACCAGTCTAGGCTTCAGACCCCTTTGACCCACTCTAAATGTGTCCATTATTTCCCATCTGCAGAATTTTATAACCAATTTGTCTTAGAAGATCTCTTCAATTTGGTCCCATACTCTCTTCTCTCTTACTTTAACTCCAAAAATTATCACTTTCATTTTTCTTCTCTGGTCCTCTGCTCTTTCCAAGTATGAAATTCTCAGATTGCACTCCACCATTTCTCTTTTCACTTCTTCCAATTTTCTCTGTAAGGTTTTCATTGCTTCAAATTTTCTATCAGTTTTATCCTCGATTCTCTGCTCTATTCCTTTAAACTTGCAATTTCCTCTGCAATTCATTTTAACGTTTCCCGTCTCTGGCCCTGGATTCAGCTCTACTCCACTGATGACCAGTAATGCTGTCCACAGACTGACACACAGACACACACACGGACTTTTTCTAAAAATACTTTTTTTTTATTCAGGGGGTCTTAAAACATATATTTCCGGTGAAATCTCGACATCAAATTTTTGGGTGGAATACAATACTTTCCCTACTTACCAGTAGAGAAAGTAAAAATGTACTGGACTTTTTTGTTCATATACATTCACTCTCCCACCTTCTTCAGTCTGATGGACTATTTCACTTCCCCCTGTATTTTATTTTAAATTATTATTTGAAATGCATATATATAACATACTCATAACAGATGTAATTTAGATAATTTGCTTTGTCCAGAACTTACGCAGAATTAGGATATGCAGAGAACTTTTGATTTGTCTTATGTAAACTGAAGTTGCAGCTACAATGTATAACATTTTCTTTTTACTTTCTCTACTGGTAAGTAGGGGAAGTATTGTATTCCACCCAAAAATTCGATGTCGAGATTTCACCGGAAATACATGTTTTGAGGCCCCCTGAATCCAAAAAAAAGCATTTTTAGAAAAAGGTCCGTGTGTGTGTCAGTCTGTGGACAGCATAACTCAAAAACGAAAAGTCGGTTAAAAACCAAAGTTGGTATTTAAGTTTAATGTCTTTCAAGGATGTGACACGAAGATTTTGTAGAAAATAGCCCCACCCTAAACTACCCTTTACATGGAAGATTTTTCGAAAATTTTTATTTTCTTGAAAATGGCTCTAACGATTTTGATTAAAATGCCATATGTTTGAGATATTTTGATGACAAATGAAATGTATATTTTGAATTTTCTGGCTATTGCCCCTGTAGTCGTATTTACTCTGGATGAATTTTGCATAACTGGTAAACCATTAGAGATAGAACAAATCATACTATACAAAAAAATGTAGATCTTGCTAAAATACACAATTTATGTCTCAATAAATTTTCTTGTAGGGTGAACCATTTCGGAGATATTCCTTGTTATGTGTGTGAGTTTCAGAAAACTTAGAACTTTCGTGAAATGGGTCATCGCTGTTCATTTTTTATATTTTAAGTGTGCAAAGACAACAGAATCTCAAGCATTTGACTATCGCACAAAGCCTACTGTATTCTAACATTCCCCTTGCACCTACAAGGAAATAATAATTTGTACAAATGTTTATCTCAACTAACAAGAAAGAAGATATAGGAATAAGAGTTTGTAAGAATGGTTAGTTCAAGAGTAGAGTAAGTCATGTGAGTGCAACACATCAGATTTTTTAAATAGTTACCATCCACGTAGTGATGGGAAACAAAATGTAGTTCTATATCTCTGTATGTTTTTAAAGGAATGAAATAAGCTTTTGCAGTAACGGCTATCATTATGTGAGAGACATCCGAAAAGTAAGTTTTGTCAATTTTTATCACACGAAAAGTTTATTGCCAATGCACCCTGGTATCATGAACTATACACCTTGCACTATTTTTTGACATAGTTGTCACTGACATTGAGACATTTGTTGTGTGCAATTAGCTTGAAGAAATCACTCTGCTAAAACTCTGTGCCCTGTAATGCAAAGAATTACTCCACAGCCTGCTCCACCTCAGCATTGTTTTGAAAGTGATGTCCTGAGAGTACAGCTTTCAATGCATGGAGTAAGATCAGGGCTGTAGGCCAGATGATCCAATCTCTCCCATCTGAAGCGATGAATGTGATCTTGTGTGGCTTGCTCTGTGAGGTTTTGTGTTGTCTTAAGAGCACAACACCTTCACTCAAGATCTCTGGTCTCTTTCTTCGAATGGTGTACCTGGGTGTGGTGGGGGTGTCACACCAGCATGGCACATTGATGGTCCCATGATGGAAGAAATCAAGAATCACACCTTAAGCATCCCAGAACACTGGGACTGTGACCTTTCCTGCAGAGGGTGACGCTGAAGTTTTTCCTCATTGGTGAACTAGGATGCTTCCACATCATTGATTGATCATTGGTTTCTGGGGTAAAGTGGTGCATCCATGTCTCATTGTCTGTGATGATTCTGAACAGAAACTCCCTTCCCTCTCGTACATACCACATCAAGTGATCAAGGTTGATTCTTATCTTTTCACTCTTGGGATATGGGGTCAGGTTTCTTAGCACCCATCTTACAAACACTTTTCAGTAACCCAACATCATGGAGCATGTGATGGGCCTGAATATGACCAATTCGCAGTATGGACGCTGTATCTGACGCCGTTATACGCCTGTCTGCCAACATCAGGTTCTGTACTCTAGCATTGTTGTTTTCATTCATGAATGTGGAGGGATGCCCACTTCGAGCTTCACCCTTTGCCACACACTGCCTTCCTTCACTGAACATGCAACACCAGTAACCAACCATTTGACGAGTGGCGTTTAAGGGCCCGTCAACATCTAGGTCATTTGGGAACCATTTGACGAGACATGACCTCTTCACCATACACAGTTTGTAGGCATTCATGAATGATGGACACAGTGGTCTCATCTGCCCATTCATACCAGATAACAGCATGCACTTTTATTGGTAACCACTTTGTCAGTACATGTCCTGTCCATCAGCGTGATTTATACTCATGTAAGCTCGGACAAACCAGTCTGCTGCTTCTCTCTCTTCTTCAGCACTTTGCACATGCATCATTCCTCCTCCACTGAAGCTCCTTCCATCATTGAACCAGTAATGGGTACGGAATCTAATGGCAATTGTTTGTTTCACCTGAGGTATCACCTGCTCGTTAAAAAAAATGAAACTTATTTTCGGAACGTCCCTCGTAGTTTGTCATGTAAGTTCCATGTTTTTTATATTCTAGTAAGTTTAAACATTGTTCCAACATATATGCAAAAATAAATATATCAATAACCAAATAAATAAAAATATTTTACATTAAATATGCAACACAAATAAGTATAAAACATAGTTAAAGAACTATTCAACCAATGCAACAAATATAAATGCCCTGAGAATGAACCTCAGTTTGAACTGTCACAAATACATCTTATTATTGTCATACTTTAGTTAGGGTTTCCTTATTCGAGTCTGAGGATGATTACTATTATTATTGTTGTTGTTGTTATTATTATCATTATTATTTTTTTTTTTTTTAAATGCCAGAACTCCTGGATGTGTCCTTCTTGCTAGCTCTCTCTCTTTGTAGTCGGTCATTTTCCACCATTTTTAACAATATCCTAAATAAGTGTTTACCTTTCTGCGTTGAGAAGAGGATAATGAAACAGGAGATGATCCCCTGTCTGATCCCCCATTGTGCATGGACATGTTGGATCATCACTTGTTTGTGAAGATAAGAAGTTATCTTACTGTGACCTGTTGTTAGGAGAATGAACTTTGGCATAATGTTTATTGCCCAGTCTGTCGGCAATGCTGGAAAAGAATTCTTTCTTTGTCACTCCTTTGTGTGTTGTTCCATTCTCCGTACCATCTTACCTCTCCCGTGTTATTATTATGTCCCTGGAGATCTTCTGGTTGACAATTTCCCCATTATCAGGTGCTGCTTCCTTTGCTAATCTGTTTTCTTGTTCATTTCCCTCAATCCCAATATGTCCTTTTATCCATCTGAAATGAAGTACCCACTTTGCTTGTACCAGTTCCATTATTTTGCTTCTAATAGATTCTATCAAATGGGCATGATGATGATGATGATGACTGCAGTGTGTCGGGTTTAAGGGCCCATCGACAACTTGGTCATTAGGGCACCTGATGATCATGATGAAGGTGGTAATAATAACAATAATTCCTCTCATCTGCTAATTTTCTATGTTACATTACTTCTTTTATTTTAATATTCCTGTAAATATGTAAAAACTATGTATTGTATTTATTTCTTGTAAGTATTGCTCTTGAAATATTTTTGCTTAATTTTGACAGTGGCTTACACATGGTAATGATATCCTTTCTTCTGCTTTTTGTACTTTAGGATAAGTATCTTGGTTTAACTATTCCACTCATATGTGACTTGGTTGAATTCAACGAATCATGTGCATAACAATTTCAAATTTCAACCTATGGCAGCCTTCATTCACGAAAAATGTATCACATTTCATTATCACCTCCTCTAAATTTTAGTTATCACCTCCTATGCTTTTCTTATGTTGTGATCATGTTAGAGAATCTAGCTGCACTGTGCTAACAGATGTGCAACAGCTTACATAATTTGATGCAAAAGAGCCGCTATTCAAATGTTAAATATGACTGACTGTCACTTTGGTGATGTATCTAATGCTGAAATAGATGAAATAATTTGAAGAGGGAAACCTCAGAGCACAGAATACAAAGGGAAATATACTTGGAATCAGTTTGACAAATTTTGTATGGAATGAAATTATAAACAAACAGTAGATACTCCAACTTTTGACATTACTAACCTCTTAAAAATTTGCAGCATCAATATTAGAATCTTGTAGGCCATGCCAATATGCTGATGTATGTATTCATACTATGTTTCTTTAAGAGGTAAGTAATTATAATACAGCATTTAAATAACATTTCATAGGTTATATCATACTTTAAGTCATGAAATAGTCGTACTAAATGTAACTTGCAGTAGTCAAATTCTCTAGATAAATTGACAATCACTCATGGCATTACTTATGATAAGGCATTCATGTAAGTCAGACCAGGCTGAGGATGGAAGCAGTAGCTTCTAAAACATGTTCTGCTTTTAGATTTAAGTAAAGTGAAGTTAGTGTCACAAATATGGCTCAATAATTTTTCAAGTATTGTTTCATTTCACTGTTTCCAACTTCTTGTGGCAATCTGTGAACAGTTTTAGTTTATAGACGGAATTATTATCCTGTAGACGTAACAGTTCAGGTTGGTGTTTATTAATCAGAAGTTGTAAGTATTCAAATTGCAGTCCCCAAATGACCTAGTTGTCGACGGGCCCCTAAACTCCATCCATCCATCCATCAAATTGCAGTCGGAATCCATTGATATTATATTCCATTGTAGCAGTTTAGACTTCAAGTTGTGAATGCTGAATGGTATGTACTTAGACTTTTCAGGGGGGAAAAATTAGTTTTCTGGGTTATTTGGTCATTTCTTTGTTTTGCCTGGTGAAATTTAGTAGTTCCTGAATGATAGAGTACTTCTGGTTTTAATTGCTTTTTTTGTTTAATATGGGTGTAGTGTTTGCAGTCCCTGTGCTAAATCTTGTTTTCAAATAAACTGAGAACCTGTAAGTAGCGTAGGGGAAAGACATGCAAATCATTTTCTATTACTTTTTATAGGTGTCAGCGTGGCACTCAATTCAGCATTTTGTTCATCTGATTTTGATTTCTTAGTAGAATGTTTGGTTTTTAAAGGCTTTTTCATGAGGGATATTTTCAGGGTTTGGACAATGTTGTTCACTATCTTCATCATTTATGGGTGTTGTGTCACTACTGGTAGATGAATTGGTCTTTTGTGTCCTTGTGGTTTTTTTTTTTTTTTTTGTCTGATTAGGTAAGTTATGTTTAGAGGACGTGCAATCCATGGGATTTTCAGGTGACAATTCAGAATATGTCACACTAGATTTGCCTTGCATTGTTCTACTGTCATTATCTGATGCAGTATTAGTATAAGGAGTTTCTAGTGTTGAAGAGGGAACAGAATTGATATTTTCAGGGGACAGAGTTTCTTGTTTTTGTCTCCCACTGATGAGTTCAGGGAGCGAATAGGGGTCAAGTTTAATGTTAGGGTTTTGGTTGGTGTGGGTTTCTGCCACTGAATTTGGGCATTTTCTTGTTAGGTGTCCTTCCAATTCTCATAAAAAGCCTATAGGTGAATCTGAGGACACATACATCCAGTATGTTGTCGCTTTGTAATCGATTTGTAAACTATCTGGAACTTTCTGTATGTCTTCATGAGAAATATATATTCGTCCTCGGAAACTTATGATATGTGAGAATCCAGAAAGGGATAGTGCTGCTTTGGTAGAGATATCTTGGACATAGATTTGATAACTAGATTTTTTAGTTGGTCTTCAGTGACATAGTTAGCAATTACTGGACAAGCATTGGATAATATTATCCTTTGGTTTTTATAAGAAGTGGTTACATCTCCAGCGGTACATTGTTTACATATATCTTAGAGTGTTTGCTAGTTAGATCTTTGACATATCTTGTTAGAGAGGACAAAACATATTCTCTTATTTGAAATGCACTAAACATATTGGATGTTGTTAGGTGAGATCATATTTGCAAGCTCGAGTATGTAGTCTTTTATGCTTATGCCGTCACAGGATTCAATAATTAAGCCTTGTTCTTTAGATGGATTTCAGGCAGTAACTGCCGAGTATGATAAACTTGGAGTGAGTGAGTATTTGGGGTTTAAAGGCCCGTCGACAATAAGGTCATTTGGATAAACTTGGAGAAACAACACTTATTGTCACTTGATTTCAATAGTGTATGTATTTGTTTGGTGTTTTCAGTTGTCATTTGTTTTAGGTTTCGAACGTTGGCATTTCTACTATCGATCTTTGGCTTTATCTGCCAACCTCTGTTAACAGAGGAGGCCATGATTCTTTTCTCAACAATTTGAGGTTAGCTGTTAAGGGTGGTTGTATTATTACTATTATTATTATTATTATTATTATTATTATTATTATTATTATTATTATTATTATTATTATTATTATTATTATTATTATTATTATTATTACTACTATTACTATTGTTATTGTTGTTGTTGTTATCATCATCATTATAACATTGCTAAAATTATTTGTTGCTGTTTTAAAACTATTTTTGTTGTACCTGTGTTTCTGTATTCTGGAACCATGTGGATAACCTCACTGGAGGACAGATGATTTTAATGTATGGATATATACTAGGGCCGTTCAGAAAGTAACCTCCGGTTGATTGCAAAAAAATTCACCAAGTTAAATAAAAATATTTTAATATATACATCTTACAACTACATCTTTGCACTATTTTTCTACATAGTCTCCATAACGATTGAGGCACTTATCGTATCTGTTCACAAGCTTTGAAATTCCTTCTGCATAAAAGTCACCCGCTTTTGCCTGGAGCCAGCCTGTGACCGCATCTTTGAGCTCTTTGTCGTCATCAAACCGCTGGGACCCGAGCCATTTCTTCATATGCATGAAGAGGTGATAATCGCTTGGCACCAGATCTGGGCTGTAAGGTGGATGGTTGACAACGTCCCACTTGAAGGACTCAAGAAGGGCTGTTGTTCTGCGAGCAGAGTGAGGACGGGCGTTATCGTGCAAAAAAACGATACCGCAAGTCAGCATACCACAGCGTTTTTCTGTATAGCCCGTCTTAATTTTTTTAGTGTTTCACAGTACACGTCTTGATAAATGGTCATCCCACGTTCCATGAATTCAACCAACAACACCCCTTTTGCATCCCAAAACACCGTTGCCATCAATTTTCGGGCAGAAAAATCTTGCCGGGCTTTTATTGGTTTGGTAGGCGAATTTGAATGTGCCCACATCTTTGATTGTTCTTTTGTCTCAGGGTTCACGTACTTAATCCAGGTTTCGTCCCCGGTCACGATTCTGTTTAACAATGGTTCACCTTCGTGCTCATAACGTGACAGAAAGCCTAATGCAGAGGCCATTCTTTGAATTTTGTGGTGGTCGGTAAGAATTTTGGGCACCCATCGTGCACAGAACTTACGGTAACCCAATCTTGCTGTCACTGTCTCGTACAAGAGAGTCTTAGAAATCTGTGGAAAATCAGTAGACAACTCCGACATTGTGAAACGTCGCTTTTCATGAACTTTTGCATCAACTGTCTGAACGAGTTCGTCCATCACCAATGATGGTCTACCACTCCTCTCTTCATCATGAACGTTTTCTCGTCCACTTTTAAATAAACGTACCCATTCATGGACCACTCCTTCACTCATAACTCTTGGTCCGTACACGGCACAAAGCTCACAATGAATAGCTGCTGCAGAATATCCTTTGGCTGTAAAAAACCTTATAACAGCACGCACTTCACATTTGGCGGGGTTTTCTATTGCAGCACACATTTCAAACGGCCACAAACACTAAACTAGCACAGGTACGATGTTCACTCGACCACGGCTTGATGCCGACTGACCTGCTGAGTGCGTGAATGCACAGATGGCGTCGCTACTACCCCCATTGTGACCGATCGGAGGTTACTTTCTGAACGGCCCTCGTGTGTATATATATATATATATATACTAGCAGACCCAACAGACGTCCTGTTCAAACATTATACATCCAAAAATTATAAAGTTTTAAAGATAAACTGTAAATTTTTTTGACTATTTTGGTGAAAAAATATATACAAAAATTATTTTTAGAATACCTGACACCACCATGCCTACAGTGATTGCAACTTGACCTATCAATAGCTTGTGATTTTATCTGTATATTGTAAACTTAAATTTGTCGAGTACAAACTTAAAAATGTATTAAATAACAGCAAGAAAGAAAAAATTAAAATCATTTTCATGACAGCTATATTTTTTAAAGTAAAAAATTAAATATTTAAATATATTTTTAATCTTAATACAGTAAAACCTGCCTTGCTAAGTGGAAATCTGTCTAAAATGGAAATATTTTATGGTCCTGTGTATTTAGGATTGAAAAGCATGTTAAATTCCCTTTATTAAATGGAAACTGTCTTATGTGGACTACAGAAATCATGGTGTGGCTTTTAACGGAACATTTCCAGTTTTGGAATGTAGAGTTTATAAAATTTTCAGGCACAAAACTTCATCAATGGAGGTGCTTTCAATTTCAGTGCCATGGAATATGTCAACATAGACAGTGATGAGCAAATTGAAACAGACACAATTGATATAGATATCTTAATTGAAAAATATAAATTTGGTTAGAAAAAGAAAACGCAGTGGAAGATGAAGAGGAATATGTCCCTTAGTTTGAAGAAGAGTGTAGACTAAAGACCTATAAGGATGCTGTCAAATGTGAGACAGAATATATGGTTAGACCCCAAAAGGAAATCATTTATGTAAATATTTATTGCAAATGTAATTTATTTTTCATGTTGGTAAGGATTAATTGAGTAATACGAAAAATAGAATTGTTTAAAAATGTCATAAATGTTAAGTTTCATGTTTAAATTTAATGTGTATAAATATAAGAACCATATATATTTAATGTTAAAAGTGTAAGGAGGATAGATACAGATCGCTTCCCTAACATTACAGGAACTATTTAGTGAGGAAAGTATAAAATGAGCGCATATGCGCATGAATGTAAAACGAGCGTCATGTAAAGAGATGCCAATTTTTTGTCAGTAGCGTCTCTGTGTTTGAAAGGTGAAGATGCGTTTCTGTAATGCACATGGACGTGGGTCTGAAAGACTTTATGAAGTGGAAAGACTGTCAAGAAAATACAAATAGGTGCAACGAAAGTCAATTCTATTATAACAAGTGTAATAAGGGACGAAAAAAGTGTTAATAAAGTGATAATAGTGAAGTTACATCGAGTGTTCATTCATTTCACGCAGTACCACGCCTGGAGAGAAAGAAAAGAGTCCCATAGCTCAACGTAAAATAATAATCTTTATAAAAATACAGCACCAAATGTTTAAAGGAACTACAACAATTTGCCCTATGGCCAAAAGACTTGTATATGTTTGGTGTGATTTCTCAGGCCAAAGTGTTTGTGGAAGTTAAAGAGCTAAGCAGCAATGTGCCCAGAAAGTTCTCCTTTACTACTGGAAAAACTAAATGAATTGTGTATACAGTTATTCTTTTTCATTATGTTTTGGTGTGTATTCCATGTATTGCAGCAGAAATATCTAAATACACACAATAGAATAATGTACGTACATTTTTTACCTCATACTGTTCATTTATGTATGTTAATGGTTTAATTTTCTTAATAGTCTAGGCCTACCTTTGTAAACGGAAATCTGTCTTTAATGCAAATGTTCGAGAGTCCCGTTTAATTCTGCTGATGACAGGTTTTGCTTTATTAACAGGAATAAATTTTTATTTTTTTTTTTTTTATTTTATATCATAATGCTATTTATGAACAGTATTTTTAGTTAATCTTAGAGGGGTATAAATGAACAAACTTGGTGGTTTGCCAAACCTTGAACACGCAACGTATAATTGGCCATGCAAAAATCATGGATTTTCCAGATCCAACCTACAAATTGACATTGTTTGGCCTTGTGACCCACTAATAGTCATTGGGAATGCCAAGAAAATTGGTAATTGCAAACGTTTTAATAGAATGGGCGAGTCTGAAGGAATCTTTGGGATCCATGGTAGAACAACTTCGTCTTGAAATTTTCGGTTTAAAATGAAGAACATTGAACATTGAACAAGAACATTGCCCATGATTTTTATGACCAATCGCGTGCCATTGCATAGCTTTGTTGCATTCAAATTTTGAAGCACAATGATTGGTGAATCAATCTATAATCGCAAGTTATGCGGTGGCATTCCAGGTAAATCCAGTGAATTCAAGAATTCAGTAGGATAGTTGACAACTTCCTCAGGATCGACAGCAGTGTCAATGGATTTGGATGATGTTTCATTGTCAGGCAATGACTGTTGTATTTTAAAATTAATTGTGTTGACATCTATATTTTTGGTGGCCACAATAATTCGCTCACATAGCCATGCATGATTAGTGTAATTAGCTTGTAAATTTGGAAATATACTTTCAATCAAAGCATTAGTATCCACCATGTTGCAAAAATTGTCTGGGAATTGGATTGATTTTAATGCAATTTAAGTTTTCCTGTGCCAGTGTTGAGTAATTGTTCAGAGAATGCCAATGCCAGTGGATCATTTTGAATTTGAAGACATATATTTATGGTATGGCATAATTTACTGACTCTTCACCATAGGTATGATTCTTTCAAACATGCGCTAATTTTGTCCACATATGTAGCACACAGAATGACCAGCAATATCTGTCCGAAATCGCCTGACAGCAGCAGTAGAGCACCACTGAAAAGCCTGATAATATTATTATTGAGATCTTTCAGCATTCTATCGAGAGCTTCAAGTGAATGCTTATAGGCTATAGTGCATTCATCCCAGATAATAATTTTGCATTATCTCAAAATTTCAGACATGCCTGAATGCTTCTTTATGTTACACATTGTGTCTGGATTAGTGTGAATGTTCAATGGCAACTTGAGTACTGAATGCACAGTCTGCCCACGATCAAGCAAGATCGCTGCAGTGCCTGATGAAGCAATTGCAAACGCAATATAATTATATGATCTAATGCTAACAAGTTTCAGTGAGATGAGGAATGTTTTGCCAGTGCCACCCGGTGCGTTCAAAAAAAAAAAAAAAAAAAAATAATAATAATAATAATAATAATAATAATTGCCTTGTGCTGCGATTGACAAATTAATTTGATCATATATGTATATTCTGTTGTTCAGCAGTGAGCAGTTGCTCATTATTAGCAACAAAAGTAGCGAAAGATGTTGTACTGATCTGTTTTTGGCACTGAACATAGCTCTCAATGATTTATGCTTCTGGACAGTAGGCGATGGCATGCCGAAATGAATGAGTGCCATATTCAAAATGAGAATACAAATACCCTCAATCTTTATTAACACCTCGTTACATATTTCTGGCCATGCACAATCTGTTATAAGCAATTTTCTAAAGTTTAATGCAGTATTAACATTTCACTGTAAAAGAAAAAAAAAAATCAAAACGTCACTAATACCCTGAATTGTGCTTCTCTTTTGGGTTAGAAGTTGCCATTGCGCATGCACCGTAGCAAGAAGATGGCCATGTTTGTTGTGGTTACATGATTATATTACTGTATAAGAAAGCGTAGAACAAAGGCTCTAGCAAAATTTGCACAATATATACTTTTTAATTACACTTCAAAATCTTACTTCAATAAATAGTTAATATATGAAATATGTAAGTTAAGCTGATTGTGATAGAATGAAGTGTACACATAATTGGAATTCATGACAAATCATGTAAAATACTCACCTCTATACTGCAACTTACACGTTTGCACAATGTGTATGTTTTAATTATATTTTAACACCTTACTTCAATAAATATTAATATATTACATTTTTAGGTTAAACTCATTGTCGGAGGATGCACATGTATACATCATTGGAATTCATTAAGAAGAAGCAGGTGAAATACTTACTTCAATACTGCACCTTACACATTTGCACAATGTATATTTGTTAATTGCACTTTTAATTACTTGTTCTCAATAAGCACACACTTTTTATGTAATATTAATGCTCAGCTGTGACAAAAATGTCCTAGAATCTGATTGCAGCACCAAATACGGAAATTCTAAAACGTGATCGCAGCGCTACTTGATGGATCCAATTGTGAAGCTAAACCATCCAAAGATCAACAATACATAAATTAATTCATTAAAAAGAACATGTTCTATCAGGTCAGTGAATCTAAACTATTCTCGAATCACCTTTATCACACACATAAATGTCATAAAAATTGGTGCAACCATTTAGGAACAGTTCAGTCACATACGCACAGACAGAAGAACTGAAGATATGTTACCCTTTAATTTAATTTTGCTGTGTGTCTTTCTTTGTTTCCTGTTCTATTTTCTATGCTAATTTATCCCTATTTTATTCTATTTTCTTTCCTAAATCTACTTCTTAGTCTCCTATTTGTTCTTTCCTACTTTTCCCTTTTTAGTCCATAAGTGTACTCTTTTTTTCTGTCCTATTTCTGCCACTTCTCTCCTCCTGTTTTAAAATTATTTTCTATCTTGTTTCATTTGATTTCTAATCTTGCTAGGCCCTCCAATAATTGATTCATCATTTCCATTATCACTGGATCTTTCATTATCATATCATCCCATTATTCTACTGCTCTTGCCTCTTTCTGTGATATTTCTATATCTATGTTAAATTTACTCACCTTCAACAAACTTTTCCCACTCCTCAAATGCATTAAATAAATTAAGCTAAAGTTTTTCTTCCTAATTTTTGTTGTTTTCGTTACTTGCATTGTTATTCAAAGGTCTTGAAAGTCCTTGGAGTTTCAATGCAACATCCTTGTTGTGTTGTGATATCCGTAGAGCGGTTTGTAATGTCCTTGGATTCATAGTGCTATGGTACAAGCAGTATTGTTAATTTTGAAAGTGGTTGAGATTTTTTACTAAATTGTTTTTTTATTTTTTCACCTTGCCTATCTATTTGAGTTCCATGTTTGGGAAGCCAAATCCTATGATGAGCAATGAACTCTTGATGTCTGCAAGGGATGGTGATGATTAAAGCAAGGTTCCACATTAATAATTCCAATTTCAGTTATTTGAAATACATAAATAAATAAATAAATATGTATAGCATGCCCAGTAACATGTAATTTAGATAATTTATGATGTCTGGAAGTTTCATAGAGTTAGGTAAATACAGAGAGGCTTTGGATTTTTGCTTGATCTAAACTGAGGTGGAAACTACAATATATAAAATTTTCTTTTCTACATAATTACCATCTACATGATGAGGGAGACATGATGTACTTGACAATATTTCTGTATGGTTTTAAATGAATCAAAAAAGCTCTTGCATTAATGGTTATCATTAAAGTTGATGTAGGCTCTGGGTTTTTGATATTCTGGTGAATTTAAATATTTTTCCACAGATATATGTAAATATACATAAATATATCTCTAAAAATAATAAATATATCATTTTACAACACAAATAAACATGCTAAACAACTGATCAACTAATGTAACAAATATAAATACTCTCAGAATCAACCCCAATTTGAACTGTCACTGAGTTAAGTGAATGTAGCGGATTTTAAGATACAGTTTGTCCAGGTTGTCGTGGCACTCCCCCACTCCTGAAGCATAGATGCGCAATAGAAGAGGCGTGCTCATGTGCATAATAGGAGAGGTGGGGATCAGTGTATCTCTTACTCTCACTGAGATAACTTCACAATAATTGTTTATAATATGTAATCATACACCGCTTGTGTAGGTGAGTGCCTGAGTTCTTACATCACTCGCTTGTCCCCCACCACTCTGATCATTTCTCCTTAATTTCTCCTCTCTCGCGCATCCCTAGTGTTACTACATTCTGGACAAATTGTGTAACTGAAATAACATTCATCCTCTTTTGGGATATATTCTTCACCACTCTGCCCTCTATGTGATCTGCAAGAGGAAATGAACCAAGACCACCTTCAAATATGCCCGGCCACTTCTAGCACCCCATCCATCAGTGAAAAATATTGGAGAGCAAGAGGATTAATGACTTCATTGTCAGAAATCCATCATTAGGTAACAACAACAACGACGTTCATCCTCTAATCCAAAAATAGACATTTTCATTTACCTTTGAATGTAGTGCTCCATTAATAAAATCACATGCATTTGGGTTCAATAGTAGGACAACATAACTCATTCCATGGGTAGAAATTCTCTTTGCCAGTTAAGAAACTTCAAATGCATGTTTTACTTAGCACATATTACAATGAAGTTGTAGATACAACTATTAAATTAATAAATTTGTATCATATTTTTTGCGTGTATGGCCATAATACTGTATTAAAATATACACAAAGTAATACTGATTTACGTGGCACTTCTTATTTTCTCCAAATGTATAATTTGTTCCACTGCTATGCTTGGTACAGCAGATAAATTTGCTGGTTTTAACTTACTCCCAAATATACCGTAATGTTCAGAAGTTCAGAATTCACGTTATAGTCCTAGTGATCAATGGGCATAACTTGAGAATCATATATATTTGTATTACAAATTTTTCTTATCAATCTTTATTATAGATCAAGAAGAGCGTTCAAGGTCAGTGGAAGCATTTCGCAAAGGACAGAAAGATGTTTTGGTAGCAACAGATGTAGCATCTAAGGGTCTAGACTTTGCAGATGTACAGCATGTAATCAACTATGACATGCCTGATGATGTGGAGAACTATGGTAAGTAACAGTGGATCAGTTGGATTTTAATTTATGATATAAATAAAAAACTGCTTCCTTTAAGCAGACTAGTACATGAATTAATTGGACAAGTAGAAATAACAAAATAAATATGCTCGTACTAAACTGCAGGTGCACCAAAAGGTATACAAAGAACCCTTACTATTTATACAGGTTATATAGGATATTTTAGGAATATTTTAAGCTGTGAAACCTCACATTTTAATTTCATCAAGGATCATTTGAAAAATTCTCAGCATGCAGCACAAAATGATACCATGTATCTTTGAAAGAACTCTTATTTTTTCAAATTAATGATATAAATACACTTGGTCCAGTGATATTTCATGGTCTTAGAAGTCAATTTCTCCAGCCTGCAAAATATGCATCAACTGACAGTTTGTTCATCAGAAGAAAATTTCTTTTCACCAAGGAACTTTCTCAGTTTAGGGAACAGTTGGAAGTCTGATGGAGCTAAATCAGGTAAATGAGATGGTTGGCAGCAGACCATAGCTATTTGGTTGATTTTTGCCTTTGCAAAAACCTCTACATGAGGCTAAGCATTCTCTTTGTGGAAAATGACTTTCTTCTGTGCCCAACCTCACCTTTTTTTGTTTGTTTTCAGTTGGTCCAGAAGATTAGCATAATACTCTGGTGATAAGAGTTTCCAGGTGGAAAATAATTATCAACACACCCTTAGTATCCCAGAAAACAGATGCCATGATCTTCCCAGCTTATTTCACACAATTTGCCTTTGTTGGTGGTGGAGAATCATATCCAATTCTTCTCTCAAAATGTGAAACAGATATTCCTCTATAATGCCCAGAGTTTCAACAGTTTTGGACACCTTCATTTGGCTGTCCTGCAGAACCATGTCATGTATTTTGTTGATGATTTCTGTAGTTGTGGCAGACTTTATTCTTCTGCTGCCTGTGTCATCTTTCAAGCTTACACTGCTGCATTTAAGCTCCATGTTCCATTAGAAAATGGAAGAAAATTATGGTGCAGAGTAGTCTGGACTGTAGCTCATATTGGTATGAGTTTTGTTGAAGTCATACCCATCCGTATGAAGTATCTAATAACCGCAGTCTGATATTTGCATCTTTCTTGTATATATACATTTGTCCCTGACAAACAGCTAAGCCTACTGTGATCCTTAAACAGTCTTTATATTTAAGTTCAACTTTGTGTGTTACTATTTTATACTTCACTTTAAAATATTGCAAATACTGTAACGTTTTTCAGGTCATTCAGCTTCATCTTCAGCTGTTGGGTGACTGAAGCTCTCTCTGCCTTGCTCTCTCTCTCCCTCTCCCCCTCTCTCCCTCCCTCCTGTGAGGTCCTGGTGTTAAGGTGTTAAGGGGTGCAACGTTTTAACACTTTGTTCAATGTCAAGATTTCAAAATTTATTGTTATCACTGTTTTTGATGAGGTATAATTGAAAATAACTCTTCTCGGGCTGTCAGCCAGGTGAATTCTGGAAGGGTTTCCAAGCTTTCAAGAGCTAACGTTGCTCTCATCTTCAGGGAATGGTGTGGAGACCATTCTTTGGTTTATATTTATAGTCAGTCTGGTGGAAGAGGCGGGCCAGAGGCCACAGCGGGATTGGCCTGGTTCCAGCATGTGTGGCATGTCTCTGCTGAGCCGAGGTTCTGTGATTGGCCCGTTGTGGGAGATATGCCAGCGACAAAACCAGTGCTGCTCTTTGGCAGTCTGGTTGAGTTATCTGAGAGTTAGTTGAGCACTGTACCCCAGAAGTTATTTAACTGTAAGCCATTGTCCCTGTTGATATTGTTGGGTTCATGCTTAATGGCTTTGGCTTCCTTAATTGAGAAGTCCCAGTAGTTTGTAGACATGAAGATGATGGTTGTTTCCTATAGTTTTGGTCTGTGTCCTTCAATGCAGTGTTCTGCAAGGCCGGATTTTTCAGCGTACATCTGGCCTTGCAGAACACTGCATTGAAGGACTCAAACCAATTAAGGAAGCCATAGCCATCAAGCATGAACCCAACTATATTAACAGAGACAACGGCTTACAGTTAAATAACATCTGGAGTACAGTGCTCAACAGACTGCCAAAGACCAGCACTGTTTTTGTTGCAGGCATATCTCCTGCAACGGGCCAATCACAGAACCTCAGCTCAACAGAGACATGCCCCACACACCGGACCTGAGCCAATCCCGCGGCAGCCTCTGGCCTGCCCCTTCCACCAGACTGACTATAAATATAAACCGAACAACAGTCTCCACATCATTCCCGGAAGATGAGAGCGATGTTAGCTCTTTAAAGCTTAGAAACCCTTCCAGAACTTCGAAGTAATTTTTTTCGTGCCATTTTCACTTGATCACTAAAAACACCTTCAGCAGGCACTTGAAGTCTTCTCTTCAGATGATGAAGTCAGTTTCTCTACCTGAGGCTGCTTACCAGCCAATGAACAATGGCTTGAGTAGTATACTAAGTGACTTCACAAACAAGCAATGGACATGTAACATGTTTAGATCCTCCTCAAGACTGCTTAGAGATATTCAGTCAAATATGAAACTTTGTTCCTCTGTCCTTAAATGTAGAAAATTAAAGAAAATGTTCCAGTTCTCTTTTGGCCATTTAGCTGCTGTTAACCAAGAGTTCCGAGTTGGAACAAGAATGAGAAAGAGTTAACTGCTGATCTTGTTTTGTCAAGGTATTGTTTGAATGCATGGCACCTTTCTCTTGCATTCAGAAACATTTGATTGACACAATCACTATTTACTTCCGTGAGATTGCATGGGATAATTTCAGCCAGCACATTAATTTTGTGTGCTCAACATTGTATCTGAACAACCTGATCAGAAAGAAGAATATGGAGACCCTGGAAGCATGTATTCATGTATCTTGCCAAGTTGCTCACAAGTGCAAACCACCCTATTGTACCAAACCTCCATATGCTGCAGAGCATCAGAAATCCCTCTAGCACAATTTTGTCCATTAACAGCCTCCAGGGATGTTAAAGCTGCAACATTAGGCACCTAATGGTCTTCTAGTTCCACCGTAGATAAGAGAACAACAAACACTGCTCTACTTTGTTGTCCATTGCTTCATTACTCATAATAGCAATATTTTTATTTCATAAAGTAACTTTAATTTCATCTGCCATCTGCGGTAAATACTGCCTCCTAAGATTATCACTGCATGGTAGTTCATCTCCTCCCTTAACATGACTGTTATAATTGCATTTGAAATGATAACTAGTGAGTTTTGTTTTAGCAATTGGCTGCATTGCTTTTTGTTTATATAGAAGAAGAAGAAAAAGTTTGTTCAGAAGTGTTTGTTAATAAATGCTGTTATATTTATATATTTACTTATAAATACGGCCTATTTCCAACATCTGGTGACCGTGACAGGACATTATTTAAGTATGGAAAAGATACGTAAAGTAAGCAGTGTTACAAGAACGGCATGTACGCAAATCCACAATGAAATAAAAGCTGAGTTGGATTCTGCCAAATCATCCTGTATAGGTCGCGCGTTACTTCTTGACGAATGAAAATTTTATATGAAAGGTTGAATGCGAGTCTCTACTCAGCTTTTGCGGGAACGAGAGAGAGGAGGTACAGTCTGCAGTGAGATGAGGCGCATGCTTCTGAGCTGAAGTAGTACAACACTACAAATCAATTTATGACACTTGCAGTAATATCAGCCACACGTATTATACACTATACCTCTATAACTGTTTCCACTTAACTTTCTTGCATTTATTCTATTCCCGACATCTCTCCCTCGTCTGAATTGCTATTTTCGTTGCATGCACACATACATCTGTACCGCACAAAACTTCTGCAGTCGACTGTATACACAAATGCGACAGAGGAAAACAGAGGTGTCTGTTATCGTAGCATAAACATTTGCTGACCTGTTTATTAAGGGTAGGCTCACTCATTGGATTTCTGCTCAAGGTCATTCGTCAAGAACGAACGTGCAACCTATACTTCGGAAGCCGAGACAAAGTTCCAGCTATTAGATATTAAGTTTGAGGAACTTGAAGGTCTTGACGAAGAGTTATTTACACTAATGTCAGAGGCAGATGCAACAGAGGAGCAGTTGGATTCAGAAAATAAGTTGAAAGAAGATTACGCAAGCAAGTATTTCAAGATGAAGTTATTGTTTGAAAAGCGAGCCAAAGAATGTGAATGTGATAAAAGCAGTGTTAAACGCAGTCAGAGTAAAAGTAACCTTCAGAAAAGAAAATTTAAGCTGCCACAGATTGAGCTTAAGAAATTTAGTGGTGAGATTAAAGAGTAGTTAGCATGGTGGGGTCAGTTTTCAAAAATTGATGAAGACAGAAGCATTGGCGTGAGTGATAAGTTTCAATATTTGATTCAGTCAACTACACCAAACTCTTGTGCTAGAGAAATAGTGGAGAGCTACCCTCTGAGTTCAGAGAATTATCCAACAGCCTTGGAAGCCCTAAAGTCACGATTTGGGAAGGATGATAGGTTGATAGAAGTATATATTTGCGAGCTTCTATCGTTAGTGTTACAGAATACAATTGCGGGCTCTTTGTGTGTACTTCCATCTTTATATGATTAACTGGAATTACATTTAAGGTCTTTAGAATCCTTGGGTATAACTGCTGACGAATGTGAAGCCATGTTATTTCCATTGGTCGAATCGTGCATTCCTGAAGATTTACTTCAAGTATGGCAACGGCATTCTACAGCTGGAGTGAAGTCGAAGGACCACATCAAGGGCCTCATGCATTTCATATAACAGGAAGTAGAGGGAGAGGAAAGAAGTTCAATATCTATGTCTGGAATCAAGTTTGAAAAGGCCAAGGTAAACAAAGAAAGGAAGCAGATTAGTATCAAAACAAATGAAGTATCTACTGCCGCAGGCTTACTTGCAACTAAGGAAAACAAGGTAGGCACAGCTAGTAACTGAAAATTCTGCAGTGGCAATCATGTAAGCAATGAGTGCTATAGTGCATGTGATCTAAGTCTTGAAGAAAAGTAGAAAAGAGCAACATATAAAAGGTGTTGTTTTGTCTGTTTGAAACCAGGACATTGCGCCAAGTCATGCAGAATTCCCGTTAAATGTATTATTTGTCTCAGAAAACATGCTATCATGTATCCAGATTTGCTTACCAATAAGGATATTGTGAAAGCGGATGTAAAGAAGTTAGACATTCCAGCTAAAAGGGAGCAACAAGAAACAAGTGCTGTGGAAGCATTGCATGCAAGATCATTATATTCTGCTGAAGTATATTTGCAAACGACGGAAAAAGTACGAATCACCTGGGGAATTTAATGTCGTACTGGCAAGTTGGTCATGGTAGCTCAATGGTTAGAGCAGCCGCTTGATAAGCGGAAGATCCGTGGTTCAAATCCCGGCTATGGCATTGAATTTTTCAGTTTCTGATTCAATCTCTTATCCACTCATTGTTTGGAGGAAGTAAAATTGAATTTAAGTAACACAGCACATACAGAATTTGTTTAGGCAAGTTAAATGACAGTTACAAGTGTACTCTTGAGGCCTTGGATTAAGAGGATATATGTGGAGATATTAGTCGTATTCAGAGGACCATGGATACAAGAACTTGAAGATGCAAACATTGAACTAACCAATGTAGGGGATGGTACAGTTCCAATGAAAGTGCTGATTGGAGCAGATGTAGCTGGGAAGCTGTTTACTGGAACATGTAAGGAATTAAATTGTGGACTGGTAGCCATACAGACTAAACTGGAATGGACTGTAATGGGAAAAATGGGTAATTGTTTACAAAATCAGCCGCTCAAGAAAATGAATGAAGCATAGTGCAATGGATGCAGTTTTTATTGCTGATTATGATAATTTTATTTGGTGCTCAAGCTTCGTTTTTGATTTATGAGCAAATTTCGTACGTGCGATGCAGCGCTTTTATTTTGCGTATGTGTCTGTGGCCCACATTAGGGAGGTCACAGGTTCAGTCCCTGTGACCATGCACTGTGACATGGGCTTTTCCATGCTTTCCCCATGTCACTGCATTAACCTGTTCTCCATGGATTACTTTCCCTTCATTTCTCATTTCCCTCCCGTGTCATCTTTCGGGTTTGGTTGATAGCATGATTCATTCTGGCAATTCTGGGCAGATGGCATAGTTGATTGCTCACTGGAACACTCTTCCTTGGCCATCCCTGGAAGTTGCTGCCCAGGCTGCAAGGGTTGCCTCGTTGTCCTATTCCTGGGTAGAGGAAACACTTTGGTTGTGCACCAGGTGTCAATATATGGAACTGTTAGGGACTCTTATGTGTCTCTGGGCTTCATTGGCTCCACTCTCTGACAAGCCTCCGGTCTCACTTTGCCTCATCCCTTCCCCCTGGGGGGGCGGGGGTGGTAGCCCACAATAGATACATGTCGGGGTCGCAGTGGGTTGAGGTGTCCCCCTTCTGCTACACACACACGCACACGCACGCGCACACGCACACGCACACGCACACACACACACACACACCCCCACACACACACCCCCACACACACACCCCCACACACACACCCCCACACACACACCCCCACACACACACACCCCCACACACACACACCCACACACACACACACTGCTTAATATTCAAATTTTATTTATGTGTTTGTGCTTATTTAAATGACATTTCTTCAATGCAGTTTTGGTAATGTTTGAAACCAGGAACCGTTAAACTCGCCAAATGCTAAATAACCTGACTCAATTTCTGATGCTGGAGGTGATGATGACAAACTGGAACAATGGTACCAGTTACACATCAAACTGCCTGATGGTTAGCATGTCTGGCTACCACCCCTAGGTCCTGGATTTGATTCTCAGCTGCGGGTGGGAATTTTTCTCCCGCTAGGATTGTTCCCCACCTTCCACATGAATGTGTGAGTTTAATCTATGTGTGCACTGTGTAAAATGAAGAAAACCTACAGAACAACAACCCATAGTTCAAAAGGTATCTGTAGTTGCGTTTCAGGTAAAAGCCCCCAGTATGCCTATAGAATTTGAAGAGGACTATAGAAATAAATGGGGGTGAGAGAAAAACAGGTCAAACTGAGTTATTAAATATTGCACACAAAATATATGCACAAAAACAGAGTGATGTGGAGGAAGAAAAAAGGAGGATTGATAAGAATATGAGTCAACACTGCAGATACTGCTGCTCTCTAGGATCAATATGTGGATCCAAAAGGAGCCATTGGAAGCTGATGCAGATGTCCTGTTTTCATACTTAGAATTTTCCATCATCCAAGAAGATGCAGCATTGGTTTTTATTATGCTACGTAGGAGATGATGGAATCTAGTTTAGAGGCCATTGAATACAAGCAGAATTTAGAGCTTCCTTAGTTGAAATAAAATTAAAAATAGGAACTTAACTGCAGTTTGAAACAGAATTTGGTAGTACGCCACAAGAGTTGGGAAACTGTAGAATGGAAACATGGTCATTGCATATTGATTACCTTGCTCCCCCCCCCCCCCCTCCCTCGAACCATTCTGAAACCTGGAGACTCACCTTTCCTCTTTTAGCAGCTGACAGACTTCATGCCTTCTCTAAATATCTTGTCTCTGGTCATTGCCCAGGGAAGCCAGTGTTCACATTTTTGTAAGATCATAATATTTTGCTTTGATTACAATTGCATTATAGAATAACATCAATATTACTATGCAAGTTTCTGAAGTAAAACTACTATGTATTTATCTTCTGAAGTGTCGCACAATTCTTCTAAACTGCACAAGGTACATGTTTTGCAGAGCAGGAACTTGAGTTCGAACTTCACAATAAAACCTGTAGAAATGTTGTAAATTATGCGATAGTCTACAACAATGCAATATATCTCATTCGATCGCTCATTGTTGTCTTCCATATAAACAATAACATTTTATTTATCTCTCAAAATGTAGCACAATACTTCTAAAATGCAGTATTACAAGGTACAGCCATAGAAAAAATGATTGAGTACATTAGGAGAGCAGAATATTTCTATTCAAGATGTTCTTGGGCTTCCAGCCAGGAGTAGCAATGAAGAGCCATCGACGTTGCGGGAGTGTGCATCTCTCCCATCATCAGGATATTTCTAAGTCCCACATCATGTTACAGTGCAGTTTATACAAGTTGATATTTCCAACATGCAGCCTCAGTTTATTGATAGTCTGTTCCTTTTGTTATCATCTGTCAGACACAAATAGGCTGTGTCTTGAATCACCATTTGCATTCGTATTTGTTCCTGATAGAGAAAGGGACAGTGTAGCAAACTATCTATTTGTATGTCCAACAGATGATAACATATGGAACAGACTATCAATAAACCCAGGCTTCATGTTGGAAATATTAACTTGTGTAAACCATGTTGCAACACAATGTGAGACTTAGAAATATTCTGCTCTCCTAATTCTCTCAATCATTTTTTCCATTGCTTTACAAGATTTCCAAAGAACAAACTTGTTTATGAACTTCACAAGAAAATGTGTAAGCATAAGTTATGCAATAGTATACAACAATGTGGATTTTCTCCGTAGTTGAAACATTAATTTTCTGGTGCACATCACTGGTCGCCAAATCATTAAAATAAATTGTAACTTAATAGTACCATTGTTGGCTTCCAACCAGTTGGAAGATTTTAGCTGTCTCTGGCATTCCAACACCACCGCATATTGAATTACATTTACATGGGGATTCAACATAGATTGACATGATTGAGAGGTAGAATGGAACTTAAAAATTCAATATCATTCTGGCACGTTGTCACAGTAGCTTAATGGTTAGAGCATCCGTCTAGTAAGCAGAGGGTCTGTGGCTCAAATCCCAGCTGTGGCATTGAATTTTTAAGCTCCAGTTCTACCTCTCAAACATTGCCCACACACAGTTTGTGTGTTTAAAAACATCAACAGTAAGTTTGTTGGAATAAATAATAATAGATTGACATATTTGCTCAATCACTGCTTTTATTCAATTGAATCATTTTGTAATGGTAAATACAAGAAATATCACTGTAAACTGAGTAATAGCTTTCTATTTGGATAATATATTTTAACCATATCTTAATATTTTATGTTGTCTATACAAGATGAAAGATACTTGATGCACCATATGTTAAGAGAATATTCTATGTGATAAATGTAACAATTCCACTCCAGTTTACTCGCTAAGATATGGATTAGGAGATGTAGAATGCCCTAGCATGCCAATGGCTAAGAATGAAGAGCTGATTGTCACAGATATGATTTCGTACAAAGTGTATATTTTTGGAGCTAATGTCTTTTTCTTGTAAGTGTAGGAGTTTGGCCAGAAATTAAGATTGAAATGTTATGTTAAACCTTATTTTTGACTTGGCAAGCCGGCATGCTACCAGTACACTTGTGTTAAGAACTGGGTCGGACATGACAGCAACATCACTTCAAATGGTGAATGCAGGCTGCCGGGACACCGGAATGTTAAGAATGGGGTAGCACATTACAGTGACATTACTGCAATCGAGTGAATGCAGATGAACAATACCAGGTTTTTTAATTGATAGACAAGGTCTGTTCCAACAATCGGTTCTGAACATATTCCGAACTAATACCAACATTTTCTTACATACATATACAATCGAGCATACTCTCAGAACTAGTTTTCAGAATTTTGTACCGTTGGAACATTACCTAAACTGTTACTGATCTGTGATTCTGAGTAACCTGATCATGTATTGTAGGCTATACAGTTTTCACATGTCCAGAATTTGTAGTTCCTACTTTTGTTCAAGATCTGATTTTGTCATGTTGAAATCTTACTTAGGTACTACGCATGCTCAGATAATTCAGAACTGATTCTGGATTGTGTTGGAACAATCCTACAGTGAAGTCACAGAGTGTCTTATCATTTGGAATTTATTATTTTATTTAGTTGATTACATCAGATTGCTCATGTGTTACATTCAATTATTAAACTTATTTTAAATGAAGTGTTAACAGTTGAACAATACCTTGAGAAACAAACTTCATGTTCGTTTCCTAGGATGCTAATATCAAAGGGAGCTGGATGACAGCAGAGATTGGTACATTATCAGCTGCAGCAGAAGGTGCCAAAAATTCAAAGAGCAAAACTAAAAGAAAAACGCTAAAGTGATGCCCACATGATGCAAAGCTTTAAGCATATTTTGTCAACTGAGTAGAGGCAAAATGTGCATTAAGACTATAAAGCTTAGCCTGTGCTAAGATGTCAATACCACTTTTCCTATTTCTTTAATATGCTGTAAATATCACATTTTTCTCCAAATTGTAATTCATGATTCATTGCTGACATCCATGCAATTCACATGAAAGTGTTGTTGGCAGTGGGCAGCTTGTCAAGGCAGACAAAGGCAAAATGCTGTTTTTTGTTCATGCATGCATCCATCTGAGTGCTCAAAGTTGTGTCGGAAGGAGAGGGTTGAGGGGTTTGCAACTGTTACTTGCTGCCATGAAGGCAAACCCAAGCAAGCCTCAGGATTAACAGTAGCATTCTGGTTGACTTCCTGGCAGATATTTTGTTTTAATTCTTCCCATATGTGTGGGTTTGTACACTTTGTTTCCAGAGATAGAAATAACAGGGGGTTAGGTGGGGACCGAGGGGGCCACATATCTCTACTAAGAATTCTGTCCTGAAACACACTTTCAATTGAGTTTATCGAAAGATTGGTTGTATGAGCTGTTGCTTAGCCTTGTTGAAAAAGGGAAATTCATGCTCCCTGTCTCTTAATCTTCAAAAAAAAAAAAAAAAGAAAAGAAATAGTGGGTCCAAAACTGTATTCACATATATACAGGCGTCAACTGTTCACTCAAAAAAAAATTGACCCTATAAATATGGACACAATTTTTTGGTGGGTCACAATGACACAAAATTTGTTAATACGCAATAAAAGGGTTTCAGAATCAATTCTATTGCAATTGTTGACATAATTACTGTTTACTCTCACGATTAAATGCAAATTTTAATGCAATTCACGAAGTGTTTATTTACGATTTACCACAAAATTAATCATTTATTGCAATATTTACTTGCAAAATGAATGTTTATGTAGGATTCAACATGAAATAAACTTTTCATTGTGATGTTTCTGCGAAACTGACGTTAAAAAGATTTATTTCAGGAATAAAACAAGATGTTTCACTTTTTGCAACATAGAAAACCAGATGCGAGGTCAAGGTCAAGAGTTCAAGCTCGGTGTGGCTGGAAGAAGTTCAGCTATCTTTACAATAAGCAGGAAATGTATATGAAAGTGGCAGGGAAGTTAGTTCAAGAAATAACCAGTGGCATATGTGAGCGTTCAATGAGTGCATAGAATAATATACCTTCCATTCTACAGCACCACCACTGAAGTAAATTGCTGGAGACAACACTCCCCTCTGCTCTACTGGTTTTTCCACATTCCACAAACACACATAGCTTAGACTTGGACTATAAGTTCACACATATTTTAATGGAAGGCTGCAATAGACAGCAGGAGCGTGAATTTAATGCCAAAAATGGCGGGAGTTTAACACTGAGTATGTTTCATGTATTGCTGCACTGTAGAGCTAAGACACATGATTGTAGTTACATTAAAACAGGTCCATTCTGACAGTTAGGTGCACATTTGCACTTGAGTTTCCATGGCAATGCATGACGTCCTCCGTGGTAACATGCTAGCTTCTGGTTCCTGGGGTCACGGGTTCAAAGCTGGCGGAGGGTTATGAATTTTTACGGGTTTAAAAATCCTTAGCATGGCTTCCTTTAGTAGGGAAGTAAAGCTAGTGGTCCCATGCCGTAGATGTACAGCAGAAAGAACCTCAAGCTTGATAGAGAGGCCTCTGAACAAAATTAAGTGGTCTTTCATGCCCAGTGTAGAATGGGATGCTGAGAACCACAATCTATATACCTATATTTCAATTTCAAATGGTGATTGTGAAGCTCTTTCAATGCACAATATTTTGTCTGATAAATGAACCAATGTTACAGCGGGGAACTTAGAAACCATGCTTACTTGCTATTCCAATGAACATTCTACATCTAATGTTTGAAATGTAAATTATAACAGTAATATTTGATATTTTATTTCACCGCTTTTATCCCGCTTTGAGCCTTCTTTTTATACCGACATTCACAATTTTTATTCACCATAAAATTGTGTTCCTACCTTCTAACTCTTTCTGTGCTAATGGTATACCATACACCAATGAAGTGGTACTTCATGAACAATATTAGGTTCCTCAGAGCTCCAATAAGGATTTCTTTTCATAAAGTTGGTAACTAAAGCCTTTAAAAGTAGTTTTAAAAATGTTGTATGGTTTCATCTGTACCTTTCTATGATAGCGGCAGATGGTAATGAGTGCCAAGGACATGGACAGACAAAACACCATGCAGGTGGTTTGAAATTTTTTGACTCTCTTTATTTATACTTACGTATAAGTGTACTTAAGTTTAGGTACATATCTATTGTTCTGGTGTAAACATATTTGGGTTGTAAATTTAGTTATATCTGACAGTTTACGTTATCTTTATAATGACATGTTCCATATCTAAGCATAACTAAATGTGATGTATGATTAAAGGAATTAAAATAAATCAAATCAAGTTGAATACAGCAAACATATTGAACACAATCAGCATAGGTGAAATATCAAATCAATTTCAATACATAAACTCAGATCGGTTTCAAATTGATTTCACTGTGCCATGTAAATGAGCCTTCTATAACACAAGTAAACAAATAATCAGAAAGAAACTTTCAAATCAAAAACATAATTTGTAGAAATGGCTTCAATAAAAAGACTGAATTAATATACTTTCACTTCTTTAACACCATCAACATTTTCATGTGTAGTTGTTTGCCTTTTTCTGCTTTTGTGCTTTCCATGTGGGCTCTGGATGCAATGTGTTTTTTAACTGAATTACTAGTATCCCATGAAACACTCTTGTTGCAGAATTGACATAACAGTACCTCCCTTGACCTTACGATACTGTCGCTAGCAAACTTGTTTGCTCATTCAGCCAATTTTATTTTGGATGGCATTTTTAACCTTAAGAAAATTGGACAGTGCATACAATAATCACACAACACCCATGGAGTGTGCACTACTTCCTATTCTGGGGTCAACTATGCCTATCATAGGTGAGAAATTACCTTGAGATTGACACTTGTGTGGTGAGTTAACAGCTGAAGAGCTCTTCTAAGTTTCTAGACAGTAGTAAGAATGCATGATATCTTTGGCATCATAACAGCTCTGGGTTCAGTGGAAATTTATGTGCATTTTCACGTTTATGTACTAATCAGATTCTTTGTTTGCAAGCATTCCACTTACCAAAGTTTCAGGAGCGTTTAATGCAGTGAATCTTTAAGGATTTAATAATTTTAAATGTTATGTTACATTCAGAACTTTACCGTCCTTTATATCTTGCAAGTACTGGTTTTACCACAGCAGGCAGACAGCAAGCAAATATGGTAACATTGTACTGTGATGGTCACATGGCAGCAAAAAATGTCAATCACAAGGTAATTTCTAACCAATAATATGCCAATGTCTTGAATTGTGCATAAACCTGCCTAGCGGTCCAAGGGCTGTTGAAAAAAGATATACCCAAGGAGTTATAACCAATCATCTTCCACGTTTTTCTTCTTCTTGAACCTTGTGGCAGTTATGTTTATAAGGTGAGTTGCTCTTATCTTCAGGGCATATCAGATTTAGATAAAATAACTGAGGGCAAGAGTTCTTTAAATAAGTATTCGATTTTAAAGTAGAATGATCTTATTTAATCAAGAAAGTGTAAAGAATCACTACCTCATTGCAATTTGTTATAAAAATATTATCATGGAAGCAATACTCAGCATGTTTCAAGGTGACAAGGCATATACAAAGCACTTTCAAGAGAGATTATTTATTTTTATCATATACAGATACAATTTATGTTGACGATTATTTTTAATCATATCACTTTGACATATAATTGTATCAATGCAGGCCATGTTTCCTTGCATTTGATAACATTTTATGTTTTATTATTCTATTTGGTTAAGGTTGTAGTTTTGGACATCTGTAAAACATTCAAATGACACAGTGAGAAAACTGAACATAAATAACTTTGAAAATTAATAGTTCTTCCACAAGGAGATCTTAAATTCATATGAGATTACATAACCTAATTGCGACTTACTATGCTGTAAGTTGATTGACCTTATAGGTGGCTAAACTATGAAGCCTGGGACTTTAAGTACTTTAGCATAGTAAGTCACCATTAGGGTATGTTATCTCACATGAATTTGAAATATCCTGGTGGTTTACCAGGAAAATGTGAGTTAGTTGGAGGATTTAGTGTCGTATCAGCACGTTGCCCTGGTAGCTGAGTGGTTAGAGCAGCCGGACAGACCAGAAGATCCATGGTTCAGATCTGGGCTATGGCATTGAATTTTTCATTTCTCAATTAACATAATACAAATATCAACTATATTCAAACAATAATCAGTAATAATGTGAACATATTTTTGCTTTATAAATCATCACAATATTTTGGGGTTAGGGGAAGGTGGGCAAATTCTGCGCAGGAGGGTAATTCTACGCTGCTATGTTTCTCTGGTTCTGCTCTGAATTCCTAGTTCTGTGCAGTGTCGCCATCTGCTCAACAGTTTGACTAACTAGTGTGTTGAAGACGCCATTACCAGTTATTCGTCTGCAGTCAGTGAGTTGCAACACTTAGGGCATATATTTCTTGTTACAGATTTGCATTAAAGAGCAATGAAATAAGCATATTATGAAGTATCCATGGCAGATGAAAGAATGTATACTGTGTCGGGTAATTCTGCAATTCTTGTAGCAGGCAAATTTTTTTTTTTTTTTTAATTAATTAAATTCTTTATTGTCAATAGACTGCAATACAGTTTTTGACATTGTCACACATTTATATTTATAATTTGTATTACAGAGATGGACAACCTAATGGTTACACATATAACTATAGCTACCTATCATTTGTGATTTACACAGAGGGTCTGTAATTTCAATATAGACATTATTATAGTTCGTTGATACTGCACAATGTCTTCGTTATCAAATACTTCTTCAGAGCACTCTCAAATTGTTTACCTTTAGAACATTTTAAATATGCAGGTAGTTTTGCATGAAGCATTAAACCCATGACATTAGGATCCTTTTTTGAAATATTTTTACTAAATCTCTGCTGAAAATAATCATCATTGTGTCGGGTGTAGTGACTATGGATATTGCTATTTTTTAGGTTTTGTTTCTGAACTGCATAGGTTACAACTTTATAGACATACAGAGAATACAATGTTAATATCTGCTTATCCTTAAATATTCCCCTACATGATTCACGAGAGTTCATACTGAAAATCAATCTGACTGCCCGTTTTTGCAATCTAAATAACCTTTCCATATGGGTTGCAGCAGCACAGCCCCAAATTTCTATCGCATACAGTAAATATGGGTATATAACTCCATAATAAATCATTTTGAGCCCCTTCTCATCCAAGATATTTTTAAAATGACGTAGGAGATACACAGCGTGCAGCTTTCCTGCCGTTCCGCCTGAGAGTGCACCTGAGTCGTTGGCTGCAAATTCAAAACATGTTAAGGCAGCAGATATGCCTCCCCTGCCAACAAAAGTCTCGTTTTCAAGTAGAAAATCTAATAAAGCCTAATGTAGGAAACAATTATCAGAAATATTAACAGGGGTGCCAGTGAAAGATAAACTTCAAGAAGCTGAAAAAAGAAGAGAGACCATCAAATGAAGAAAGGAAGAACAAACTCAAAAAGAAAACAAAATTGTGGAGAAAAAGCCAAGAAGAAAGTCCTGTAAACGACAGTTGAATTTCTCAGATAGTGAATCTGATGCCAATGAATTCAGTGAAAAACAACTGTGTGTTGATAATGAAAATGATGTTGCTCCAATAAACTATGATGTGTGTTCTGTTTGTGATGAGTTTGGACATGATAATGAGATGTGGTACAGATGTGTAGGGTGTGACAGGTGGTCCCACAAAGAATGTAGCACAAGGGATTTAGCAGAACAGAACTTCTGTGATCTCTGCCTCAGAAAACAAAAACAAACTAAAAAGCAGCTTAAGTGAAACATCTGGACAGTTGATTTGAGTCTGTAATAGGATTTAGCAATTGATGTAATATCCTGTAGCATTTAGTTTATCATTAAAGTTAATTATAACACATATATCCATGTTCCTTTCAAGCATATACAGCGCACACAATTACCCATCCAGGTAGGTTAATTCTGCGCATTGTATACTTTCAGTTTTCAATACCTAACACCCTTTCAAAAGTGCAAGATGTCTTTGGAATTGCACTCTTTCGAGAGCTTACTTAATGAAGTTACAGGTGAAACAAAGTCTGCTACTTAACTCAATTTCTGTTAGTCAGTATGGCTGCTCGACCTTAAGTGTGCAGAATTCCCCCACTCTCCCCTATCCACAACTTTCAAAAGTGGGGTATTTATGCCTGCATTGTTGAACGTATTTTGTTAAATTTCACAGATAAACATGAACATTTTTGTATAACAGAATATTGTAAGAAATTCCCGAGTAGTTCACGGGTTGAAAAACCCAAAAAGCAACTTTACAGTTATAAAAATACATTATACATATGAAGTGCTTTTTGCAAATTTTGTGAATTGCAAAACTGACAGGTCTCTAAACATTACATTCAAATCTGTCAGAGAATCTGAAAATAAATGAAAGCCTGTTATAATACAAATGCTCTTATTTGTTGCAGTACACAGAATTGGACGTACTGGACGATCAGGAAAGACGGGAATTGCAACTACTTTCATCAACAAGGCAAACGATGAATCAGTGCTGTTAGATCTTAAACATCTCCTGATGGAAGCAAGGCAGAAGGTGCCCCCCTTTCTGGCTGCATTGCAGTCTGAAAATGAAAAATACCTGGATCTTGGCGGTAAGCTTTATATATTAATGCAATTTCTTAAAGGCGTACTGTTTCAGCTTGATCTCTTGTCCAATATACTCTTAAATAACATAAGTGCAAAGTATTAAAGGCACTAGTTCCAATTGGTAATGATTTAGGGAACATATTAGAGGTTTTAAAGGTAGTGATGAATAATTTTCATAAAATCTGATGGCTTCTTTTAGAAACTATTAGGCTTTTAAAAAAAGAAGGCTTCTTAACAGCAGTTGTTAAATAGTTTTAAACAGATGGCACATGTTTTCAGATGAACGAGGTTGCAGTTATTGTGGTGGCTTGGGGCATCGCATCACAGATTGCCCAAAATTGGAAGCAATTCAGAACAAGCAAGCTTCAAACATTGGACGCAGAGATTATCTAGCAAGCAATGCAGCAGATTACTAAGAATATATCTTCTGTACTACATCTTTCAAATGAGTAGTTTTGTATTGTTAACTTTCTACAATCCAAGTTAGAAAAAAATTAAAAAGAAATTATGCAAATTATGCAGACTAAATCACCAATTAATTAGAGGAATTAAGCTTTGTTAAGAAGCACTTGACTATAAAATATTTTCTATTTATTGATAAAAGCATTTAATATGGCTCGAAGTTAGTTGTTTTTAGTCTTGCTTTAAAATAAGTGACATTGACTTATTAAAAAAAGGGTTCATACAGAGTTTATTGCAAACAGTTTATATTTATCACACATCAGGGCAATCAATGATAGTTGATTGTTCTAATACACACAAATTATGTGTAGGTAAACTTTGAAAAGTGGAATCAGAAATGAAAAACTCAGTGCCACGGCTGGGATTTGAAACATGGATCGTCCATTCTACACGCGGCTGCTCTTAATTACTGTGCTACCAAGGCAACTTGCTGCCATTGCCTTAAACTCTCTGATTCACATTTTCTCAGTAGACCACAAGGGAATAGCGTATTCCAGACACCAATGGCGACTTACATTTTTAAACAATTAAGTCCCGGGCTTTAAGGTGTTTAGTACCTAGGCGACCAAGCTTCGCTCGGCATTGCCCCACCCTCCCCACCCCCCCTTTTTTTTTTGTGAAATCTTGTTTTTTGGGAGAAGATACTAATTTAGATAAACTTGAAAAGCTAAACGTTAACTAAATAAAAAGTTTTGTTGCAATTGTTAAGAGTCACTTCCAAGACACAAGAGATATGGAGATACATATAAGTATATCACAAGCACCATCATTTAAGCCGTAAAGCGTCTACTACTGAACACAGGCCTCTCCCATAGATATACACCTAGTTTGAGGTTTTCATCAAGCATTTGTTCCACTATAGAATTCAGTTCTTTGGTGCTGCACTCGACTCTATCTTCCAGGGCGTTAACACGCTGGCCAAAGTCCTTGATCTTTCCATCGAGTTCTTCTATGGCTTCCTTAATCTCAGCCAGTCGCTTGTTAGTATTCTCCGATAGCTCATCTTCATATTGGACATTCCCATTTTCATCTTTTCCATTCCGTAGTTTACATTTTTCAATTTGGCTTTCATATTTGTTTCCATCTGCCACATTCCGGAATTAATTTCATTTCCCATTATGTCCATCTTGGCTAACATTTGTTTCATCAACTGTTCCAATCATGGTTTTTAATCACACTCCTGACACCAATTGTGACAACTTTACTTTTTAACTATTTCTTTATTTAAACATCCTTCCTTTCCCTTCCAAAACTTTGCTTCTTGTCCTGTAATGAGAAATCCTGACATCCTTCTCGAGCATATCTTTCTCCTTCAGCCTATATGCTAGTAGTTCTGGTTTGTCCTTTGAAAGTGAAAGGTCTCTAACAAGATAGGTCCACAGGATCATTATCAGCTTCAAGTCCTGCTTCTTGGAGCCTTTCAGGTTCACTTTCTGAGGAATAGGAACTGGAAGCATGTCGATATGTGGGACTGGTCACATTGCTGATAAAAGATTTGGATGTATAATTTTATGTTTGTTCATTGCTGAGACTCTTTTAATATTCACACAGCAAAAATAGCAGTTGTCGATATGGTTCTTCGGTTCCTGCCAAATCATTGGTACATCAAATGGCATCATACTTTTCCTTTTCAGCATCCATTCCCCTAAACCTGTCACACATGGCTTGCATATGATATGTGGGGCCCAATTTTTATCCTGATCGCCCAGTGGAACGTCAAAGTAAGCTGGTAGAATTTCTCATGTCTTGAGGTAATAGTACACCGCTGCGATTTAGGTGTGAATGAACCACATATGTAGCAAAAATTGTTTGGATGATTGACACATTTTTGGGGCATAGTAATGGAAGGCAATCTGCAAAAACGAAAAAGAAAAAAATACTGATTTTGCTCTATTTTCTAAGATATATATCTACAAGTTGCATGCTAAAATACGTATTTGTGCACCAAATTTCCTGGCAACAAGCACAACAAGCAAGCATTAATGTACACTCACCTTTTCCTTTTAAATTGAAGTCTATAATAGCTCCACCCTTAGATCCGCACCTGATGTAAACACAAGCTGTCTACAACTAACCCGCAATACGCAGAAACCAAAGCACACCATAAAATGTAGTACCTTAAATATCGACGATTATATGTGATAGGAAAGAGATGAAACCAGTTCTGAAATCAGCGCAATAAACTTCACATTTTACACTAATCAGATTTTCTGGTGGAAATTCTTTGTTGACCAGTGTAATATTTATATTCTCCAATTCATAGCCATCGATTTATGGAGTTGCATATCTTCCATACCCCTTTATGATTATTAACAGCAGATTTTATATATAATGAAGACGTATACTGAATCCTATATCCATAAGGTTTAGTTTTGCTTATATGCCTCGTTCTAAACTCATGCAATCAATATTGTAATTGACATTGCCCACCTCCCATAGCCATTTTTGTCTTAACTAACCAATACTTTTTACAAGTTCTTATGCTTTCCTCTAACCTTGAGTTAAAATTCTTCTACATCATACTTCATTTTGTAAGTGTTTTCCCATTTTTGTAAATAGAGTTCATCTGTACATCAGCTTATACCATTTTAGCAACTACCAAAGGATGTTAGCATGCAGTATGAAAAGGATGAACTGCATATGTGTTACTTCTATCCTATGTTAACATGTAAGTGCTCTAGAGCAATTTTAACTGTGTTACTGTTAATTAGCTTTCTTGAAGCTATGTAATAGTGAAATCAAGTTCTAATGAATGAATGTTATGAGTCGAATTTTGGAACCCTTTGCTTCGCTAACACTGTATATTAACAGGATGTGTTTCAGAAGCTCTTGCTTCCATCATTTGCTGTAATTCAACTGACAGAGTTGGCATCTTCTTCCCTTTGGTCCCTGGTAGGTGGAATAATGAACTTGATATAGATGTCTGGAAGTGGGATTTCGAGGTTTCTAATTCTATAACTATGTTTTTGATTGAAAATCTTCTCCCATAGGATGAGTTCTAGCAGGTGGTTCACTTCTTTTAACAGTTCAGAATTTGTGTCTTTCATGGTGGGTTTCCCAAAGGTGTGCTTCAACAGCTGATTTGCCTGTCTATTGTTTCTGGATGTGTTCTATGGTACAGATGCTTGTGCCATTTGGTCTTACCAATTTATACTGTATTGCAGTCCTGGGATTTACCAGATTAATTGCTGTAGGATTTCAGTTTTAAAATTTTAGCAGCTGTATGAACAGAGGTTTTTGAAACACCCACTTGCTATGCATCATGTGTTAAGTACTTAGCATTCAAATGATCTGCCAATTTTTTCCTCCATTAGAAGATGTCCTTTTTGTTTCTTAAGTTCAGCATTTAGCAATCCCATTGTTCTAAACTTATTAACCAGACATCTAACTCTTCCTCTACAGGGAACTGGAATATCAGGAAATTTCCCCAGAAATTGTCTGCACACCTATCTACATGATTTGGTTTTTATATATGTGTTGTACATAAAAATTCTCTGTTCAAGTACAAATTTTTCAGTAGGCATTTCAGTGGACTAATAACTAGGCAAGAACAGCAACAATAACAAGAATATTCTAAAGTAATTAACACACAACACAGATGTCTTGAATAAATGTTCACCTTTGGAATGCACAACTCTGTCTTTACTGCTCGAACTGAATGTAGAAACTGAAGCAGCATAACACAGCTAATTAAAATATATTCATGGTGTCTGGCACCCAGAAAACCTGGAATACCATGGAAATCACCTTGAATTTAAAATTACACCTTGAAAACTGGAATTTGCCTTGATTTTCAAAAGTTACCCTTGGAAGTTTTCCTGGAATACCTCCATATTACATTCTGAGCACTTGAGACACATGCAACTCATGGGTATGATAGTGGGATCGTTGACGTGTTGTGCATGACTTATGCCAGTCTTCCACTTGCACTTTTTCCAACCAAGGTCGTAGCTACACAAAGACTGGACCTGCCAGTAGCAATAGTCTTTCCACCAGCTCGTGGTCCCTGGCAGGAATACAGTGAGTCAGTACGTCAGTATTCATGCTAGATTAAAGCAAAGAAGTCGCTCAAAATAGTGACACTTAAATATTATTCAGTTCATGCAATATGTTTAGCCTATGAAAACAATACACTCACATCACACAAGTGGAGTAGCCAGCTCTACTTCAGAGCCAGACTCATTTTCGCTGCAGAAGGAGGAAGAAGAATCGTTGCTGTCATTCTCCAATGACAGTATTAATGATGATGTTTCCAACTACACTGTCTTTCTCCCAGTAATAATTTTCTACCTTTTTTTACATGTTTACAAAATCCTTGCCAGTCTGTTTTGGTCACAAGTGATATACCCTCAAGTGTATTATAGCACGATTTCTGTAACGATAAATCATCTGGTGCATTTGTTTCTCTATTCGTTTCACCTTGGCCCAAGCTATAGTCGGCACAGCTTATTGAGATACCCCAAAAAACAACCTTGATATTTTTCCCCCATTATGGTGCGGTCTGGTTATATTTGGTAATATCCCATCTGTTGGGTTGTATTAGTGCCACCAACTGTTTGTAACATATAACCATGGTAAAGCTATGGTCATAGTTGGTGTTATTGCGTCTGTTATGTTGCTAGTTTATGAACATGTTGCAGAGAGGCTAACCGATAGATTTTAAAACAAGATTCTGTTTAGACGCTGTATTAATTAATTAGTCAGTGGACGTAATGCTCGTTTTTGCGTGATTTTGTTTTGAATTGTTTTAGAACAGTATATGCAATTATAGTTAGTGTTTTATTTTTTTATTCGCTACACAGTAGTACATCTCGTATATATTACGATATTTAGTGCTCGGAACTGATTTTATCCAAAAGTGTTATTGCAGAACAAGGTTTGCCAAAGGTGAGTACGTTCATCATGTGTTGTGTGGTAACGATGTTCAAGCATTATTATTGTTTGAAAGCATGTTCCTTTAACACTGTGTTATTTGAGGTTAGAAGTGGCTTAGTTATGTACGTCGGCAGGACTGCTTTTTGTGATACTTCCGTCAGCTGTTTAGTGTAATGTCGGCCATTTTGAACTCCTGGGGACTGCCGATAAACTGTGCCAACTATAGTTCTACGAAATCTAGATCTCACATATATGGGTTCAAGCAAACGACTGTGTGGCCAATTAAAACCAAAAATGTATCCACTTTAAAAACCTTTTGGTTCGTTTCAATCAGCTTGTAAAAATCTGTTTTATGCATAGAAATGTCACTGAACTCCTTTATTCTGCAACTGCAATGTCATAGCAGGTTTCACAGCATTCCTAAGTGGGGATTTATCCACCTGTACACTGTGATATGGAATATTGTGTAATACTATAACAGAAGATGGCAAATTAGGAGCCAGCTTTTCTCATATTTTTCAAAGTTTACATACTTCATTTGTCCATGGTAGTTGCCTGTAGTTGTCCTGGCCTTGTAAATGAGAAGAGAATTTTCCAGGAACCTATTTACACTACCTGCATAAACTATTATTAGTAATGTTGCAGAATATGGACTTGTTAGACCATGCCAAGTTGACATAAAGAAATGCACTACTGGACAAAGAGGTTAGCAACTATGGATCAGAGAGGAACACAGAGAATGGAACGGAAGAGCAATCTAAAACTGAAACAGTGGAATAGAAGTGTGAACTAAATAGTGGAATAATGTAAATAAAGCAGACATAACAATAGCGGAAAGTGTCATGAAATGAATTCCTTTTTCCTCATTGCTCTTTAGCTGTTATTAATGGAAATCCACATTTCAAATAACATTGAAATCATTAGTAATTGGTGACTGTTATTTCCAGAAAAATCTGATGTTTAAAGCATTCCATTTGTCAATGTATCACATCTAACTCCTATAAAAGTTTGCATTTGTTTCATAAATGTACATTACGAAATATATTCATATTGTAGGGTTATCTAGCATATCTCATGCACAATTGTTATTTCAAGTTATATGGTTTATATCTCCAAAGCACAACTTGTATTTCTTTCGTAAATGTATATTTTTAAAATAACTGGTTTTCTGTTTTATCTACATTGCCTTTTATGAATTACATATGTGAATCTATCATATATTTTATTTCGTGAAACGTTATAAATAACCATAAGCTCGCAGCAGCCAGTGCTGCCACTGGAATTCCTGTCTCTAGGGGAATTTTGGTTACACGAGTTTGTAAGTGCAACTTCTTGATAACCCTATATATTCCAAGAAATCTTGAAACCAAACCACCAGCTTGATTTTGTTAATTTAGTATTCTTTTGTTATTTGATCTGTTCTCAATTTATGGAAGTGGTAATTATTGGCAACCTTGTTTCGACATTTCAATTATGTTTACATAATTAATGATTATTTTGTGTTGTATCATGTTAAGGGTTTTGAAATGTAGATCAAAGTTATTTCCCTGGCATATCTGAAATAATCACAAAATCACACATTATATGTGACATACGACGTCATCATGATGGTTCTGACATCATAAGAAATATTGTTAAGGAAGACAATAGCCGAGCGAAATTGTCATGTAACATAACAGATTTTCCAGATACTCTTGGATCAATGTGTTCGTGCAAGATAGAAGCTATTTTTCGGCCATACTGTGAAAAATTGTAAATTATATAATTTCGGATGTGCCAAACAGTACAAAGTGTTTAAGAAAGTGTTGTGATAATATAACAACTAATAGTTCTGATATTTAAGAAGTGTGCAAATAACTTCACAAATTTAATCGGAGTTCAATATCTGCTTTACTGTAACTATGACCCGAGATAAAAGAAAGAGTTTGCAGTGTGTGATGAGACAAGATGTCTGACATATAAAAAAAAGAACCATTTCAGAAAACCACACCATGCCTACAAAATGCAACTTAACATAACTTTGTATTTCTTTCAGAAATATACATTTATGAATTATATTCACACTATCTATTTCTGCACAGCTGCATGGGCTTATGGTTTCATAGTTATTTCCACTCATATGGTTTATGACTCTAAAATGCAACTTAATGCAACTTTGTATTTCTTTTATAAACATATATTTATGAATATATATATTTATATATATTCCCATTTAAGGTTATCTACCTGCTTCACAACTGCATAAGCTTATGATTTCATAGTTAGTTGAGGTTATGTGATTCATAAATTAGTTTGTTTGATCGTAATATGAAGGGATCCTCATTTATTCTGCAATTGCAGTGTTCAGTATTACATGTGCGAGATCTTTTGGGTTGAATTGAGGAATTTATGCGTAAGTAAAATAGAGTTCCCCGCCTTCTAGTTAACGAAATTTGTCATGAATAAGAATACAATTTCTTCCCTTCTTCGTATCTATGTATCAGCTATGTACACGCATTGCCATCTACACAATTCCGTCATTCAGATGATATTTTACTACCGCTTGCTACTTTCATTTCTCCTACCTTGGCACCCTGCGTTATGCGATCCTTAAGCCTGTATTCAGCAACATTACCATATTATCAGCCCACTGTCTGCATTTGTGAAATATGAATGCAAAATTCCTCCTCACTTTGCCAACACTTGCCAAATGTGATGTTACTATCCACCCAGCTTTCATCAATATAGAAGGCACTTCTTCCATTTTCTTGCAAGTGCTTTCTTTTGTTTTTACATTTCCTCCATTTAAAGTGCTACTCTGAAATTACTTTCCAAAGTGAACTTCCCCACTGAAAATTAGGTTTTCCGAAGAACAGGCAGTAATTTAATTATGGTAGGAACACACTTCTCATCAGCATAAAACTCAAGTATAATTGAGGACCTTTTTTTCAAAACTCGATAGATGCACAAAATGCATTTCTGAGAACGTTTTTTTCTATTTATTGGCAATACTAATTAGTTAGCACAGCAACTGTATTAATCATTCAATTCTCCTTCCTGGTACTGTCTCATTGAATGTGAAAAGAAATACATAGCATAGTTTAACTAGTGCAAATTTGAGGTTTGAAAATGCAGAGTTTTTTGAAAAACCGATAGATGCTAATTAACTTTTCTGCGTGAGCAAGTAATTAATGCATGAAGTTTTGTTATTTTTGTCATTTATTGTTTTTATTGCTTTTCATTTATGTATTTATTATTTATTTTCACCTTTTTATAATACATAATGTACTATAAAACCAACATGTTAATGTTTATACGGATTATTTTATTATGTATAAACTTAGAAACTAAGTACTGCTACATTCACAATAACAATATATTTTGTTTTATTTATATAACAAACATATTGAATACACAAAGAAATATCAAACAATATGAATAAGTAAGCTTTCACCTTTATTAGTGCTTGTGCAATCTGTGCATGGTTCTTAGTTCGTTTCTCTTTTCCACATCTGCCTCTGTCTTAATCTTCATCAGTCCCATTTTGCAGGTTGAGCATGTGTCAGTGTGTGGTGTACGGAATGAAAGATTGAAGAAGTTGTAAAATATGTTTTTATATTTTGACAATGAACAGACTAGTAGATTTCTTAATCTTCTTTCGTTAAAAAAGTTGGTCCACATTTTTCTGATATTAAGTTCTGGAGGTAAATATCCTCTCCTCAAGAGGTAGAACTGGAACTTAAAAATTCAATGCCACAACTGGGATTTGAACCACAGACCTTCCGCTTACCGGGCGGCTGCTCTAACCACTGAGCTATTGTGACAAACTGCCAGAATGGCATTAAATTCTCAAACCAGTTCGTATTTCTCCTGGTAAACCACAAAGGCAGTCTCACATCAGAGACAAATAACCCCAATGGTGACTTACTATTGTAAGTACCTTACATCCCAGGATTAAATAACCTTCAGATGGTAATTATTATTTATTTATGCCAACAAACTTACTGTTGGTGTTTTTAAACACACAAGCTGTGTGTGGGCAAAGTTTGAGAAGTAGAACTGGAACTTAAAAATTCAATGCCACAACTGGGATTTGAACCACAGACCTTCCACTTACCGGGCGGCTGCTCTAACCACTGAGCTATTGTGACAAACTGTCAGAATGGCATTAAATTCTCAAACCAGTTTGTATTTCTCCTGGTAAACCACAAAGGCAGTCTCACATCAGAGACAAATAACCCCAATGGTGACTTACTATTGTAAGTACTTTACATCCCAGGATTAAATAACCTTCAGATGGTAATTATTATTTATTTATGCCAACAAACTTACTGTTGGTGTTTTTAAACACACAAGCCGTGTGTGGGCAAAGTTTGAGAGGTAGAACTGGAACTTAAAAATTTAATTGAGAATTTAATGCCATTCTGGCAGTTTGTCACAATAGCTCAATGGTTAGAGCAGCCGCCCGGTAAGCGGAAGGTCTGTGGTTCAAATCCCAGTTGTGGCATTGAACTTTTAAGTTCCAGTTCTACCTCTCAAACTTTGCCCACACACAGCTTGTGTGTTTAAAAACACCAACAGTAAGTTTGTTGGCATAAATAAATAATCCTCTCCTCGATTTTGCTCTTCCATAGTGGCTTTCTCTACATCTGTACTTAATGTCTTGCTTTATAGCAGCAGTAATGCCCTTCTGTAATATTCCTGTTCTGTCATCTCCTCTGGTTTCTTTTGGTGCATTCCCAGATAATTGAAATTTCCTAGCCGGGAGAGATAATCTATCTTTTGACACGCCTGTGATTCCTTGGAAGCTTGCAGCACATACTGACAATACTCAGCCACCGTTAGTTCTCATACTGTATTTAATGCTAACACTCTGCTTTCTATTTGCAGCTTATTTATTCATCACTCTGCGATTAGGAGATGTAATACTCATATTTCATAAGGAATTTATCTTGATCTATTTTGTTGAGCATTGAAAGGTGTTGGTGAAATCCACTTATATCATTATAAGTCAAATCAGCTGCATCACAGTGCTTATGTCCTTTACTTTTAGGATTTCGTGGAGTGCACTCAGGACCATGTGAACATGTAATTGTTGGAGTATGAGCTTTCCTTGACTTGCATTTTGATTTCCTTTCCTTGGTTTTGCAATTCCTACCTCCCGCACATACTATGACTGGTACAGTTTTACAATCTGAGCTCCTATCCATTGTGCATAGTACAGCACAGTGTCTTAACTAAGAATAAAAATGCCATGTAAGTATAACAAAGCTTGCAGAAGCACCTGCCTGCTGTGCAAGGGGTCCCAGGTTCGATTCCGAGCAGGGGGGTAGGAATTTTTCTCCAGCCAAGATTATTCCTCATCCCTCCCTGAGTCTGGAAGTATGAATGAAAGTGTGAATTCAACGTATAAAAGCCCCCAAAGACTGAAAAACCCACTGTTAAACGAGTAACACCATTGCCAATAGGCAAGGCCACCGATATGACCTTTGCAGTTAAAGGCGGGATATAAATGGAACAAAAAAAAAAGCTTACAGAAATGAATGTGAAATCCAAGCGCACAACCTAAGTTCGCAGTTATTGCCAACGATGCAGCAGTGTACAAAGCTTGCAGAAATGATTGAGAATTCCAAGAATTGCAACAGTGAGTGGCAGTCAATGCCAACATGTGTTTCATAGAATTCAGGTTGCTACACTCTGGATCATAAAATCACATCTATCGACATTTGCTTTTACTGAGCAAGTGCATCTCATCAGGTTATCAAAAAACTGCTAATATTCCCAACCTTCTACACAGGACACGAATCAAATTTTGCAAAATCTGATTTCATAGAACGATACAGAATGTGAAAATTATACTGATACTATATATAACTCAATTTCGTAAAATTTTGCATCTATGGAGTTTTGAAGAAACGCTCCTCAATTCTCTGAATCATACAGGTATCTAAATCATCCATGTTCACTACAGTGTGCGCATGGGCGTCGTGAACGGGGGGCAAGGGGAGGCCGCGGCGCCCCCTTGGAAGTTGGTGAACATAATGTGCAATAATTACTGACTATTAAACTATTATTTTAATTAAGAACAATTGTTATTTAGCATAAATACATATGGTTATATGCAACAAATATAAATTTTGACAATAAAATAATGAATTAATAATATATGATTGCAAATTTCCAACATGTGGCCCCTCCCTGGAAAAAAGTCTGCAGACGCTCATGAGTGTGCGCAGGTCTTGTTTTCCGGTGTTTCCCTAGGGTCGACAGACCATTATTTTCCCACTTACTCTTAACCTCTTAAGCAATGGCCATTTAAACATCCGCGAGCCGAGAACTGCTAGCATTTAAATTGTTAAATGCGCTTCGTATATACACAGCTGTATTTTGTGTAAATATTAAGTTATTTTAATGAAACAAAAACTGGTATAAAACTCGTTATTTGCAGTATAAATGTACGTCATCAGCAAAGTTGAGTTGTATTTACAAAACGTTGAAATGGCACAATTTTGTTTCACTGTGGTGAAAAGTCAACTTTGCTCTGTCGAACGCATCTAATATAAGTTCTCGGAAAGATACAGTAAAGAAACACCCATTGTATGTGTGGCTTATGCGTCAGCATACTGTGTAATAAAGCGCTACTGCATGCATGGTCTCTTGAGTCATCAGAATAGATCAACATTACAACTTTTGCTTACGCGAGTTTCGTAACTTGAGTAGAGTCCGTGTCTTTCTTTGTTGAAATACATACGTATTCTTTCCTGCTTGTAGCTGAAGGGAGAAGTGGTATAAAAAGGTGTTTTTGCACCAACTGGATATAACCATATAAAATTGTTTGGGAATTTGGACAGCTCTCTAAACCCACACAGGACAATGACCGACCTTGACTGCCGACTATAAATAAGTCGCAGCCTAATTGAACAATACCACGTTGGGGGTTGAAAATCCAAAACCCCTGCACCCCTCAGACTTCAAGGAAAACCTTATCCTAAAAGGATACCACCAACAGCAAAGAAGTCCCACCCATTTCGAAAGTGTTTCGTGTGCCGTAAGAAGGGAATTCGCGAATGTGGAGATGTACGTACCCTTGTGTGTTTATCCCTGTTTTGAGGTAAATCACTGCAGAACGAACATATTAAGGTAAGCCAATAAAGTATATAGACCTTACTAAAATGTTTCATAAAGGGAAAATTATAATAAGTTGAGTTGGATAAGGGATAAATAAGGGTTAAATGCTTAAACGCACAGGACGCCCATATCGCTCATCCGCCATTTTAAATGGACGTGATTTCACGTCGATATCCCTCAAGAGGTTAAATCATGTGCTTTTTTGTGAATTCTTTAGATTGTTGTTTCCAAAACCCTGTATGAACGTAAGCTCTTGGAGTTGCTTAACTCAGTGGAAGTTCAATACACTGACTCCTTGCTTCCTCATCACATCCCTCAATCACTATCGTAATTATTTCCCTACCTGCAGAATGTATCACTCTTTTTTCTGTACTTCCAAAATAATACTAGTGACCCAGATTTTACAATTGCAGGTAAGTTGGCAACTTAAACAGCACCTTCAGCAAAATAACATTTGCGAGGAATATAATAAAAAAGAAACTGAAGCTGTTAACAGAAAAGCAAGGTAAATCTGTACATGTAATAACATAGGGACTATAAGCTTCACTTATCTTAGCACCTGCTGCAAGTTTTTGAAATCAAAGGCAGTTGCAGTTTCTGGAATTTTAAATTCTATCAGTGCCAAATTTGTTTATACTCGTCAGTATCGTAAACAATGCAAAAACATGTATTTCTATGTGTTACAATTGCTGAAAACAAAAATTTAACATAATCAATGGACAGTATTTCAAAATTCATTGCACTGTCCTTATTTTTCAAAGTGAATATCTTTGCGCAAGCCATTAAATCTATGGGTCCATTTCATTGTTTTAATAATTTAACCTCTGGATTTATTTCATGGTTAAATGAACAAAAATGATCTGCCACAGCTGATATATCAATCTATTTATATTAAATATTTCTCAAAAGTTTCTTTATTCTGGTATATTCAGTTTTACCAATATAAACCCTGTCACAATCCAAACAGTTAAATTGATAGATGCCAAATTATTTATATTATATTTATTTTGAGGGTCCAAATTTATACCATGTTCTTTAAAAATTTTTGCAATTTCTTTTATTAGCCCAAGGATGGTAAGTAAACTTTTTAAAATTACAATCTTTTACTTTCTTGAGAGTAGAAACTTCTTTTTTACACTTAAATTTCTATTTTTTATGTATATAATCCGTGTGTAAAGCATTACCTACCAGTGTTGATAATTTGTTTGTACCCGGTGTAAAATCCTTCCTTATTAAGGGGTATATTTATTAATCTACAAGTTAAACTATTAAAAATGGCAAATGTATGTGAAACAGGATTAAAACTCTTATTTTGTATGTAATTATCAGTATGAGTAGATTTCCTAAAATGCCAAAATTCAATTTGTATTTATACCTTTCAAGAACTTGCAGCAGATACTAAGATAAGTGGAGCTTATGTCTCTAAATTAATATTACATTTATAGATTAGCAAGGAATTCTACAAAACTTGGGTTACACTACATGGAATATCTCTCCTCTCCCCTTCATTCCCCTAAGGCCATGAGCTGGTGAACAGACAGTAGTAAGGTTGGTAGTAGCACCTTATAACAGCACCACATTTTGCATGTGGTTGTATGTACACAGCTTCATCTTGTAACTCCAGCTAGAATTATTTATACTTAGTGTTCTGCGTGGTTCTCTTCCTTGTGCTAACAGTGTCATGCATGGAAGCAAGAACTATAAGTGCCACTATTTGGATCTTTGGGAATATTCTCTCCTACCCCAACCTTGTGCCATGGATTCGATCTGTAATGGGGAATCCCAACTAGTTTTGGTGTGCTTGGTACAGATTAGGTCAATTAATTTGGAATTCATGGATATATCAGCTGTCCAGAGTCATGCAAAAACCTGTGCAGCAACTTGCAGCATTTCAACTTTTATGTCATCTGCCTCTGACATAATACACAATGAAGGTAAGTTTTAACTTTTTATATAATCCACCCAGAGTTTATTAAACACCTTGGCAGGAAAGGAAAAGAAATCCTACTTAAACTGTATAACACGTGTTGGAGAATGACTGTACCTTCCGACTGGAAAAAAGCCATTATCATCCCGATTTTAAAGAAAAACAAACCCTCAAACAATATTAATAGTTTCAGACCAATATCTTTGACCAGTGTTATTGCAAAAGTGATGGAAAGAATGGTGGCATCTAGACTTAACTGGTTTCTAGAATATTACAACTTAATTAATAGTTCACAGACCGGCTTCAGACAGAATCATAGTACAAGTGAAAATGTACTCCTATTAAGCCAAGACATCAAGGAAGCTTTCAATAGAAAGGAGGATACCTTGGCAGTATTCATTGATTTTAAATCAGCATATGACTCAGTCTGGAGAAATAAATTAGTTGAGAAGTTGCAATCAATAGGTGTGAAAAGTAACATGCTTAAGTGGATAACTCAGTTTATTTCACAAAGATTTTGTGCCACAAAATATAATACATACATTTCCAAATATAAACAAACACACCGAGGACTTCCACAAGGTGCTGTTCTGAGCACAACACTCTTTAACATATATATAAATGACCTTCCATCAATAATAAAAACTTTAGAAACCAAAATTGCTTTATTTGCTGACGATGTAGTCATTTGGACTTCAGGCTCTTCAAAAAAACCTGAATTAATTAAAGACAGAATAGAAACAGCCCTAAACAAAGTACATGAATGGAGCTCCAAAAACCTCATGACTATCAATGTGGAAAAAACGAATTATGAATTATTTACACTAAAATACAAACCAGTTAATATTAGCATAAATTATAATGGTAAACCACTCAAAGCAGTTGATGATGCCAAATACTTAGGCATCACTTTCGACAGAAAGCTAAGTTGGAAAAAACATATAACAAACATCTCAGAAAAGGTTGAAAAGAAATTGCAAATCCTGAAAAGGTTAGCTGGTGCTAAATGGGGCTGCTCAAGGAGAGTCCTTAACACAACATACAAAATGTATATTAAACCAAACCTCTTGTACTGTTCTGAAGCTTTAATAACAGCAGCAAATGCTAACATCAATAAACTTGAACAAATACAAAATCAGGCTCTTCGCCTAATCACTGGAGCAGTTAAATCCACACCTATTGATGCCATGCTTGCCTTAACACGGACCCCATCAATAACAACAAAAATAGAAGAACAAGCATTGCTCCAACACAAGAAAATGTTACGACTGCCAAACTCTAAATGGACAGAAGAGAACATCCCCCCTTCAATCCTTAAAACTCATAGTAGTTTCCTAGAAAAGGTAACACAGATTAAATCCAAATTGAACATTCCTAACACCAGAGAAAATCTACTTATTAGAGAAAATCCATTGGAATTATTGCAACCTACCTTCAATTTGGAATTAATAGAGGAAATAAGTAAATCAGACACATCAAAAGAAATACAAAAACTTCTAACTCTGGAAACAATCAATACTAGGTATCCCACAGAAGAATGGCTGCACATATATACTGATGGATCCTCCAAGGAAAACCTTACTGGAGCTGGAGTTACATGTTCACATTTTTCCTTTTATCATTCTGTTGGCAGAGACACAACAAATTATGATGGAGAAATAGAGGCTATATACATTGCTCTCCGACAATTATTAAATCTTCCCTTAAATAAATTTAACAAGGCAGTAATTCTTTCGGATTCTAAAGCTGCAATTCAGGGAATATGTTCAAATACTACAAAGAAGTCAACAAAAATTAGAGAATGCTACAAAATGTTAACACAACTCAAAAAAGTTAATAAGACTGTTCATCTCCAATGGATTCCAGCACACTGTGGAGTCATGGGGAACGAAGCTGCAGACTCACTTGCAAAGAAAGGCACAACAATAAAACAAAAGTCTAAATTCAATTTCTCATATTCCTCAATAAAACGCTTGATCATTAAAAATTTTTGTCATTCATACCTACAAGAAATAGAAACAAATGCCAAAGATAAAAAATGGATTACACTACTTTCCAATCCAGATATAATCCCCCAGAGACCAAGGAAAACGGCTGTTCCAGCCTTCCGACTATTGACAAATCATGACTGCTTGGCAAGTCATCTCTACAGAATAGGTATCTCACCCTCACCAATATGTGTCCTGTGTAACGATCCAGCAGAAATGAATGAAGAACACTTGAAGACCTGTGAAGCATTAAGATCAGAAGAAACTACAGTTCAAAAGTATTGGAAAGCACGAATGCTAATGGCTTCATTGCCAGATGCAAGGCACTAGAAAACAACAACAACAACAACTTTTTATATAATACAGTAGTTGTAGAATCATTGCACAGTAGCCAAATATACAAAACTTGAACGAAATTGCCGTTATTAGGTAGTATGTATGCGACTCTCTTGAAATCAAATGTAATCCCTAACTTTCGGAAAATGTACTTATTCTCGGTATCTCACGAAATCAACCTATTTCTTAGGTTGATTTTATTTTCATGCTTTTTCTGAATTTAGAAAGCAGTTATATCAATATGTGCATCCTACAACATTTTTTTCTCTAATTTATTAGCGTGTTCTCACTAATATGGTAGCACCATGGCTGAGCGGTTAGACCATACGCCTACCACCTAGGCGGCCCAGGTTTTATGCTATTCGTGATGGTTGAAGCGGCACCTGGGCAGGGTTTTCCAGGTTCTCCAGTTAACCGCATCACTCATTTCACCAGTTACTTCATCACCACCTTTCCATTCATCCATTTCGCTTGCATTTCCTATCATCCTTTTCCTCACTATCATACATGGTGCTGGGGTGACCACCGCTTCCAGGTCTTCACTCTTGTCTAGTCCATAAGTTCTTCTGCTCCCCAACAGGCATCTGACCCTGGGCACAGGCTCGTAAATCCAAGGGATGTAAGTCCTACATAAGGGGAAGGTAATGAGGTAAAGAAGTTCTTTTTAATATTGTTCTTTGACAATGATGATAAACTTATCTATGTGTTTGACAAAAAATTGTTTTGATCATTTTAACATGAATTTGGAAAGTAATGTGTTAATAAATGTGAACACATGCATCTCCAAAAGCTTAAGAATTTTTTATTTACTGCCGGCAATGAAACTATGCTTCTTAGAACAATAGTAGTTCGACAAGTACATTAATTACAATGCATATTTGTATAAAAAGATAGCTTCAAATTGTTGTTGTGGAACACATTTACTTCAAGAACAGCAGGCTCTGGGAGCACAACACTGTGCAAGCAGGAAACCTTATGTGAGGTGCTGCTTGGAGCAGCCGAGAAGTCTAACACCATGCAAGCAGGAAACTTTATTCTAAAGTGTGTTCATATTTTCCCTAGACCACTGTATTATACAAGTAGATCAACCTACCATTGTGATTTCCATAGTCAATTGGCCGGTTTCAATACGAGATGTTTCTTGGCAAGGCTTATTTAAGAAATTAAAAAGTTATCAATTATGCTGACGTTTCGCTGCAAAATTATGTTCGGCTTCTTCAGTGGGTAACTGCAGAAAATCCAACCAATTACATAGTTGCCCACTGAAGAAGCCAAACATAGTTTTGTGGCAAAATATTAAATAATTTAATTTATAACTTTTTAATTTTTTAAATAAGCCAACAAGACACAGCTGAAACAGGAAAGAAGTAGTGGACAAAGGCCGTGGAAGTCTACATAATCATTTAGAAAGGTCTTATATTAAGTGAAATGAAAAGTGTATGTCTGACCTTAAACTGCAAATACACATCTTTTATGGGCAAGATGCAGTCCATACCGGAAACAGTAAAGAAGTATTAAGATATTTTTAAGATACAAAAGAATAACAATTGCTCTTTTTTAATGTTATCAAAAGAGAAACTGAGGTTTCCAATTTATACCTAATGTCCTTGTATTGGTTAATTTCATAAGTAAAAAACTACAAGAAATATTTAAAATCTGATTAAAGATTCTGAAAGCCAAGTAAAATTTACATATATCTTACATTGCATGTCCAAATAAAACTATAATAAATTAGAAGTAAGAGCTGCGTTAATCTGAAGTTAATTGATGGCCTTCGTTACTTAGGGTGGGTTACAATAAATGCAACATGAAATAGCTTAGGGATTCTTAAATTTATTTATTGATCATTTAAATTAATAATAAGCTTAGCAACACTGGTTACCATGTGCTGAAATAGGTTTAGTCAGCTAAATAAAATACAAAGTAGATAAAATAAGAATGCCTACATAACATTTTCAATTAATTCTTGAAAACATTGTAATGCGTAACACCCTTTAAATGATTTATTACAAAACTCAGTTATCACACATGTAGCTATCCATATTTCTTTTTAATCTAAATTTGGAACAGCAAGTTTCTAGTTTTGTTAGGTATCTTTGAAAAACAGCATGAAGGATATAGATGCTAACACAAAGTAGATAGCAAGTGTGAATACAGTTGTAAGAAAAAATAAGGAATTTGTAAATCTTATTTGGGAAGCTATATTACTGTAACTCCTGTTTTATGCTATATTCTAGCGTACTACATTGAGAAAGAACTTAGGAAATTAATCTATCATTTATGTTTGCTACTTGTTCTTCCAGTATCTGATTCTCATTTTCCAAAAATGCAATTCTGTTTTGCAGTTCCTGAATCATAGTCTCTGGAGTTTTGTCCTACATAGGAGCTCCCACAGATAGTCTCTTCAGAAGCGATTGCCAGGTGCATTTCAATGCAACTATTTCTGACCTAGGAGATAAAATATCAGTTAATGCCATCTCATTATATTCACTGTACTTAAATGCGAACAGCTACCACCACACAGCTATATCCACATGGATACAGGTCAGACGCAGAAAACCTCGCAAAGCAAATTATCTCAGAACCACACTAGAGAAGAATGGATACAGTAAAACCTTAAAAAACGTTTCTGCTGATCCACACAGCACCACATCTCCCAGCCTGTTGAGTCACAAGAAACAATGTAAGGCCTACATGCCATATGTAGGTAACTTGTCTGAAAAAATTAGCAGAACTTTGGGCAAATATGCCATCAAGACTGTCCACAAATCACCCAATAAAATCAGGGACATCTTACAACAGATCAAAGATCTCCTCAGTCTTAAGACTTCCTGGTATACCGCATTGCATATGAATGTGACAGAGGCCACATCGGACAGACAGGAAGTACCGTGGAACAACACTGCAAAGAGCATGAAAGTTCTATCCATCTGAAGTACCCTGAAAAATCCAGCCTTGTAGAACACCGCATTGAAGGACACAGACCAAAACTAAATGAAACAACCGTCATCTTCAAGTCTACAAACTACTAGGACTGCTCGATTAAGGAAGCCGTAGCCATCAAACATGAACTTAACAATATCCAGAGGGACAACAGCTTGCAGTTAAATAGCATCTGGAGTACAATGCTCAAAGACTTAGAAAGCTCTGTCAGACAGCCAAGAGCAAGATCAGGTCGCCCGGGTTAACCGGGTCGAAGGTGAATCGCTATGGTACCTATCCGTTTAGTGCAGAAAAAAAATCGTTTGTTATTTAACGACGCTGTCAATTGCTAGGATCACATCAGCATCGCCGGTGTGCCGGAATTTTGTCCCGCAGGAGTTCTTTTACATGCCAGTAAATCTACTGACACGAATCTGACGTTTTTAAGCACGCTTAAAAACCATCGGTCTGGGCCGGATATGAACCCGCGACCTTGGGATCGGTGGGCCAGCGTCTAACCAACTGAGCCACCCAGACTCCGTTTAGCAAGGATTTACCCGTTTGATGTAATAGGTGGTGTATTGGTTTGCAAGCTTTTGTGACGTTATAGCCTGATGGTACTGGATGGGTTCCCTTGTAACTGGCGGCGGGATGTGTCTGACCCTTGGATGTCTGTCCATCCACGCGACCATTTCCTACTACTTGCTTCGCCGGCCGCTCGCGGTACCGTCGAGCGAGGCAGTGCCAGTGGACGAGAATCCGAGAAGATTGAGTGTGGGGTACGGTAATGCCAAATTGGCCGTTGGGGTTATTTGGATGGACAGCGGCAGTTACCAGCACAGGGCATCCTTGGGCAAGCGGTAGCTCTTCCGCCGTGTCGGTAAACGATGGTCATATTGACCAACTGGTTAGGGTGAGGTGTGATTTTGGCATACATTGTGCGGGTTCTGTCCCGCACAACGTCCACTATATATGGAATGCCGGACTAATGTGTGAAGGATGCGTGATGGGAACTTAGGGTCAGTATCGCTCTCTTGTGCACGGCCTGCAGCCTGCGCATGCTGGGTCGAGCCACCGTCCCCAGACCTCGCACCCATACAGTATTAGGAGCGGGATGATCCCACGAGTACAAGCGTAGTTTTAGGTAAGTGGCCATAGCTGATCGGAAAATAGGATACAGCTGCCTAAGTGTGGCGTGGCCTAGGTCGACCTTTGTCCTGACGTGTGGAGCAGCACTCCGAGGATTTGGCGGAGTTAACCCAGGGGATTCTCCGCCGCAGTCTCGGAGACCTGTCCGGTCGCCAGTTTCGAACTTTGCCCAGTAGTAGACCTTGGCTCTTCTGTGGGCTGATGGCCATTCTCCACTGTTCACTCCACCTGCCATTAGCGTGAAGCTGCCTTCGTGGTGGAGGGAAGCAATAGCGAACATTTTTGTTCTGTCCTAGTATGAGGATATCATCTGCATACTGGCACGTAACAGTACATAATTCCACGGATAGGTCAAACATGTAGACAGGGAAGAGTAACGGCGACAGAGCGCTGCCTTCCGGCACTATAGCCGCTATGTGTCTGGGTGAGGATAATCTCCCCTCCACCCGGAAAGTGCGATCCCGTAGGAAGCTACCACTCAGGGTGAGGTAGGGGGGGGGGTGAATTTCCACTCCTCTGAGTTTGTACATCCAGAAGCACCGCGACTGTTTTGAAGTTTTCCTGGAAGCCCAGGGCAGCCTTCTCTGTCAGTCGCAGTGGAGTGTCCGCGATGAAAACCAAACTGGTGATCCGGATGAGTTGCCGTTCCTCGAAAAGAGGAGTGAGGCGAGTTAGGAGCAATCGTTCAAAGATCTTTGAAACGATTGGTAGGAGGCTGTTGGAGCGGTAACATGAGGGGAAGATCAGGTCCTTGGTTTGGCTATAAGCAACTGTCTGAGCTCGTTGGGTATGGTTCTAGGGTTGAGTATGTCTTATGGAATGCGGTGTGTGCACGTACCACATTTTGGACGTGTTGGGAGAATGCCGTGCCTGCTGCCTCCAGTGCATCGACAGAATCACTGACAGAACACTGTTGGTGTTTTTAAACACACAATCCGTCTGTGGGCAATGTTTGAGATGTAAAACTGGAACTGAAAAATCCAATGCCACAGCTGGGATTTGAACCACAGACCCTCCGTTTACCAGGCGGGTGCTCTAATCATTAAGCTACTGTGACAACCTGACAGAATGACATTGAATTCTCAAACCAGTTCGTATTTCTCCCGGTAAACCACAGAGGCAGTCTCACGTCAGAGACAATTATCCGAATAGTGACTTACTATTATAAGTACTTTTTGTCCCGGGATTAAATAACTTTCAGATGGTAATTATTATTTATTTATGCCAACAAACTTACTGTTGGTATTTTTAAACACAAGTCATGTGTGGGCAATCTTTGAGAGGTAGAACTGGAACTGAAAAATCCAATGCCACAGCCGCCTCATAGAAGCGGTTATCAGGAGGATCCTACGGCACTACCAGCACCGTGTCCAGCCCGCCAATGGCAGGCATTATGGCACAAGTCTCTGCGTGTTGTATTGGCGGGAGGGGAAAGGCGGCGTGTGTTATACACAAGGCCACAATTCTTAGTCACCTTACCGTGTGCATGGGGCTGTTTCGTGCAGTGCTGATGGCTTGCCTCTCGGTCTGGGCGAACACACGGCATAACTGACACTGCTACACACGACGCAGTACTAAAAATTGTGGCTTTAGTTATATGGCTTTTAACGAAGATAACTATACCGACCCCACACCCCGTCAGCCGATCCGATTTGACCGATGGGAGACGTAACTCAGCAGCGAGAATTTGGTAGCAACATCTAGGTGAGTTTCGCAGACCATCAGAATGTCAATTCAATAGGATTGCACAAACTCAGTAAGATGGGATTAAGACTCATACCATTTGCGTTCCAGAAAGCAGCTCCGGGCGGTCTGAAGGCCATTACTTGGCTGAGTTAGGGAGCAGCCGGGCCAGAGTTTGGACCAGTAAGGCTTGCTTTTGCATAGATCTAAGGCTTGGGTTCTCAAATTGCAGCTTGAAATTTCGGAAAGCAGGCAATGTCCGGTGCATGAGGTCGTTAAACCATAGAGTGAGGACCTGAAATTCCTCCAGATTCCTCATCCAGTTGGCCGTGTACCAACTGCGTCACTGTCATCAGTGGGGCCGGAGCCGCCTTAGTGGGCTGCTCTGCCGGCGCCTATGACTGCTGTTGAGCTGCATTTTTACTCTCCGCGGCGGGCCGACCGCTCCTTTTCTTTCGCCACTGTTGTTTTGGAGAGGGTATGGCTGCTGCAGTCTCCTCCGTCCGTGTTTGGCCTGGAAGTGGTGTCGCAGGTTCTGCCGTGCCGGGGGTAGTTAAAGCTACAGCTGCTGCTGCCTCAGCCTGGTCTATCGTATTCGCGGTCCTAGTTAGGGCATTCGCAAAAGAGACTCCAGGGCGGGCCTGGGCCACCTATGGACAGCTTTGCGACGGCTCTCAATGATTTTGAGGCGCGTCGCGCATCCTTTGAAGACGCTGACGTGCGCGTCCTCGCATTTAGCGCACTCCCGAGCCGCGTCCGGCTTGGGGCGCTGCTGCATCACATGAGTACCCGCACACGGCAGGCATGCAAGTGCGCGCTCGCTTACCATCCTGAAGTGGTGGAAGCTCATGCATCTGCGGCATTGCATCGGTCCTTCCTTGCCGTGAAAGCGCTCGACTTTTACGTCGGTGTAGATGAGCCGCCGCACTGCGTCGATGGGTTGTATCTGCTGGTCGCGCATTTTATCCACCACGACCAAGAAGAGCGGCATTGGTACCTCCTGGGGGCCGCTGTCTGGGACAGTTGTCTTCTTCAGCTGCGCCACCAATGATGCTGCTATGTTATGCTCTTCGAGTCATGGGTGTTAAACGAGACAGCTGTTATTGGTCTGGGTGACTCAGTTTGTTTAGAGTTTTAGACGCTGACCTACTGATTCCAAGGTCGCAGGTTTAAATCCGACCCAGACCGATGCTTTTGCTTAAAACGACTGTTCCGTGTCAATAGATTTTCTGGGATGTAAAAGAACTGCGGGACGAAATTCTGGCACACCGTCGACGCTGATAGGATTCTGGCAGCTGACAGCGTCGTTTAACAAAATATTTTTTCGAGTGAATGACGTCAGAGACAGCTTGAAACATTCAATCGTCACATTGGAGTTGTTGCGGGAAGTAGTTTTAGTGAGTGTGATCATAAAATTCATGTGTTACACAGAGGGAACTGAAAGACAGGGGTTACCAGAGGACAGAATAACTGTCAGTTGTAAGATCACGAAGAAATGTAGACTGTATTAATGACAAAAGAGAGCTGTGTTTCTGTTTTAGAAGAAAAAATCTGATGTGTTCACTCACATGACTTTCTCTACTCTTGTACTAACCATTCTTACAAACTGTTATTCCTATATCTTCTTCGTGTTAGTTAAGATAAATATTTGTACAAATTATCTTATTTCTTATTTCCTTGCAGGTGGAAGGGGAATATTAGAATACAGTAGGCTCTGTGCGATAGTCAAATCTTTAAAAGCTTTGAGATTCCGTTCTCTTTGCACACTTAACATATAAAAAAATGAACAGCGATGTTCCATTGCACGAAAGTTCTTAGTTTTCTAAAACTGACACATACACAACAAGGAATATCTCTGAAATGGTTAACCCTACAAGAAAATTTATTCGGACATAAATTGTGTATTTTAGCAAGATCTACTTTTTTTGTATAGAATGATTTGGTCTATCTCTAATGCTTTACCAGTTGTGCAAAAGTCGTCCAGAGTAAATGCGACTACAGGGGCTATAGCCAGAAAATTCAAAATATACATTTCATTTGTCATAAAAGTATCTCAAACATATGACATTTTAAACAAAATTGTTAGAGCCATTTTCAAGAAAATCAAAATTTTCGAAAAATTTTCCATGTAAAGGTAGTTTAGGATGTGGCTGTTTTCTTCAAAATCTTCGTGTCGCATCCTTGAAAGACATCAAACTTAATACCAACTTTGGTTTTTAACCTACTTTTCGTTTTTGATTTATGTTGTCCACAGGCAGACTGACAGACAGACACCGACACACAACGACCTTTTTCTATAAATGCTTTTTTTGGGTGCAGGGGGCCTCAAAACATATATTTCTGGTGAAATCTCCACATGGAATTTTTGGGTGGAGTACAACACTTCCCCTACTTAGCAGTAGAGAAAGTAATAAAATGACAAAAAGTAGCTGGACTTTGTGCTTTGTCACAGTATCTTTCTCCTCCGTAGATTCGTTTTATAGTATCTTCCAAAGTTACCTATTCTTCCTAAAGGGTTTCGTCGGTCTGTGTGGTACAGTTGGTTAGACGCTGGCCTACCGATCGCAAGCTTGCGGGTTCAAATCCGGCCCAGATATATGGTTTTTATTTTCTCTACTGGTCAATAGGGGAAGTATTGTATTCCACCCAAAAATTCGATGTCGAGATTTCACCGGAAATATGTTTTGAGACCCCCTGAATCTAAAAAAAGCATTTTTAGAAAAAGGTCCGCGCGCGCGCGTGTGTGTCTGTGGACAGCATAACTCAAAAAGGAAAAGTCGGTTGAAAACCAAAGTTGGTATTTAAGTTTAATGTCTTTCAAGGATGCGACACGAAGATTTTGAAGAAAATAACCCCACCCTAAACTACCCTTTACATGGAAAATTTTTCGAAAATTTTTATTTTCTTGAAAATGGCTCTAACGAATTTGATTAAAATGTCATATGTTTGAGATATCTTTATGCCAAATGAAATGTATATCTTGAATTTTCTGGTATAGCCCCTGTAGTCGTATTTACTCTGGACGACTTTTACATAACTGGTAAACCGTTAGAGATAGACCAAATCATAATCTACAAAAAATGTAGATCTTGCTAAAACATACAATTTATGTCTGAATAAATTTTCTTGTAAGGTGAACCATTTCGGAGATATTCCTTCTTATGTGTGTGAGTTTCGGAAAACTTAAAACGTTCGTGAAATGGAACATCGTTGTTCATTTTTTTTTTATATGTTAAGCTTGCAAAGAGATCGGAGTCTCAAAGCTTTAAAATATTCGACTATCGCTCAAAACCTACTGTATTCTAATATTGCCCTTGCACCTACAAGGAAATAAGCAATAAGATAACTTGTACAAATGTTTATCTCACCTAACACGAAGAAGATATAGGAATAAGAGTTTGTAAGAATGGGTAGTACAAGAATAGAGAATGTCATGTGAGTGCAACACATCAGATTTTAAGTGTGCGTTTTTAAGCGACAGCTCCATGTCAGTAGATTTACTGGCATGTAAAAGAACTCCTGCTGGACGAAAGTCCGGCTCACCGGCGACGCTGATGTAATCCTAGCAATTGACAGCGTCGTTAAACAATACAAAAAATTCTAAAGGGTTTGATGCATTTCCCCCCAAGTTTTACGAGATCTCGTTTTCAACTACTTATTTACTTTTGTTATGCAGCTGGAAAGCTTCACATTCAGGGGTTCTTAATAAGTATTGTAGAAACTGGTGATACCAGTGCACAATAAATGCTTAAACAAATAATTGGTAAGCTAAAAACAATATAATATTGTAATATTTACACACAAAAAGGTAAATAAAAATATTGGCCCAGTGGTGTATATTATTACTTTGTAATTCAATGTATCTAATTGCATGAGACAGAATTGATAGTAGGTTAAATGTAACAACGCTGTATATTCTGAACACGTTACTTCTAAAAATTATCGTCTGATACAACATGATATATAGAATTTGGCGGATAAAACTAGCCTGTGTTATTACATTGATTTGAAACAAATTTCAGATGGAGTAAAGTGAATAACTGAGTATGTCCTATAATTACCTTCATAATAAATGTGGGAAGTGCCCTCCACTTTCATATTTGGTGTACGTCATAACAGGTTCATAAAAATATGTATGATTCAACGTGGGTGATAATGCAAGTGCACTGCCTGATATCCTCAGTTCATCAATGGAATGAGGATTCTGGTTGTACACTTTTCCCTTCAAGTACTCTCGTAAATAAAAATCACATGTCGACAAATCTGGTGACCACGCTGGCCGTAACCCTTTGCTTGCAATCCTCTCTGCAATGAACATTTGACGTATAAGGGCAAGTGACTTCACATATGTGTGAGAGTTTCTCCATCTTGTTGAAAAATGCTGTAATTACACTCTTCTTTGTTAGCTGGGGATACATTTCATCCAGAAAGGCCAAGCACACATATGTGTTGACTGCGGTATTGAAGAACATTGGATCCAAAATGCTTTCGCAATCATAGTATACCACACACCAATCTTTTGGTCATGTAGAATTTGTTCAAACAGTAGGTCAGGGTCTTGAGTAGGTCAATGCCTAATGTTTCGGAAGTTTATATATCCCAATAGATGATATCAACCCGTACCACTCATGATAAGCATCAGCGGATCCGTATGACTATCTGTAATATGTTCATCAGTCAGTGGCAGAAATTTACATGTTTGTCCCCATCGGGCTGCTTCAGTTCTGGTACAGCTATCACTCTGTACAGTTTTAATATCAAAGACTTCCATACTGATACTGGGCTATATCTTGATACGGAATCCTCAGACGTTGGTGTGGTACTCTTTTTGCCTGCAAGTCGATCCTGAAGTCCCAGTTACTAGATGACCCGGTGAACTTCGTACCACCTAAAACTGATTTGATTGTAACTTTTCGTAAGTGACAGTCCTAATCAAACTTTCATCTCCAGTTCATTGAAATCGATCATATTAGACTATCGTGCATGGTTTGAGTGT
>CM060964.1:281770501-281858001 GCA_030765045.1 Tenodera sinensis | reverse complement strand
TTACTTAATTCGCTGTATTTAATCATGGCGATACAAAATAGAAACGCTTTGATACTTGACTTCCGTTCTTTTCTCGTGGTGTACTGTGTGTGCTAGGTGGATGTGGGTGGATGCAAGTAGTACATGCGAATATTAGTAATTGTGGTGCATTTGTGCTGTCTTCGAAAGTGTTTAAAACTTTTATGTAGTTAAATTAATAGCGACAGGTTTCCGATATGGCGCGGTACGGGCAACGGCCAGAAAATGCCCTGAAACGGGCAAATGGTAAGTGTGTGTAATGTTATTGTTGTTTCAATATGGTTGACTGTTGCAACTGACATATTCTAATTTTTGCAGAAATATTTGAAGCAGTGTGTGTATAGAATTGCTCTCTGCAATATTATATAATTAATAAATTGTACTTTTAAAGATATTTTGAGTTTGGTAGAAGAGCCATATGAAAATAAGAATGCTATATTTTGAATATCCAAAGGCGCTGCGGTTTGTCTCCCAAATTGGGTTTGATATTCAAGTGTAACTTGTTTTTTGGTTTTCGGAGATGTTTAATATTTCATTTCTAGTATTTTAACCCTCCTATGTTTTATCTTTTGATGTTTTAACTCTTAATATTTTAATTTTCAGACTTAACTGTCTAAGCTCATTATTTTGTGGGTGTCTCAGGTTTTAATGATTGCACTCTCAATGTATTAACGGTTTACCATCTTAAATTTATGGTTTAGCTGTCAGTTTTTACACATGCGTTTGTGAGTGTTTCAGCTTTTAACGTTTGAGTTAGTGCCCAAATGACCTAACTGTCGACGGGCCCTTAAACTCCACCCACTCACTCTTGACTGTCGTCTAAACGTGAAGGTTTAGAATTGCACCAGGATTTTGTGAAATATTAACAATCTGGTAAACCGTTGATATCCAAGTGAAAACAAATTAAGAAAGCACCTGAGATAAGTTAAGCTAATGCTGATTCAGTCATTGGTATCTCGAGTACAGTTTAACAATTTACTTGGTCCCAATCAGGAGCAGTACATTTTCTGTTGTGTTCCAGTTATTTGTAGAGATTATTTTTTCTGTGGAAGAAGCTTCAGAAGGTATTTGGGTTTGAGGAGCAGGTTTTATTTAAGTGCTGGAAGAAATAGGGATAAGATTGCCTATTTGCTAAAACGCCTCACATAGCTTTTGACGTTCATGTAGCATTATAGTGCACTCATATATTGCAGAACTTGTAACAATACACTTGACAAACAATTGACACTCATAATATGGTATACATGTCTAATATCCACTTAAGTGATGCATGGTACGAAAAGTTCATGAAACCATGTTAATGGATGAAACAGTTTACCTGAGGTATCAGATGCATTCTCTCCTGTGCAGATGTTGCCAACATTGGCACTGCAAATGCAGCCAAATGGTGCAGTGAGTGTGGAATTTTTGCTGCACCCATTTCCTCAGGTTTTCCAGTGTTATAGCTGCTCCTCCCAGTTTTTCACAAATTCCAGCGAATGGTTAGCTTTGAGGTGAACAAAGCCTTCATGATCCAGAGCGTCATAGGCTTTCCAGCAGCCACTGGATTATTAATATTCCCAGCAATTTGCAGTCTAGTATTGTTTGCAGAAGAGCTTCCTGATTGCTTTGTTCAATGGGTGGCTTTTATCCACACGTTCCACACCAGCAAACATCCGTTCTCCTTCCTGTTAAACTTTCTTTGCCCAAATTTGGATTTGTCAATTTCCACAATTTTATCCCTGTCCCAATTCGCCTTCGGATGTATACCATCCATTTGCAGTTGAACATGGACTAATTCTCAATTGTTATAGTGCTACATTGCAATAGCTTACTGACGTGGATGGGAGAACAATACAAGCAGAAAAATGTCTTATTATGAATGCTCAATTTACTGTTCACAATGATGGAATTTACTCTTAACTGGATTTTTAAATGGCAGTTGACCACATGCACAGTGGTGGAAGTATCCTGGCCATTTGTTGAATATGTTGCCAAATGCCATAGTTTCCTGCATTTTTATACATTGGTAACACCACTTTTCCCACCTTGTCTTACCTCCCTTTTGTCTGTACTCTGTTCCTTCCGTGTGGAAATGGCTGTAGTGTCTAAGCAGCTTCACTAAAATATGTAGGCGGTCGAAGACATGTTCTTAAAATGTTATTTATGAACTCAGGATATTTATGCATGTACCGAGGCTTTGCTAATATTAATATCTGTGAAGAAAAATTGTTTTTAGCATGTACATTATCTATGCCCATGTGGTTGCAAGGGCATAGGAGTAATCCAGGTTATTGGAAACAAGTGAGATAAAGGGTGTAAGACATTGAAAGACAGATATGGAGAAGTATAGAAAATAAGTCTTTGAAATTTTTAAGGAAAATAAAAGCGAATGGAGTAGAGAAATGTATATAGAGCAGTGCAAGAGAAAAAATTATTACTGGGATGATAACAGGAACGATATTAAGTGCCTTAAGAGATAATCTAAAAGGAGCATGTAAATTTTGTGAAGGTGAAGAAAGAGTTGAGCATTATCTAACTGAATTTGAATATTTGAAAAAGTGGAGAGAGAGAGCGAGAGAGAGTCTGGGATAAGAAGTGGAACAATATGGGGGTAATTTAGTTGCATTGAAAATGCTAACAAGCAGGAAGGAAGAAAGAAATAAGGTAGGGGATTTTTTAATAAAAGTAAAATGAACAGGAAAGTGAAGGGGAAGGTGTAGGGGAGATAAAATGAATTGTTCAGTGTAGTGAAGGAAAGAAATGTTGCACAGCAATGCTGAGGGCCAAGGAGCCATACTGTCTTTGCAGCACAAAGAGGGTAATTGCCCTGTACAATATTAAAGTAGGAATTTGTGAATAAATGATCAAAATATTGTAAATTGTAATCTGGAATATGTATTGTAAACACCTTTATCTGTTCGTTCAAGTATATACTTTTTATCCTTGAGGTAACATTTGATATTCATGTCAGGGTAAAACAACTTGGTTTCCTTGTAGGCCACATAAAGGTGATTTCATCACAAGTAAAGCTTTTGTGCATTACTACACAAAAAAAAATGATTTGTGGGTGATTTTAAGTATAGATTGCCCAGTTCCGCGTGACTCTTCCCCACTCCTGAAGCATAGATGTGCAATAGAGAAGGCGTGCCTACTTGCATAATATGAGAGGTGGGGATTAGTGTATCACTCGCTCTCACTGCTTCACAATAATTGTTTATAATATGTAAACATACACTGCTTGTGTATGTGACTGCCGGAGTTCTGACATCACTTGCTTGTTCTCCACCACTCTAGTCACTTTTCCTTAATTTCTCCTCTCGTGCTCGTTGAGTGCCACTACAGTTCTGGACAAACTGTAATTTTTGTGGGTTTAAACAGTAATAAACATTAATCTTCAATTAAGTTTACTGGAACTCGTCTTCCATTTAATTGCAGTTTAATGCTATGTTGTAGGATGGTGGTCCTAGCAGTACATATGGGTTTTGGGGAAGTATTTGAGGAATTGTTAAGTAATGAAGTTATTTAGATATTTGAGAACTTTGAGACCCAGAACTTCCTTATGTAGGCCTGATCACTTTCTGACATGAAATGACTGGGTCACAGATTGTGAACAGATTCAGATGGTCCTAATCTTAATAGGTAAAATTCCAAACTGGATACAAAATGCAAGAAACTGTAAAACTGTATACTATTTTATTATTCTGTTTCTATTAAAATAACAATGGATGCTTGAAAATTAAGTGTAAACAGAAGCTAGGGACCATGTAATGTGATTAATCCATGCATCATGTAAGTATATGGTACAAGCGTCTAAAAACATAAGCTGTCGTTGCCTTGACTTTCATATACGTATGAGAATGTTACATTTCAGCCATGATTACATTGAAATAGAAAGAAAAATGAGTGTTGACGAACAATTTGTAAAATATATATGAAAATACATCGTAATAGGTATAATCAAGTGAGTACATCAAATTTTTTTAGTGTGAACAAAATGCCAAGCAAATTGTGAATATACGTAAATTGCTATAAGTTTTGCTACTGGTAATGTTACTATTTTTCATAATGATTGGTAGGCATCATGTTAATTTAACAAACTGTTTCACTTAATTTTCATCGTCAACGGCCATTATTTTAGAACCTTTTACTTTTTCTAAACTGGAGGGTCTACCAATAGCATTTCATTGCGGTGTAAGGAGGAGAAGGTTAGTGATTATCATTTCTCATTCTTCAGGTGTACCAACACTATTGCACTATGATTTAACTAAACTAAGAAGTTAATAAATGGTATATGCAGTTAAGTTTATGGTTTTTATTGACTAAACCTCAAACTATGTTTTTAATTCTCTACTTTAAAGGATAATGCATAAATTACGTAGTTTAAAAGTAAATCAGTTAGCCCGTAACTCATTCTCCCTTTTTTAACATTCTTTGTGTACCCAAAATAAATCTTTAATGTTATCGAAGCACCCCATTTTGTTACAATTGCACATGCCTGGGGGAAAGTATAACATTAGTAGCAAAATTTGCAAAAATAGCTATTTGTTTGTTAGTTCTTCCAAACACGCTCATTACCAATTTATATATTACCCATTATTTGAAACCAAGTTGTTTTCCTGCGATCTTAGATCATTGGTGTTTAGCTTCATACATTCTACAGCTGCACTATCATTCATTCAGCCACAACTGCTTCACTCCTTTTCTTATAAAAACCATCCTTTGTCTACGCTTTGCACCTTAGAGCCCTCAAATAATGTTTTGTGTGTGAATTAAAATAACTAGTTCTGTTTTCCTTCAGATATTGGCAACTTCCACATAAATAGCACAGCCACGAAGTGCCTGCTGTCAGCTGAAACCTCTCAGGGGCCAGTTTTGGATTAGGGGTTTTTATCCTTTTCTTATTTATTGAAGTGCATTGGCAGTTGCTGTGCATTATTGCAGGTATGGTTGTCATAGGACAAGGAATACCTGTGATGTTAGTTGCATAATAAACAACAGTTATAATGCATGAGGATTGACTTGGTACTTTCTGTGCTATCCTTGTCTAGTATGGGCTGTGTCTTTCTTTCCTTGAAATAGTCCATCCAGTACCTGTGGTGGTATGAGGGTAAGCAGGCATCAGCGGTGTGGCAACTCTTGCAAGTGAAGTATCGGTTTTTAATGTGACAGTGAAGGAGGGTTACCTGCCAGTGCTCTGTTTACTTTATCTGGCTTGCCATAAAAGGGGGGCAGCTTAGAAAAAGATGGAGAGTACCTATTTCTTTCTCTTTCTAAAATGTAGGTGCCAAGTTAAACCTCGTGCATTATAGTAATTGCAGTCTCACATTCTTTGCTGCTGCTTGATGAGAAGCCGTGTTAAGGTCCATTTGCTAGCACTAGTTGAAAGTTGGTAAGAAGACATTGTGTTGTTCACAGCTTTTATTTTATTCGTAAACAGGTGTGAGGAAGAGTATTGCAGGAAAAGTGCCAGTAGCATGGGGTAGAGGATAGGGATGGATGGAGTTTGAGCCCGTTGACAGCTAGGTCATTTGGCCCGGAAGTCAAAATACGAGGGATGTTCAATAAAGACTGGCGCTAATATTCATATAACAATTTATTGTAAAAAATCTCTCATACAGATTGTTGCCCCCCTCAGAGTACTTCCCCCTCAATACAACGTACTTGTCCCACCTCCTTTGCCATTCCTGGAAAACGTGCAGGAAGCTATTCTTTGACATCCTGTTCAAAGTTGCCTCTAAAGCTTTCACTGCTTTGGCCTCATTGTCGAACCAACGTCCCTTAAGTTCCTTTTTGGCTCATGGGTTAAGAAAAAAGTCACATGGAGCTAGGTCAGGATTATAAGTTGGAAGAGGTACTGTAGAGATAGGATTTTGTGCCAGGAACTTGATAACAGCATCAGCAACACGTGGCTTGGCATTGTCGTGGTGAAGCTTGCACTGCTGAATGAGATTCTTTAGCTTTTTGGGGATGTGATCCTTTACCAATTGCTTCAGGATAGTGTTATAGTAATCTGCAGTGACTGTAGTGTATCTTGGAACTGTGAGAATGCAGACTATCCTTTGGTAATCAAAAACAGTAATGACTATGCTCTTATTGGGTGACTTCTGTACTCGTGACGATATTTAGAGGCAATTATCAAACACGTTCACTCTCACAGGCTGTCAGCAATCAACTGATAGAGCTATCACTATGTGATTTTCAGTGATTAGCAACTAGAATACGTAGTTTAGTGGCACATGGATAGATGTCGCAATCAGACACTTAATGAAAGGGAAAAAAGTCAGTGCCAGTCTTTATTGAACATCCCTTGTATAAAAACTAAAACTTGGAGTTAGCTGGCTAAAAGGTGAAGGTTTAAAGAGACAAAAAATGTAAGCAGCTAAAAGCACCAAATGACAGTGCGCTAACTTTAAAACCGGAAACATCCATTCATTAAAATGGGTAAAAAGTGAGAGCTAAAACAGAACATTAAAACAGTAAAAGGTAAAACAACGGTTAAAATACTAGACATGAAAGCTAAAAAGTTAAAAACTCAAACAACTAAAAAACAAGTTATACTTGCTTAGCAAACCTAATTTGGCAATGAACTGCAACATCTTGCAGACAGTGGGTTGTCACCCAAAATTGAGGCAAGTGTACACCCTAGTCCAACGGAGGATAGGGATGGGTAGAAAATATTTTATTACAGTCTCCATCAGTTGAGTAACCATTACATTACTTTTGAAACCATTAATGGTGAATCAAAATAAAACCAAAATTCTAAAAGAGTAGTAAACGACATAAGGATGAACAATGGTGCACAGGTAACAATGAAATGCTAGTCTTTAGTGAATTTTCATATCTGGGTTTAAAGTTAAGTAGTAATGGATGATGGGATGGGACAAACGGATGTGAAATGCAATATTGAAGGGGAGAATGGCAATGTCAGCAATAAGAAAGTGATGTTTATACTTGTATATGGCTGGTAATGAGTATTAAATGTTTTGAAAGGCTATATGCTGCCTTGTTGAGTCACAATGGATTTATAGAGCAGAAATTTGGGGAATACAGGACATATGGTGTTACATGCACCCAGTTTTGAGTATGTTTCGCGTATTAATTTGAAGAGTTCCTAATAACACAGTAAATGCAGGAGTGGCTGCCTCTGGTCTGGTAGTTAGTATGCTAGCTTACAAATCCAGGAGTCCCGGGTTCAATTGCTGGCTGGAGGATGGGAATTTTTCTTCAGTCAGGAGTATTACCTATCCTCCCCTGTCTGAGGGTATGAGTGAGTGTGAATTTTATAAAGAAAACTCGCAGTTACCCAAACAGTAAATGAGTGAACATTATTGCTGATGAGCATTTGCTTTACAGGAAAAGCCACTGATATCGCCTTAAATGTTAAAGGCAGCATATAAATACGGATCCCTCCCACCCCCCTCCAAAAGAGAGAAAGAAGAAAAAGAAAACAGCCATTGTGATGGCAGAGCTAGGAAGGGTGAGCATGAGAGTTAATGATGGGGAGGATATTGAGATATTTATTTCAGATGCAAGAGTTACCTGAGTAGAAGATACAGATAGACAAATGTTATTTGCTCAAATTAGGGAATATATATATTTTGTTTAACGACGTCAATTGCCAGGATCACATCAGCGTCGCCGGTGTGCCGGAATTTTGTCCCGCAGAAGTTCTTTTACATGCCAGTAAATCTACTGACATGGAGCTGTCGTTTTTAAGCACACTTAAAAACCATCGGCCTGGGCCGGGTTTGAACCCGCGACCTTGGGATCAGTAAGCCAGCGTCTAACCAACTGAGCCACCCAGACCAACTCTCAAATTAGGGAGAAGAGTGCTCTTGAGATATGGGATCATAAAAGGGGGCTCTGAAAAAGATAGGTACATTTTACTTTGTAAGCAAAATGAGAGGGAATAACCTGGTTTAGGTTAGGTGTTTGGAAATTACGGGGAATGTGCCCACTTTGTGGAGAGAAAAGTTGAAATACATATTTTTCAGCGTAAAGGTACAAATGGAAGGAGGGAAAGTTTGATCAACAAGAAATGGTTAGTGAGGAACAAAGAAATTGCATTGAGAAAAAATTTTAGGAAGATCATTAGCAGATTTAAGATAAGGGTACAATGGAGATGGTCAGCAGAAAGACAGTCAATGTAGTAAAGTTAGGAAGTAGTGATTTAGCATGTAACAATTCTGTATATTGAACTAGGTATGGTTATGGCCAATTAACTAGGGTTAAAGGCCAAACTTGTGTGTATGAACTCAGTATTTTAATAAACACTTTTCTGTATAGAGAAACAGCAAATTGAGAGGGTGAGTTTGATGACTAAGAGGTGGTTAGAAAGGGAGAAAGATTCTTGATCAGTCAGATACCCAGGCTTGGGGAATTTTTATGGAAGGTGAAGAGGAAATGGAGATGGTTAGTGGAGAGGGAAACGTTTATTAAGACATAAATGAATGTGACACAATAGTGTTAATTTTATAATTGTGGTAGTCTTGGCTAAATATTTAAGGCTAATGATCAAACCCTATCATGATTTGAGAGGTAGAACTGGAACTTAAAAATTCAATGCCACAGCTGGTATTTGAACCACAGACCTTCCGCTTACCAGGCGAGTGCTCTAACCATTAAGCTACTGTGACAACCTGCCAGAATGACATTGAATTCTCAAACCAGTTCATATTTTTCCCAGTAAACCACAAAGGCAGTCTCACATCAAAGACAATTACCCCATTGGTGACTTACTATTGCAAGTACTTTATGTCCTGGGATTAAATAACCTTCAGATGGTAATTATTTGTTTATGCCAACAAACTTACTGTTGGCATAAATAAATAATAAGCCCTATCATGTTTGAACTCAGCATTTCCTTCCTCCTCTTTACTGCTAGCAACTTAATCATAATCACTAGGTGCCAGTATGGTTTGCTCTAGAGAATTAAAGATGTCTTAATTTTCCATTTCAGAAAATATACAGGCCCATTGCGAGATGAAGCCTTCAGTTGACACTTGAATTCTACACATAGTACAATGATTTTGACTGTTCCTCAGTTAGGTACTTTGTGCTCTATGAATAGTGATGTGATAAGTTTCACTCTGGAACTAACCAAGCAACAGCTTTCATTGAAATGTGTCATGTTCCTTGCTCTGACAATGATAACTACACAATAATTGTTTTCAATATGTAAACCTACACTGCTTGTGTATGTGACTACTTGAGTTCTGACACCACTTGCTTGTTCCCCACCACTCCAGTCACTTCTAATTTCCCCTCTCTTGCGCATATGGAGTGTCAGGGCAATCTGGACAAACTATGTCCAAAGCACAGATATTTAAAATATCTGAGTGGGTTCGGGATGTATGGTTTAATTTCAATGGCTTCATATCCTGCCTTAATCCTTCGAGAGAGCTCTACACAATAAAGGTAAGGAACCGCTACAGGTTAGCTCCCATGTGTCTCTTTCTTGCTGCATAACCTAAGATCTTCTGGTTTCTCCTGAATCTCCCATTGGGCAACTGTCCAATGCACAGGTGTTGACCACACCGTACAAGTAATCCAAGGTCCTGTGCATTCCAACAGGTTGAGGATAAGTGGATAACATTGACTCTCAGTATTCTCACTGCTTGGGATGCTGAAAGCTCTACAACCAGGAGTGTGCCATTGTGAGATTTAGTGCATGTCTTTGCTGGGCCAGCTATGTTGTCAAGACTTTTCGAATTGTGAATGGACTGTCCAATGACAACCTTACCTTCCTCCGTTCTAGATATCATTAAGTAGTGAGGACCACAAGATTTGACTACTTTGACACTGACCTGAGGTGTTTGTTTTCCTGTTTTGTGTCATGGTGCATTAATTTGCCACCATTGCAAATGTCCAATGGCGTGCACACATCTTAGGCTGGACCTTGCTTACCTTAGGGTCTCTCAACTCCTAGACCCTTCAGGAGTGCCTCAGGTCATACAATGGCCCCTCCCGGAACTGGCCTTTATCAGCAGATGAGTCATTCCACGTCAAATCGAACAAAATATGGCAAAAAATGACCTTGATTTCTCAGATTTTGTTGTTGTTTTGGAACAAAATATATTTGACCTGTGTTTCTTCATTTTATATATAAAAAAAATTATTTTGGCAGATATTAATTTTTGAAATGTCCCAAAAATCGCACACTCCTCACTCTTCGATCAATCATACCTCCGATTGTAATGAAGCAAATTACTTGATCTTTGGCTCAAATTAAGGATAAATCACAGTATTTCGTGAGGTATTTATTGGAAAATTTTATTAATTTTTATTATATTTTATACGATTAAAGCTTTAAAGTTAGATAACATAAACTCAACCATTTAAAAATCTGGGAAAAAAAAAACAAACTAAAAATACAATGAAGTTTATTCAATATTCTCAGAAAAAATCAGAATGGAGTCTCTAATAGTTCAGTTGTAATTAACTTTGCAAATCAATGCAGCGAATTTGCGTGGCAGCGGTGTCGGCTACAGTAACCTTACACAATTGCCACCTTCCACTGCGGCAAAATTTCATTGCTTTAGGTTCCATGAATGTTACAACAGTACAGTAAGGAGAACACTTCTGGCTGACACTATTATATGTACACTATTAGCATCTTCAAAATGTTTTTTAAAATATGCATTTTAAACTGTTTCCATACAATACACAGCTTTACCTCCTTCTTCGAAAGAACATGGTTTCACTAAAGCTTCAGTTTTTGACAAAGGAATGAAGAAGTGTAATTTTAAAGCACAGCTGGATCCATCGTTCTTGGCCCCTGACCTTGACTGGAAGTCCTGTTGGTGAATCCATAGCTTTTGTCTGTTTCATCAGCTCATATTGTATAATTCTGCGAATGAAACCATGCACATGGGGAGGGAGGGGGAAGGTTGTGATGTCTGCATGATCTGAGAGAGTCTTCCTAATTCAAAGGTGCTTTTTAGTGCAGCGTGCAGTTGAAGACATAGATCTTTGCGATAAAGAGTGAATATAGTGAATTTGTGAGACATTGATCATAGCGTAAATCAATTATGCCACCTGTACATTCTAAATTAGGGACCAAAACATTACACAGAGTAGAGAAATTATTTCAAATGTATGGACGTACATGAAGGAAGAAGCTAAAAGCAAAGAACTGCTTACATCAGAAGATTTTTTCAAAAAAATTCAAAAGTTCAAAAGCACGTATCAGATGCCACAGGAGTATCAGAAAGAAGGTACATTGTGGAGACATTTTTCTGCACGGACTGTACTGCCTTAGTAAGAAGAAGTTATCTGACTAGCATAGCTGACACGGCAATTCGCATGCTGTCTGCAGTCACCTGGCTTGTTACGCGTCCGTGTGCACTTGCAGGCCTCCAGAAAAAAATTGTAGCAAATGCACTAATGCAAGCTCCATAGTTTTCAACATCTTATTTTATAGATAAAATGTCAGGGAATACGTGTGTATTTTTTTTTTAGATTTTTAACACATTGATTTAAATTCTATTTTTGGTTTTACAATAAAAAATACAGCCCAAAATTTGTGTAGCAATGATTGATTGAAAGTTGTTAAAAGTGTTACATTTAACCTTTCCAGTGCGCCAAACCCCAACTCTCAACTCTATATGGCCTTAGAGTAACAAGTGATTTTATATTACGGTGCATGTAGAAATTTCTTAATTTCTAATAGCCATAACTAAGCAAGTAATTTAAAAATACGGAAATAAAAAAATACGGGTCTCCTTATTTGATGCCTATTATTCATAAAAAAAATTTTGAACCTCCTACGAAAAAGGCATGTTTTACGGGTGTTCGATTTGACGTGGATTGACCCAGATGTGAACACAGTCCTAGATAGCCAGAGGCTGGGAATCACAAGTGAACCAGCCACCCTTTGAGATTCCCTGTGCAACGGTATCCCTCAGACTGTGTTCTGGGTGGTATCTGGTGATAGGTCCAGCATTCTTGTGGACCAAAGTTGGTTGGGCAATTAGCATAGGCTCGTACCTCTCAGAGGAACACAATCAAGTGTGTGGCTCAGGACCCAGTGCCAATTCTGTACCTACTGTAGCTGGCTCCTGTGAGGTTGGGGTGTTACCTTAACTAACGTTAGTTATTAAAGTAGCAATAACAATCTGATACCCAAATTTGGCTCCATGAGTTCCATACTCCTAACAACTATTCCATAAAGCACTAGAAGAGACATTGCAGGATTAATATTTTTGAATGAAGTCTTACACTCGATTATTGATAGTCAAATTGTTGCAAGTATATTGTTTTATGACCCAAATAAAATAAGTAGATTTAAGAAGTTATTTTGCACCTCGAGCAAATACCAAAATTCATAAAAATTCACTGCTTAACAGAATTTTATATTTAAATAAGTCTTCACTATTTTGATGCAGATATATTCATATCAGAAACTCAGTTCAAAAATGCCATAGTGAATAATTTACACTTACATAGACTAATATATTTTCAAATTAGAACTGATTGTATAATTATTATTTATTTATTTATTTATTTATTTATGCCAACAAGCTTACTGCTGGTGTTTTTAAACACACAAGCTGCATGTGGAAGATCCGTGGTACTAATCCCGGCTATGGCATTGAATTTGTCAGTCCTGATTCTACGTCTTAAATGATTGTATAATGTTATTTTCGTTGTTAATCCTTTCCTCCTTTTCTTTTTTCCTTCATAACTTTTATTTTGTGTATTACTTTTGTTTCTTGTTTATAAGTTAGATTTGGAAATGATTGTATGTAAATGTACTTTACAGTGAACATTGTAATTGGGCTTATGCCTGGTATGTTTATAATAAAGAAACAAATGAAGAAATGACATGCAACTGTGTGGCACACATAGTACTTGGTAAAACATATAATTTAAATAAACAAAGAAAATAATGACAAAACTTGAAGAAACCTGCTAGATCTTCTAGAATTTCAAGAATGTCTAGAACTTCAAGACCATCTGAAGCTGAAGAATCACCACAACATTGAGGGACCACAACAAAAGGAAGAGAAGAAAGAAGACGCCTGAGACATCTAGAACTTCAACATACAGAGAGATCTAAATACATTTGAACTGCTACACAGTGGTTTTGCACTGCGAACACGGAAATATAACAGCAGCTTATATACACAAGGTCACGAGCATCACTTGTTTTTATCTACTCTACTCACAATCAGTACTGAGTTGACATATCGTACTGCTGCATTATTACCAGTGTGCTTTATTATTTAGTCCTGTACTTAGTCACAAAGTGTATTATCGCTCAGCATTTGTTTTCTGTTACACAGCATGTATTTATGATTTGTTTTGAGTCAGCAGTTGTCACCCGTACATATGTGAATATAAATTTGTGCCCTTTTCTTAGAGAATTAATTGACAAGGAGCGTGATTTTGCCCTTTTTTCAACAAGACTTTAACAGCTCGTACAGCCAATCTTTCGATGAGAACAATTGAAAGTGTGTTTCATGACAGAATTATTAGTAGAAATTTGTGGGCCCCTCAGAATTATTAGTAGAAATTTGTGGGCCCCTCAGTCCCCTGACCTAGCGCCCTGCGATTTCTATCTCTGGGGCAACTTAAAGCATAAAGTGTACAAGACAAACCCACACACCCTGGAAGAATTAAAACAAAATATCCGTCAGGAAATTGCCAGCTTTTCTCAACATGAACTACGGTGAGTGATGGATAATTTCCTATAGAGGTGCCAAAAATGTATGGACGACAGTGGCCAGTTTCAACATCTACTATAATTATATTGGTAAGTAAAGCCTTTAAAAGTGCTGTTTTATCTGTGCTGTTCTATGACAGCGGCAGTTGGCGAAGAGCGCAGATGATCCAACACAGTGCAGCCGGTTCAGTCTTTTATATCACCCGTTAAGCACCAATAATAAACTTTTAAAAGAGTCACAATTTGCAAACTGTATGTTTTGTAAAAAAGTAGTAAACATTGCATGTATCTGAGGAGCCATAGGGTAGTACAAATTACATCAAAGAAAATGAGTTGAGAATTAGAACAAGAGAATAGAGAACACAGAATAACCAGGATGGACCTGAACAGGGTAATATTAGCCAGGAACATCTGAACATAATTATTTTGTCGAGACAGATGAAACTGGAAATGACCGAAATTAGTAAAGAACAGAATAGGTCAGCTAGGGACATCAGTGAAAAGTAGGATAAAGTAACTAAGGACATTGAAGAAAGGCAGGATAAATTAGCTCTGAGTAAGCAGGTCAAATTAGCTAGGGAGACCACTGAAAAGCAAAACAAATTGGCCAGTAATCAAAAGGAAATGTTGGTAAAACAAGACAAGATACCTAGGGACATCAATGAAAAGCAGGTCCAGATAGCCAGGGAAATTTCAGTAAAATAGATCAGCTTGCTACTGATATTAAGAACAAACATTGCCAGTTGGCAGCTGATACAAATGTGTTAGTGTTGCTGCTAATGCTCTTCTAATTGGATTTTCTCCATTTTTCTATGGGCTTCCCAATAAAATTTATGTAGTTGAACTGGAACACTGTCATTCATTTTTGAGATTGTGATACATTGGAGTAGGTGGTCTCGATTCATTACTATTTGTGGGTCATTGCATAGTATGCATCTTGGAAAATTGAAGGGCACCAGACAGTCATGTCCAGTCATTAAGCAAAAAAGGGCCTCTTCTGTTCTTCTTGGAGATTCTGGTATGGCGTTAGTGTTTACCAAGTGTTTTTTATGATTTATTTGTACCCTTTTCATAATTATGTTGTCAATGTGAATGAATTTCTGAATTCATATATAATTTTGATGTATTATAAGAAATTTTAGTTGAATTCATTTGTTTTATATTTGTTCCTTTCTGGACAGGAAGTCAGCTTTTTCATTTCCAATAATGCCACAATGGGCCAGGATCCATTAGAAACAAATTTTGTTTTGCTTTGTAAAAGTTTGTGTGTGTAGAATAACATTTTGTTGTTTGGTGGGAGCGGGGAGGTTTTTGCCTGAGTGGCTGATCTTCAGTCACTTAAAGTAACAGCTTTTTGAAAGGTATTTATGTGGCACATCAATTTGATCAAGGAAGTTCTTATGCCTCTCCATCATAAAGAGATGTGAGAGGCCATAGGGAAATGAAAAAGGTAAAGGTTTGCAGTATATGCCGGTGCCTGCTTGTCCTTTTCTATCAGTTAAGGATCCATCGGTATATGAAGCCACTCACCTTCTGGGTAACAGGAATGGATTGTTTCTAAAGCAGCCATTTTCAGAATTTTGTTATCTACACATTTTTTGAATGTATGTATTCCAACAGGTTTTCTGTGTAATCAGTGATTGGTTGATTCTGTGGGTGTATGGAGCGAGGTAGTTTTTCTATTTTTTTCCCCTGTAGGTTGTATTTTTGTTGCAGGTTCTTAATTTGGTTAATAAAACTTATATTTGTGGGTGGGGGTTGTAAATATTCCAGTTTGTGACGGGGTAAATCAAATTGGTTGTTAAGGGAAGTTAAGAAAATATTCGGCTAGACCATATACCTTATTTATCTAAAAGGGCTGTATCCACTAAACTTTGCCAAGACCACAGGAAAAACCGTCATTAGGGTAAGGTGGCCAGACATTGGAGAACAAAGGATATGGAAATCCTTTAGAAATCTTTGTAAAGGTAATGTGATGCTGTATAATTGGATTTCCACCAATGAGGGCAACCACATGGCCATGAAGAAGTGATAATATTAGGGGAAACATGAAAATGACAAAACCAGCAAACAAGCTGTGGCGACACTCACTCACACACTTAATCAGGAACTGGCACACGTTCACACTTACGCACTTACTCATGTGAATGTAAAGATCTCCAGTCTCCTGCCATAAACCATGTGGATGTCAGTGCTGGGAAAAACAAAGTTGCGCCGGGTATGGTTGCGGGGAAGAAAGTTGAAATGTGGACTGGAGTAAAGGTCTCACAATAAATGTGGTATTCATTTCAACACCACCCATGTGATAGAGCCTCAGCCGTGGAAATACTGTGAGACCTAAGAATAATATCCAGCTCCAATACATATTGTGAGGTAGTCAAGATAATTTCTCATACATTTGTGGACTTCGTTTTTCTCTTTCATATTGTAGTGGCATATTCTTAGTAGTCACTTGAGTTGTTAAAGGTGTTGATTTTACCCCACCTGTAATAAGCCTGAGGGCCTGATTTTGTATTAGTTCTAATTGGTTGAATTTTGTGTAGTTAGCTGTGATTGTAACTTTGCTACCATAAAGGAGGACAGGTTTTATGCAAGTTTTGTGTGTAGTATTTAAGTTGTTTGTTATACTTCCCCATTTGCTGCCAGCAGGTCTTTTGAGTGAGGAAAGTCTCTTTGTAGCTTTTTCTGCAGAGTATTTGAAATGATTTGTAAATTATAATTTAGAATCAAGTTTAACTCCTAGGTATGTATAACCTTTTCTGTAATATTTTTCCATTAAAGAGAAGTGAAAAACTTGGTTCAGAGTGACGAGTAAAAATTTGGAAGTTTCTTTTTGGCATATTTACAGTCATTCCATTATGTATACAACATTCAGAAAGTTTTTCCAGTACGTGATTCATTGTTCCCTTTGGAGAGTGGTTACAATTTTGCTTGATATGGGACCCAAAGTTAAATATTCCGGAGTTAAAATAGCCCCACAATTGGATCTTAGGGTAGGAGCAGCTTTGGGCAAAGAATTTTAAGATCATGGATTGAAAAGCTGGAGGATTTAACCAAGCTGATACAAATGTTCAAAATTGAAGAAATATCTGAGCAAATTAAATTTTATACAGAAACCACGATTGAAATAAGATACATTGAAGAATGACATCAGTAACATTAAAGGAAGTTGTATCACAATGAATATGACTAATGAAATCGAAATCTATTTTGTAACTGGAAGTTATTTCAGAACTATTATACTGTGCACTGTTGGATATAGATGTTACAGATATTTTGTTCACAACTATGGTGGACATCTTCAATGAAAGTCCCCTCAGAGAAGCTTTTGCTGCATCTGAAGTATTTACTTTTTATCTTTTTACTGTGGATGGGAAAAACTTGCTTACAGGCAAAGGCCCATAGGCATTGGCCATTGGTGTGACAGGCTCCTACACCTTGAAGTGGAGCAGTGGTATTCATGGTGGATGAAGCAGCGTCTGGAAGGGTTTTCTCCAGGTTCTCCGGTTTCCCCCGCCCTTCATTCCACCAATTGCTCCATTGTCACCTTTCCAATCGATTTCAGCTGCATTTCTTATCCTCTTCCTTACTATCATACCTGGTGCTTGGCTGACCACCTGCTTCCAGGTCTTCACTCCGTCCAGTCTAGAGGTTCCTCTTCTCCCTGAAAGGAGTCTGACCCTAGGCACTTGCTTGTAAGTCCTAGGGCAGAGGAAGACAACTTTGGGCCATGTGACGTATTTAAATGAAGAGCCAGCTTGTACGTTTGTGTGACGTCAGGGGAGAGCGGTGTATTGCTATGCTGCCTAGATCAGCAGTGCTACTTGCATGAAACTGAATGAATATGAAAAATGTTTAGGGAGAACCCTCTTCAGCCTAGTCTGAGATTTTTATTTGTTGTGTCAGGCATCTTAGCGGCATTAGTGCAAATTTTGTTTTCATTTTGTTTGTATTTATTTTGTTGATGTTGTGTAGTGTTGTGTGTTGTGGTTTTGTGTTTGTGTTCAGTTCCCTGTGTTTCACACCAGTTTGAGACCAGGCTTCAAGAAGTAGAACCATTGTTAACTACGTTTCAGATCTTTGCGACCCTGTATACATTGGATGTTAATGTTTCTAGCAGGTAGCAAATTGAATTGATAAATTTACAGTGCGACGATTTGCTGAAGAACAAATGTAAACACAAGGAAGACTTGACTGATTTTTATAAGAATGTTCCTCAAACCAGATTTCTGAGGTTGTGTGCCCTTGTTGCACGGATATTATGTATGTTTGGTTCTATGTATGTGTGCAAACAATTATTTTTTATGAACCTTTCTAAGTCAAAATCTCAAAGCATATTGTCAGATCACAATCTAATATGCAGTCTTCAGTTACAAATGTGCCGTACATTATGCCCTAACATTGACAAATTAGTTAAAGAAAAGCGAAACGACAAATGTCGGAAAATGTCCACCTAATTGTTCTGTATAGCTCTCCTCTAGCTCAGGCAAAATAGTTATAATTTCTGTTCTATTTGCGTTATAACATGACTGTTCACATAAACTGGAATTGATATATATATATGGCATAAAGCTGAAATATAATTATAATCTGTGACTATTCCGTAATTGAAACAATCAGCAGTAAAATTACGATGTCCCGCACGCGATTTCCTTCTCCCGCTGTGATGTCACACGTTCAACTGACCTTTGGTGGGAGCATGTGAGCTGACGTAACAGCAGCGATACTTGTCTTCCCCTGTCCTAGGGGGTGCAAGTCCTACATAAGGGGAGGGTAATCAGGAAAAGAAGAGGAGTTTCTTAAACCTCTCACTGTGTATGAACTTGCCAGCAAATCATCTGCATATATTAGCCCTGGGATTCCTTTTTATTGTTGGTAAATGATTATTAATAGGGCTTGGAAGTTCATGCTCTAAAAGACACTGAAATATGCTCTTATAAACTTGAAAATATGCCAAGAAATATGCACTATTTAATTAAAGCAATGTCCCTTTGCAGTAGAAAAGAACGAGTTAGTATAAATAATAAATAAAATTACCTTATTCCTTAGAGGTTGAAGCAGAAGTGGTCCCTCTGCTAGTATGAACTGCTTAATTGTGGTTCACAACCAACACTTTCCACAAATTTGTAATTGTAAAACATTGTTGTCTCGCAAAACAGTTTTTTAATGTGAAAAGGTTCTCTCCATGTCACAAGAGACGGCATATTTAAATGATGTTAACTGCTTCACAGAGAGTCAAGTCTCATGGTGTGACATATGGTTTTCTTTCAAGGATGTCTTGAATATCGCACATCTGTATATAACCAGGATTTTTTGAAATTACATAATTTATTTCTCAATTTTTGTCCTAAGCTACCAGAAACCAAACTTTGATCACCTATTGTTTTTTTCAAAGAGAGTAAGTGATTCATGCAAAGGAGATGCTACAGCTTCCAATGCCGTTATGGCTGTTGGTAAGAAAGAAAAATGGACAGATATGAAACTAAGATCCTCTTTTAACCCAGTGCCTGACAGAATATTTTGCACGGTTTCTATTGATGAAGCATCTTTCGTGTCCAATGAATTAACAACCCCTTCGACCATTTCTATGTGCTCAGCATAATATAAAACTGCATCGACCCATGTTCCCCATCGAGTTGACACTGGTGCAGGAGGAAGTCGGATATTAGGTGTTGTTGATCTGAGCAACTTAACTCTTTTGGGAGATTTAACAAAAATTCTCTTTGTACAGGACACAAATCTATCTTCCAATGCGAAAGAATCACATATTGTCTCAGAAATGCGATGAAGAGCGTGTGCCAATTAAGTTATATGAACTAAGTTAGGAAAAATACCTTTCAGAGTTTGTCCTGATTTTACCATATAAGGACCTGCATCACTAACAAATAAAAGTAACCGGTCATATTTGATTCCACATGGCCATAGTAATTTCAAAGAGTCCATCACAAACTGGGTCACAGTCACATCGTCAGTAACCAACAATTTGCACACATTAAGAAGATAAGGTATAGTCTTTTGTTCATTATTTAAAGCACCCACGATTACATTAGCAGTAGAACGGCACTCAGAATCAGGGGTTTTAAAAACAGACAACCACTCAAACTGATCCGCTAATTCATTTTGTATATTTGACAATACGTTATGGTAACAATGTCCTACATAAGTCTTACGCAGTGTACTTTCTTCAGGCACATGTTGTCGAGCGTACTTGGCAAGAAAGTTTTTAAATGTTGGATTATTAATTTTGAACAAGGGAATATCAGCAGCTAAAAACACTTGGCACAAGTGATAGGAAAATTCAGTAACCCTAGTTCCTAAACACTCTACTAGCTGTTTTTGAACAGGTTCTTTGTTTGCGAGTTTTCTGATTAAATTCTCCTTATGTTTTGCTGTGTTTATGTGCTGAACTGTTTGAAATCTTTTCTCCCTCCCAACATTTTTCTCACATGCTCCATAAAACAGTACCCTATTATCTGTAGATATTAAATCACCCAAAAACTAAATTAACTAAATTAATTAATCTAGCACTCGAAGTTTGTTTTATTTTTGACATTTGAAGAGCTTTTTAACATTTGATACGCCTAATTTAATTTGGTGGGAACCAGTTCACAACACTGTTACGTTTGAAGACCATGACACAACTACTGGTGGGCAGGCAAGCATTGCTAAAATCGTGCTGCTGAAAACGTTGACCTGCACTTTATCTTTGTTAATATAAACCTCTCAGGTAACGCATTATTCTCTACGCACATACATATAATGAAAGGATGGAAACGGGATTTACTGCATGACTCAGCATTAGTTCTCGCCACTTTGCAAGTTGCATCATCATGTGCAATACGACCAATATGAAAAATTTTATCCAGGTGGAAAAAATAATAAAAAACCATAAACATCAAAACGTCTATTCTCATTTTCTGAATCCTGACTGGTATGGTGACACTAAATTGTGTCCTGACCACAATTGAACTCTGTCCGAAAGTATACCTGTGAATATTTCCCCAAAGTTTGACAACAATGCAATACCTCTAACTATTGGGATTATTTATATTATCCTTACCTTTATACATCAGGTGTTTTACAGCTATTTGGCAGCTCTTAGGTCTACCATTGCTCCTCTTAATTTCATTTATCAAACTTGTTAAACATTTAAGGCTTCTTTACCCACACAAGAATGTCTGAGGGTAACCCATCTCCACCTACTGATTTTCGTTTTTTTTTAATTCCCTACTTGCTCTAAGACTTTCTCATCCCTGAATAGTCTAATTCCTCTATGTAATGATATTCACTGCTAAGATTCCACTTATACATCCTTACTGCTTTCGTTTCAATTTTTTTTAAAATGCTTAACCCATACTCCTGGTTCAATTTGCACTGCTCCTAAGTGGCCTTGTTTGCATTTTCTAATAACCTCCCATATCTATTGTGCCGTACTTGATCTTATTTTTCTTTGTTTTCCTGACTTTCTCTGCACTCCTTTTCAGCTATTTTTGTTCCAGTAACTTTCTATATTGAACTTGCAAGCCTAGAACAATTAATCTTTTCCTGCCCATTCCTCTCCATTTAATTACAGCTTCTTTTAACACTCATTTTAGATTTCTGTATTCCTTACTAAGCCAATCATTATACTCCCAAACAACCTGTTCATTCGTTAATTTCATGTTATCACCTGCCCATTTTAAGATGAACTCCAAAATATTCATGCATGCACCACATTGTGTTCTGCCATCATTTCATTAATGCCATGAACACACAGCCTTTCCTTTCATGAGAGTTAATGTTACTAAATTCATTTCCCCTGTAGTTCCATTTAAATCTTTCAATTTCAACAGTTAAATTGTTTGCATAGTTACTTAAATTGTCTCCCCATTTGTTACTTATGTTAACCTCAATAATTAATGGAAAATGTGCACTATTACTAACAACATTCAACACTTTTAAAATTACATACTATTATGCGCAAGAATATGTTACACATAACAGAATCCACAACTGTCCATTAGTGTTTGCCACTGTATATTCACTCTGAGTATCTTCTGCTCAACACCCATTTAATATCAAAATTATTCTCACAAAAATATATTAACTTCAACCCCTCATTTATCAAGCCATCTTTATTACTCCTTCCAAAATCTTTAGATTCATTTTCACCATTTTCACATCCTCTTGCTTTTAAATGTCCTCTTCCTCCAATAAAAATCCCCTACCATCATAAATTCTACCATTGGGTGTTCGTCCCTTATTTCATTCATTTCAACCTCCATTTTTGGGGGAAGACATCCAGATTATGAAAGAGCTGCTTGGTGGGTTGTATGGTGGGTTGTATATATCACAAATAATATTTCTTCTATTACTACCCTTATGATTTCATTTATTCTTGACCTTCTTTCTTTGAGTGTACTAGCCCATTGATGTTCTGAAAATAAATCCTATCTTGCCAGACATCCTGCCCTTTGTTTTTCCTTTTCCTTTCACATCTTGTTTCCTAATAAACTCAGGCCCTTGTAATTTAACATGGTCATCATGAATCCAAGTTTCCATCATTGCTAAAAGATGCACTGCCTTTAAGAATCCCAAAACATAACCTACACTTAGACTTTTAGTTCCTCGCAATTCCAGCACCCCAGTCTTTGACATCTCAGCTGGATACCTGACTCTTTCCCTTTCATTTCATCACCAATCCCTGCATGCACTTCATGACCTGTACTAGCTCCTTGAATCATTGTAATGCTTCTGCATGGTGTTGACACTACACTAGAAGCATTGGATTCTGGAGCAGTTTGCTGCCCTTTCTCACCTCTTCTCTCTCCAGTTAGCTGACACATGACATGTAACAAGCTTTTCTCTGATGAAATTCTCTTACATGACATCAGTATATGCATTTCCTGTCTGTGACCTTGGTTGATTTTCTAGCCTCTCCATCAGTGTGCGTTTCCCCATCACTTCCTTGCACTTTGGACTTCCTCGCATGTTTTGCTGTGGTATTAATTCTTAGCCTGCTTGAATGGTCTCTTTGACTGGCCCGAGTGTCTAAGTCCCTTGTCATCGCTTGACACTCTCCCTCTATCCAAAGTTTCATGTTCTTGATGAAGGCTCTCTTGCTTCTTTCATTTGTTGGATTTACTCTTGAGAGAGGGAAAACCTGCAGTTCAGTATAAACTGTGCAGAATTACAGGTTTGTTTCTAATAGAAAATATCGCTCTTCAAATGATTTGTACAAAAATTGCATAGGTACACACATTTAATCCTGTTGATAGTCATCAACGAAATCTAGCTTAAAAGAGTAATAGAAAGACGGCACAATGGCATTTTATTTTTAGACCGTTTAGTAACTAATGTATTTGTATTGTTATGTATCTGTAGATATTATTTCATTTTGCTTATTTGGAATTGCAATTTCTTCATATGTAGGAACAGATTTTCACTTGACCTTTTTGCGCAATTATATCTTACTGTAATGGAATACTAAGTAAAACTAAAGTTCACTTAAAAATGAGAAAATTGACAGATTCTTTTGAGTGTGGAATTTGTTAATGCAAAGAATCTGCGTTAAAGACATTTGTGTTATGGTTCAGAGACAATGTTTTTAACTTAAAAGAGGTCAGCTGGAAACTCAGGTTTCCATGTTCATGGAACAAATTTGTCTCCTGCTGTTAAGCTGCCAAAACAAAAGTAATTTCACTATCATTTTCAAACTTCACTACTTTTGCAATTGGCACATTTTCACTTTCTCTACTGGTGAGTAGGGGAAGTATTGTATTCCACCCAAAAATTCGATGCCAAGATTTCACTGGAAATATGTTTTGAGACACCTGAATCCAAAAATAGCATTTTTAGGAAAATGTCCGTGTGTGTGTGTGTGTGTGTGTGTGTGGGTGTGTGTGGCTGGCTGGCTATCTGTATGTGGGCAGCATAACTCAAAAGCGAAAAGTTGGTTAAAAACTAAAGTTGGTATTTAAGTTTAATGTCTTTCAATGATGCGGCACAAATATTTTGAAGAAAATAGCCAGCCTTACCATAAACTACCCTTTACATGGAAAATCTTTTGAACATTTTGGTTTTGAAAATGGCCAACAATATTGATTAAAATGCCATATGTTTAAGATATTTGTATGACAAATGAAATATTTTGAATTTTCTGGCTATAGCCTATGTAGTCCTGTTTACTCTGGATGACTTTTGAATAACTCGTAAACCATAAGAGATAGACAAACTCTTACTGTACAAAAAATGTAGATCTTGCTAAAACACACAATTTATGTCTGAATCAATTTTTTTTGTAGAGTGAACCATTTCGGAGACATCCCGTGTTCGTGTCAGTTTCGGAAAACTTTCAACTTTCGTGAAGTGGAACATCTTGTTCATTTTTTTATATGTTAAGCGTGCAAAGAGAACAGGATCTCAGAGCTTTAAAAGATTTGACTATCGCTCAAAGCCTACTGTATTCTAATATTCTCCTTGCACCTACAAGGAAATAAACAATCAGATAATTTATACAAATGTTTATCTCAACATGAAGATAATAGGAATAAGAGTTTGTAAGAATGGCTAGTACAAGAGTAGAGAAAGTCATGTGAGTGCAACACATCAGATTTTTTAGGCATTTTCAGGGCAGAAAGTTCTATATGTGGGATTAATTCATGCAAAATTGTATGCGAAATCTTCTGGGATCTCAATAAAGGAAGTAATGATAGCATTATTGGGGGGAATATGATTGACTTTTTACTGTATAAAATTCTGCTAGAAAGCTCATTAGTTTGCATGTGGATCTATTTTCTCTTTACAGAATTCATTGAGGTTGGTAAACCTGCCCGGGCTTTGGATACTTTGTATGAAGTATTCCGCAACAAAAAATGGGCCTACAGCTGGAGCGAAAGTGTATTGGAGCCAATCATGTTCAAATATTTGGATTTATGTGTGGAGCTCAAAAAGTCTCACATTGCCAAGGAAGGTTTATTCCAGTATCGGAATATGTTTCAGTCAGTAAGTATACATTAAAGTACGTTTCTGTGTATACATTTACACAGTTTTACTTTCCCTACAACCATCCTGTAGAAATACGTGTTGCACCCATAAGTTTGATATTGGGATTTCACCAGAAATGCATATTTAGAAGTACCCTTAAAGAAAGAAAGATATGATGAACAGCATATTGAGACACCAAATGTTGGATTAATACAAAATTGAAATTTTAAGTTCTTATCTTCCAAGGATTGCAACACTTAAGATTTTCAAGAGAATCCACTTTTTCAATCTGTCCTTTATTTGGAACATTTTTATTATTTCATGTTTTCTCAAAAATGATCTAGTAAGTTTTGATTAAAAGCATGTTTAAGCAGTTTGGATGACTGTGAATTTGTTATGAATTTTCTGCAAATTGCTTAAGAAGTCTTCAGTCTTAATATTGCATACTTTGTAAACCATAAGATAGACAAAAGCTTATTGCATGAAAAGTTTATTCTCATTAAAACATTCTTTGTTTTTGTGGGGGAGGGTTAAAGATTTGACAGTTACTTCAGTCTCCCATATCCCCCCACACCCCATCACCTACACTGAAATCTGTTCAGTCCATTTCTGCAGATATCTGAATTAACTTTGAGTAAATATAAAAACACATTTTTGTAAGATCAACATTTTTAAGAGAATGCAAAAATCAAAAGTGGATAGTAAAGTTGGGTGTGTAACATCAGTCTTTTTTCTATGAAATTGGTTTTCATGATAACTGTTAGTAATAACATTTTCTAGGTAAATGTGTCATCACTAGAGAATGTGATAAGAGGCTATTTGAGAACGGCTGAAGAGAGAACAGAGTCTGCAAGAGAACAATCACAGCAAGCTGTAATAGATATTGATGACCTGGATATGTTAGCTACACCTGAAAGTATACTTCTCAGGTAAAAACAAGTTCTTTTCTGTTGTATGCTGTAATGCATTGCTTTTATAAGCAAATTCATTGTAACACTTTTACATAAGCAAGAGCTGACTGGAGGAATATTGACTAATTATTGTAAGTAATATATCTCATAAATTGCAGTGCTGTCAGTGGAGAAGATGCTCAGGATCGTAGTGATCGCACAATTCTCACGCCATGGGTTAAGTTTCTCTGGGAATCTTATTGCCAGTGTTTAGAGTTGCTCCGTACTAATGCTCATGTGGAAACACTGTATCATGATATTGCTCGGATGGTAAGTTCACTTTCATCATTTAGTGAAGCTTTGACTAGTTTAATCATTACTGCCATAATTGCAGCAGAAATATTACAAATGTCCTCTACTCTATGTAAGTTACAGAAATAAATATTTATCAATGTTGTCTTGAAAGAAATGTTCATGAAGCATCATAAATTTACATAAACCATCAAGCACATAAGATCAAAACAGCAGAAGCATTTGTTCCCAGTATCACATATAGTAACAGAATAATGTGCACAGTAAATCTGAATAGTATGTATCAATGAAGTAAACAAAGTCCCTTCTTTTAGGAAATCAGTTAATAAAAATTAGAAACTCTTTGGAAAACTACTAAGTCAGCTATATCTTTCTTTCCTACAATTTTATGACTCGTGATCTCCAGTTCTGTAGCTCTTGATCACTTTACCTGCTTTTATTTTGTTTGCTAGGCTATTCAGTCGTGTAGATTTCATTAGGGTAATATGCATAAAACTTTCTTGCATACTGGATATATTTTTCCATTTTGGGTGGAAAGAGTGTAATTCACATTAAATGTGCGAGGTTTCCGTTTACTTTGTGGTCGCCTTTGCTGAATATTTTTCAGACATTCTTGCTGCCATTCTCTCCTGAACTTATTTATTTGGGACTTTATAAATTAGTTTTCTCAAATTTAATGCACCTTTTGGATGCATGTTTATACAACTGAATTGCTCGTTTTTGTGAGAACATGCACAAAACGTATAAAAGCCTCTTGGGGCAACATACCGTCCTTGTTTTTTTCTCGTTGTGAATCAGTCTTCTGCTTCTTTCTGGAACCATTGTTGGCACTTTCCACAATAACACCTTTCTCCTGCATTTTCTGCTTATTACTGCTACGATGAAAAATTTTGTCAATTGTTGTGGGGAGAACAATTTGTGTGCTGTACTAAATTATGCGGCAGAATGATGTTACTCGAGTATCATGTGACTTGAACATACACTTCCTATTGACCATGTGGATTTAGTCTTATTTGTTTGAAATGTATACATGAACAGGTTCATGTTTGCTCTGTAACCTGTATTTTTGCATGCTTAAATTTCAGGGCTTATAAACATTCTGCTCATCCTCAATGTTGCATTGTTTTTTTTACATTTTGGACAAGTTTGCATTTGCGTATCACCTCAATTGTGTTGGTAGCCTTATATGTTTGGTGTACAAGCCGTGCAGTGTCATCTAGCATGTGCATTTGAAAGTAAAGCTCTTGCAGTGCTGAAAATGTGCGTTTCGAGTGGGATTTTTGGGAACATCAGCACCAGAAGTTGGTATCCCAATCGGCAGAAAGTACAAGCAGGCAGCCACTCAGCTTCTTGCATTTTCCTGCCTAGCAATCCAAGTGCTGTTGAAAAAAGATTTACTTAATGATTTTTAGCCAATCATGTTCCACATTTTTCTTCTTTAACCTTCAAAAGTGCAGGATTTATGCTTGGATTTTCAAAAGAATTATGTAATTTTTGTTAAATTTTGCAGGTAACGTGAAAATTTGCTAGAATATTTTAAGAAATTTGCTGGTAGTTTGCAGATTGAAACACCCTAAAACCAACTTTTATAGTTGTAACAATATGTTATGTATAAAGTCATGCGTTTTTAGCTTTTTGCAAAGTAAAGTTTACAGTCTCTAGTCTGGCTGCCTTGAATAATTTCTACAATGAAGAGTCGTGTGCACTACATGGATTTCATAGGCATCTCCAGAAATTGGAATGAAGTAGTTAAAATTTGACCCAGACTTCTCTCCCATTCCCAGACCTGGGAAAGCTTCCCGTTGATTGCGAACACTGTTTTAATTTTGTCACTCATTTCTATTGTTACTGTGAACTAGCCCTCAGAGGGTAGTAGCTTTTGTGCAGTTTCATGAAGTGACTCATTTGTTCTGTGCTTTCACAATGTTTTCAATCATGACACTACAGCCTAACTTAAAATGGCAAACTTTGTGCAACACAGCATATCAAGAAATTTGTGGTAGAGAGGAAAACCTGTAATTGCAGAATCTCCCCTTGTTGAAATTAGGCACATGGGAAGGGGATGGTGTGGTAACATTGTGTTATGATTTTTGTGTTTCAGGCTTTCTCATTTTGTCTGAAGTACAATCGCAAGACTGAGTTCAGAAAACTTTGTGATAAATTGAGGAAACATCTGGAGGATATCAGCAAGTTGCCAGCACAGACTGTGAATGTTAGCATTCATAAGCCAGAGACACAGCAGCTGAACCTAGACACACGGCTTGTTCAGCTGGACTCTGCCATTCAAATGGAACTTTGGCAGGTTTGTTTATTTTGTTTGTAAGAATTTCTACCATTTTTAACATTCTAAGGTTCTTCAAAGCTAATATGAAATATGCTTCCTAGACTTGTCCTATATAAGTAATTGGTTTAGTGAAGGGATGTATGTTCAACTGAAATTGATATTTGAAAAGTTTTCTCACTTTCAGTTTTGATTTTTTAACATTTAGTGTATAATTTAATATACATATTAAATTGAATGTAATTGTATAGAGAATAATTTAAGCATTATTAATGATCCCTCTCTTTCTTGCTTAGGAAATAATCTCTTAAGTCTTTGCACCCTTTGCAAGATTTTCAATGTAAACTCCACTTAAATTTAATAATTTATTTACTGTAAAATGTGTGCAAAACTATTCATAATTTGAAAAATTCGACTCTTAGAACCAAACTGTTAGATGAATTGAGGGAAGTTTAAAATATTCCCTGATTTGCTTTTTACAAAAAGAAAAAATTTTGTTTAACAATGCTGTCAATTGCCAGGATGACATCAGTGGCGCCAGTGTGCCGGAATTTCGTCCTGCAGGAGTTATTTTATATGCCAGTAAATCTATGACATGGAGCTGTCGTTTTTAAGCACACTTAAAAAACTATCAGTCCAGGCCGAATTTGAACCCATGATCTTGGGATCAGTAAGCCAGCATCTAACCAACTGAGCCACCCAGACCGACATGCTTTTTACAGCCTCTAACTTGATATTTTTTTATTGTAGTTTTACAGAAGACTAGAAAATATGTTTGCCAGCATTAAAATTGCCACTGTGAAACAAAGCAGGTATACAAATGGGAGTCTATTGTGGGAATGAACACATCATTTGTTGGAATTTTGTTTAGTTATTGATTACTTTTTATCAATAATTATACATTTTGTACATCCAATATAGAACCTTCAGGATAATACAATATAGTAATAAGTAGGAACATGCATAATTTGCAATCACAATAATGCAATTTTATTTGTGAATTTGAAGATTTTTTTCATAAAAAATGTGAATTTTGATATTTTCTAATTATATTGACGAATTTTAATGTTTAGGTTTTTTTAACCGGCATTTTTACATTTTGACGCTTCCTGAGCACAATAATTTTAAATGAATTGGTAACTATCTGCGTACAGTTTTCTCTTTATTTTGATAACATATAAAGTATGGTGTGGGTGACGATCACCAGTGGTTATGGAACAACCGTTCAGAGAAAATACAGGTGTTGGTTGTTGAAGTTCAATGTTGATAGTACATAAGCATACTCGTTTTCCGGTATTCTGTTAACGCCATAAGTATAATCTGTGGTTAGCGCATCTTCTTGTTTTCATTTTGTGTGTAGTGTTTAACACCTGCTTTTACTACATACGACACTGCAGGTGGTGACACTGATTATATATGGAGTGAACATGGAGCACCGGTGGAATGAGATGGCGGGGCAAACTGGAGAACCCGGAGGAAACCCATCCCAGCCTACTTCATCCACCACAAATCCCACATGTGGTTGCCTGGGATCGAACCCAGGACACTTTGGTGAGAAGCGAATGGTCTAACCACTCGGCTATAGCATGGCCCCTAGCACGTCTGAATCTGTTTGTTGCACGTTTGTTGTTTGTATCTTCTGCTTGTTCCTTGCGTGTGTTTACGGCATGTTTATAGAAAACGGTCAAAGTTGTGATACTTTTAGTGCTGTGTTCGTTGAACTGAAGTATTGCCATATTGGTATAAACAAAACATTAAATACATTTTTTTGTCTTAGTAAACCTCGTGGTATAGTGCTATTCCTAAATAACCTAAAAGGCAACCATAAATATGCCGAAAGTTGTTAATGCCAAAAGTTGTGCAAGTGAATTTAGAACACATGGACTTCATGCAAGTGACTATAATACTGTAACAAATGAGAAAACACTGGTTGCTGCTAATCGCTTTATTGGCTTCTAGTCAGTGTAGTGCTAATGTTACACTTAGATCACTTTTATACAAGCTCAGAGCACAGAACAACTGTCAAATCGAATCACAATAAAGAACTGTCAGATTATACTTGCACTGAACAACTACACACTGTCCACTGAACGCTTCACATACGTTTTTCCTCCAACACTTCACTACAAGCACGACTGGAACAACTTCTACTACTTGCTACCTGTACTCCTTCACTTCTCCACTCCCCTTCGGACACGAGCAGGTCCGTTATATAGTTCTTTAGACAATGTAAATGTTGTGGAACCACATTGATTGGGAGAGGCTGTGAGAGAACAGTCCAGACACCGCACTAGTAAACAGTAGCCATTGTTTCTGGAGGCTCTATTGTTCCACTGGCAGCCGGGTCTTTTGGGCAGATAAATGCCTCCGGCCCATTCGCATTGCTGGGCGGAGATCAGGCCCTGACCAGTATTTCTTACCAGCCGCGTCTGGGCTGACGGCAGGGGCAATGTGACTATATCATGGGAAAGAAAAGATAGCTGTGTAAAACACATGGAAACTGACAAATATAAAAAAAAAATGCTCAAGAAAACTGCTGCAGTTCCACAGGCATTGATAGCAACTGTTGTGGCATTGAAGGTCTTTTGTATTTTCCTTACTGACCAGGGTGACAGTAACAGTATTTTATTTGTTTTAGTTCTTGGACAGAAAGATGTTTGCACCAAATACTTTATCTTTTAGTGACTGTTGAATTTTTTTTTAAACTTCAGATCTGCCCCCCTCCCCCTCTACCCTGTCAATTTTGTCTTTACTGGGGATTCTCCAATAAGTGTAAGGGTTTCATTTAATGATGGTAAAATTCTTTTGTCAATTCCAAAATACCAGCACTACTATCTGTCACTCCCTATACTATTAGTTCTGGATTGCACATTTACTTGTACACTGGAGCTAGTTTGCATTTCTGCATAATTTTACTCTTGAGTTATTTAGAAACCTGAATTTTCTACAACTTAAGCCTGCATTCTGTGCAGGCAATATTACTAAGATAAGTGAAGTTTTTAGTTTCTAATTTTGTTCTTACTTTAGAATAAAGTAGATCACTTGCCAATGTGATGAAAATCCTTGAATTCGTTGTCTAAGGCTAAAGCTCTTCAGGTACATCCTTACTTTTGTTAAGAAGGGTTCATTGTTGAGTCCCATTCTATACGTAGCAAGTCTATTTCCCCTTTGCCAGTGTCCCATAACAAGTCGTCCTCAGTACCATCCATAGTATTAGAAATCCCACACTCGCATTCACAAAGGATTTGATCACAAAATCACTAAGCACATCAAGTGACGCAGCCTGCATAGCTTCACCTTTTGTGTACAACGTTTTGCCAGTCATCGATCAGTTAAACTGTTTGCACGTGTGATCTTTGAATGGTTTATTCAAAGAGATCTGTAGAGGTGGTAACATGGAAGTAAAATTACCTGGTATACAGCAATCTTCATATTGGTTTCAGGCTAAGCGACCATTTTAAGAGTTCTCAGTTATGTGACTGCAAAATATATCTCAACACTAACAGTGTTGATTTCATAGAGCACCAGTTTGCCTCTGTCACACATTTTCCATCCACAATTTTAGACCATTCCCATTTGTCTGCACCTTTTCAAGAAAACGCACGAAAACTTCGGGCAAGTTTTAACTTCATTCTGTCTCCCATGCATGTTAATACTTCTGTAAAATGGGTCCTTTTATGGTCTCTGCTTCTTACTTGAACAGCTTTTGCTCCGTTTGAGAGGTAGAACTGGAACTTAAAAATTCAGTGCCACAACTGAGATTTGAACCACAGACCCTCCGCTAACTAGACGGGTGCTCTAACCATTAAGCTACTGCGACAACCTGCCAGAATGACATTGAATTCTCAAACTAGTTCGTATTTTTCCTGGTAAACCACAAAGACAGTCTCACATCAGAGACAATTACCCAAATGGTGACTTACTTACCGGAGGGTCTGTTGTTCAAATCCGAGTTGTGGCATTGAATTTTTAAGTTCCAGTTCTAGCTCTCAAATATTGCCTACACGCGGCTTGTGTGTTTAAAAATACCAACAGTAAGTTTGTTCCCATAAATAAATAATAAGTTTTTGCACCTTTTGTTTCCACAGTTGTTGTTTTATCATGTCGATGTTCATGGGGGTTTCATCCATATTTCCTACATGAGATAATGGAAAGTTGTATTTTTGCCTCTTCCCAGTGATAATATTATGCAAACTTGTGACATTATGGTCAAAAACAGTAATTTTTGTGCAATGTTTTTCTGTCATTTCACCAGATCTTTTCCATTCTGAACCAATTGCACCAACATAGTGTATCTCGCCAGCTAGCCGTTCCCGCCCACATGGAATATTTTTCTTAGCTATTTTTTTAATAGTCTCTTCATTCTGTCTCCAATCTCTCTTACCATCTTTTCTGTTATAATTAAGGTCCTTGCCACAGCATGGTTGTTCCATTCTTTAGCCTGTTTTACAACTTTTAACTTGAAGCTTGCTTCATATTTCCTTCTTTTCATTGGTTCCATGATTAGACCCACACTTTACAAATTTGACGCTGTTTACTGAGTTAGTGACTCAGTTCTTACTTCATAGGCAAAAACATTTTGCTTATGCATGCACCTGCAATTATTCATGGCACTTCTGTGATTGTTCAAGTCACAAGCCAGTGTGGTCAGATGCAAGTAAATAAAATGTTTTTATTTGAAAAATTATGGATAGGACAAAATTCTGGATACACTGTACAGCATTATTATCCAGATGATGATCATTGATCTAGATAAGCTAAATTCACAGGCCATTAAGTCGGTCGGGGTGGCTCAGTTGGTTAGATGTGGCCTACTGATCCCAAGGTCGTGGGTTCAAATCTGGTCCAGACTGGTGGTTTTTAAGTGTGCTTAAAAACGACAGCTCTAAGTGAGTAGATTTACTGGCATGTAAAACCTCCTGTGGGACAAAATTCCAGCACACTGATGATGCTGATGTGATCCTGGCAATTGACAGCATCGTTAAACAAGAAAATAATTTAATTTAACAGGCCATTAATAATTTGGGGTCACCTTATAGGGTGTATACATGCTATAACCATAGAACTTTGATGAAAATTTATGCCTGATCTAGTCTGAAGGTCATCTTATCTGCTGAAATGATATTCATTTTGCGGAAATCTTATCTTCAGTCTAAAAGCACACAAAATTTGAGTTCAGAACAACTGTTTAATGGGGAACGAAACACAATAATGTATATTTCATTCACCATATTGGTTTGTCATCAAGAATAGATTGCAATGCAGGCAGTTTCACGGTCCCAAGGTGAGTGGTTCTCATGTTACTCACAGTTGTTGATATGATCATGTCAGTTATTCTACTGAACTCAGACAAGATGTGATATTTTAAATGACAAGGTTAATACCAAGTAAACAGCAATCCAACATCTGCTTTGAAAATTGAGTGAACGTAATATCCATTGTCAGTTTGAACCTAAAAGGTATGATTTTGAAGATTTAAACCATTCTGATGGTGGTTCCGACAGTATGAACACCAAAGACTGCTGATGCCATGCATTGGTGTGAGTTGAAGGCCAGTATATGAAAAATGTATTCTTTTTGGAGCATATCTGAGATGAAGACTGTGATATCTCTCCCAACTCCCAATAAAAATAGTATGTCGAGAATGAGCCAAATCTTTTAAGATGATGCTATCCAAAATAATTTTCTTCAGAGCATGACAGGCATTTAATTCGCCTTTAATCCATAATTTTGTCTTCTTCCAACAATTCATCATGTCCACAAAGTTTCCATTCACCCTTTTCTAGCCTTTTATGAGGAAGAATTGATGTACATTTTTCAATTAATATGGCACTGTGCTTGCTACAGTTTAGTGCAGCCCACTATAAGTGGTTATTTTGTTGTGGCTTCCATACCATTAATTCTGTCTATTGTTTTTCTACCATTTTAATTATATTTTTCATTAGACTTTTAGACAAATGCCATGTAAAATTCATGTTCTGTGTACTGAGTTTTTAAGATATCTTATACCTTTATGTCTTGCACTGCTTTTGTGCCTCTTGGCTTTAACTTCTTAACTTACATTATTTATCTCATAGCCTGATCTCTTATGCCCTTCTTATGCCGCCCCAAAGGACCGCGTGGATAGTGAATGTATCTGTAGCTTAGAAAATGGAACTTTAATAAGCTAGTAACATATCTACATAATAAAACTACACAAATTTAAACACCTCGGCACATCTTAAAATAAAAAATTCCTGCATGAGCACATTTACATAAATAAGTTGGAGAAATTTTAACCATTTAGAACACTTTAAAATGCTCAGCCAAGCCTGAGTCTTTTACTCTACTTGTGAAACCACCACCTCCTTTCCGTTAAACTGGATTTGAGTATACAAATGATTTTAGCTTTATGTACCAAAATGCTATGCAAACTTGGTTCACAACCAGGCTTACTTAATAAGCTTGTTCGCTGCGAAACTAATTACCGTAAACTCCCCGCGCCCTCCCCCCCAATAAAGCTTTATGCAGTGCAAGTTTTTCTTAAACACACAGTTAGGTTTTACTACAAATGTTGCAGCAAACTTCAGTTCCTTAATCACACAACAAAGTACTTATGTCATATTCGGTTGCTCCATCCTTTACCTAGTCCGGCACCAACCCCATTCAAACTATGAAACATTTTTACATGCGGGGACCCTGGCTTTCTCCAGATAATGTAATCACTAGGGCTAGGATTTTTATGATAGGACATATATTTTTTGGTAGGACTGACATGTTGCTTAAATACATATAAATGCTTCTTATGAAACAGTGAAATGAATTAACCTAATTTGTCATATTTTTGCATATATGGCCATTTCTCTCTGATAGAGTATATTTTAGTAAGTAAATGGTTATATTTGTCATATTTTCACTTTTTCAAGAAGCACACTTAACATATAAAAAAATGAACGATCGATTTCACGAAAGTTATAAGTTTTCCGAAACACACACACACACAAGGAATATCTCCAAAATGGTTCACCTTACAAGAAAATTTATTTAGACATAAATTGTGTATTTTAGCAAGATCTACATTTTTTGTATAGTAAGATTTGGTCTATCTCTAACAGTTTACCAGTTATGCAAAAGTCATCCAGAGTAAATATGACTACAGGGGCTATAGCCAGAAAATTCAAGATATATATTTCATTTGTCATAAAAATATCTCAAACATATGACATTTTAATCAAAATCATTAGAGCCATTTTCAGGAAAATCAAAATTTTCGAAAAATTTTCCATGCAAAGGGTAGTTTAGGGTGAGGCTATTTTCTTCAAAATCTTTGTGTCACATCCTTGAAAGACATTAAACTTAAATATCAACTTTGGTTTTTAACCGACTTTTCATTTTTGAGTTATGCTGTCCACAGACACACACACGGATCTTTTTCTTAAAATGCCTTTTTGGGATTCAAGGGATCTTAAAACATATATTTCCGGTGAAATCTCGACATCAAATTTTTGGGTGGAATACAATACTTCCCCTACTTACCAGTATAGAAAGTAAAAAATGCTTATAGTAAAGCAAAATGTTCAAGTAAAACCGAAAAAGTTTGTGTCTCAATATGGGGAGAAAGTATTTCAAGTGACTGTAAAACACTGTATTGTAAACTGTGCGACGTAAGAGTAGGTAACTGTGGGGAAGTCATTTAACGTTCAGCAACATGTGGCAACAGATAACACAAACATGGAGTACAACGGATTGAAAATTAACAAACACTACAGCAAATGCTCCTAGGTGAATCTTGCCAGTCTTATTCACCACTCTGCGAAGAACTTTGTTCAGCTTTTCTTTGTGCTGATATTCCCTTAAGTAAACTAAACCATCCAAAATTTCATGAATTCTTAGAAAAATACACAGGCAAATCTCTTTCTGATTCTTCCACATTAAGAAATAACTGTCAGCCGAAGCTATGAAAAAACAATACAACAAAGCAGACAGCAGCTTGTAAATAAAAAAGTTTGGGTATCAATTGATGAAACCACAGACCCTCTGGTAAGATAAACAGGGTGTAAATAAATAACACTGCACGAATTTTAGTGTGATAGACAGTTCATAGACAATCAATTTGAGATAGGAAATCTGTGGTCTAGTATTACAAATTACAGAACTCTGCCTTAAAATTGTTTGAGGGTATGCAAGCCACTGATCATGCTCACTGCAGCTGTAAGGCATGATGAGGGAACAATCGGGCAAATTCCATAGCCTGTCTCTTTAACATAATGGATATGGTGCAACGACACGAAGGTATGCACCTGTTAAAAGTCTTTAACATAATGGATATGGTGCAACGACACGAAGGTATGCACCTGTTAAAAGTCTTTAACATAATGGATATGGTGCAACGACACGAAGGTATGCACCTGTTAAAAGTCTTTAACATAATGGATATGGTGCAACGACACGAAGGTATGCACCTGTTAAAAGTCTTTAACATAATGGATATGGTGCAACGACACGAAGGTATGCACCTGTTAAAAGTCTTTAACATAATGGATATGGTGCAACGACACGAAGGTATGCACCTGTTAAAAGAGCGGGTTCAAATACTCTCAATCCCATATTTTTTGTCCTTTCTTTTTCTTTCTTTCTTTCTTTCTTTCTTTCTTTTTCTTTCTTTCTTTTCTTTCTTTCCTTTCTTTTTTTTTCTTCTTTCCTTTTCTTTCTTTTTCTTTTCTTCTTTCCTTCTTTTTTCTTGCCTTTCTTTCTTTCTTTCTTTCTTTCTTTCTTTCCTTTCTTCCCTTTCTTTCCTTTCTATCCTTTCTTTCTTTCCTTTCGTTCTTTTTCTTTCCTTTTTTCTTTCCTTTCTTTCTTCTTTCTTTCCTCCTTTCCTTCTGTCTTCCCTTCTTTCTTTCCTTCTTTCCTTCGTTCTTTCCTCCCTGCTTCCTTCCTTCCTCTTTCCTTCTTTACTTCCTCTTTCCTTCCTTACTTCCTCTTTCCTTCTTTACTTCCTCTTTCCTTCCTTACTTCCTCTTTCCTTCCTTACTTCCTCTTTCCTTCCTTACTTCCTCTTTCCTTAGTCCCTCTTTCGTTAGTTCCTCCTTCCTTCCTACCTACCTTCCTTCCTACCTGCCTTCCTACCTACCTACCTACCTACCTACCTACCTTCCTTCCTTCCTTCCTACCTTCCTTCCTACCTACCTACCTTCCTTCCTTCCTTCCTTCCTACCTTCCTTCCTTCCTCATATTCGTTATCTGTGTGCTTCCTGTGATCGTTCGCTTCGGATACTCAGGATTTTATCTGGGGCATCATGGGGCGGCGATCACACAGTCATGTTGAGGTTGTATCGCTCACTGGTGCGGTCCAAATTAGACTGCGACTGTTTTATCTATGGTGCCGGTTCTGCCTCTAAACTCCGCCTTTTTAGATACAATACATCACACTGGTATCCATCTCGCTACTGGGGCATTCCATTCAAGTAGAGTGGATTGTGTGTATGCTGATTCTGGCAAACCCCCACTGTCTGTCTGACGGTTGTTGTTACTTTGTTCCTTTGTGGCCGCTCATCCAGGTTATCCTTCATTTCAACCTGTATTGCGTCGAGACCTTTTGTACCATTATATGCGGAATACAACTATCTCCCGTCCAAGTGGCATCAGGTTTTGAGAACTGTTGACTGCACACGATCTCCAACTGCCAGCTGTAGAGCGACATTCACTTGACCGATGCCCTCCCTGGCAACTCCAGCGTGCATGCTTTGACCTGGAGCTGTTGAGCTGTGCGAGGTTAGCTACCCCTCACTCGGTGTTTCGTCAACTCTTCACTGCAGTATTGGGCCGATACCGGATTCATACTCCGGTATTTACTGATGGTTCACAGATGGGTAGCGCGATGGGTTCCACTTTCATATACAGCGGTGACGTTCACACGTACCACCTTCCAGACGCCCGTTCAGTATTTACAGCCGAGCTGTTTGCCATATTTTAATTCCTACTTTTTATCTCCAGTTCAGGTCCTGGAAGTTTTATCTATTCTGACACTTAAGCACTCTCCAGGACCTGCAACAGTTTATTGGTACCTCGGCATTCATTGTTAAAATCCAGACGATCTTGCAACTACTGTCTCTCAGATACCAGGTTGTTTTTACGTGGATCCCAGGCCATGTGGGTATTCCAGGCAATGAAGTGTCGGATGCGGCTGTGAAGTCTGCATCTCGTCTTCCAGAATTTTCCACCCATACGCTTCCTTATATAGATGTGCACAAGTACTTTCGTCGACATCTTTTTACCCTCTGGCAGCAATCTTGGTAAGCGTTAGCTGGCACTCAGTTACGGACAATAAAGGACACTGTACAACCCTGGCAGACCAGCAGCAGGAATTCCAGGCGGGATGAAGTGGTCTTAACCCGCCTGAGGATAGGCCACACTCAAGCCACGCATGGACATCTTTTGCATGGTGATCAAGAGCCTGTCTGTGCGACGTGCAATGTTCCACTCTCCATCACACATGTCCTTGATTGTCCACAATACGGACGTGAGTGCCAGTCCGTTGGCCTGGGTCTTACACTGTGCTCTGTTTTAGGCAACGACCCAGTAGCTGTAAAAACAGTACTGCAGTTTGTTGCCAAGATTGATTTTGGCAAGCAAGTGTAAGGTGCTTTTATCTTGGCAGATTTAAAATTTTAGGACGTTTTAGTTACAGTGTTTTTATCTTTTTAACTGTGTTACCAGCTAAAGTTTTTTGGTAAGTCATGTTTTTACCTGTTAACTTTTAGCCGTTTTAGCTCACTTTTTAGTGCTTTTAACATTAATTTTTTTAGTTATTATATCTTCGACTTTTTAACTTTTAAAGGGTTAGTTTTTAGTAGTAGTTTGCTTATTTTTATTTTTGGACTTCTGACCCTAATGACCTAGTTGTTGATGGGTCCTTAAACACAACTCACTCTCCCCCTTCCTTTCCTTTCCTTTCCTTTCCTTTCCTTTCCTTTCCTTTCCTTTCTCCCTTCTCCCTTCTCCCTTCTCCCTTCTCCCTTCTCCCTTTTCCTTTTCCTTTTGCCTTTCCTTTTCCCTTTCCTTCCCTTCCCTCCCTCCTTTCCTCCTTTCTTCCTTTCCTCCTTTCCTACTTTGTTGTTTGTGTTTGTAGGTTTAATAGGTTTGTTTTATTTGTTTGGTTGGTTCTTTCTTTCTTCATAAGTGCATGCTTAATTCAATTTGATTTACAGGAAACATTTGTGTTGCGTTGTAATTTTTCCTTTAACTAATGTTTAAACTTTAACTATTATTTACACCTGCATGACCTAAATATTATGAGCACACTGAGAACTTTGTTCTCACTTAAATCAGATGGTTCAAGCCTAACTATAGTGGACGCAGTTTATCGGCAGTGGCCAAAATTATATTAAACAGCTGACAAAAGAATTCCAAAAAGCAGTCCTGCCAATGTGCATAATAAAGGCATTTCTAACCTCAAATATCACGGGGTTAAAGTAACATACTTTCAAACGATAATAATGCTTGAACATCATTACCACACAACAAAGAACGTATTAACCTTCGGCAAATCTTGTTCTGCAATAACACTTTTGGATGAAATCACTTCCGAGCGTTAAATATCATAATATATATTTAATGCATTACTGTGTAGCAAACACAAAAATAACAGCAGTAACTATAACTGCATATATTGCTCTATAAGAATTCAAGACTAAATCACGCAAACAGGAGCAGTACGTCTGCTGATTGATTAATTAATATGGCGTCTAAACAGAATCTTGTTTTAAAATGTATTGGTTGGCCTTTCTGCAACACGTTCATAAACAATGGCTTCTGTGGCAACAACAGACGCAATAACACCAGCTATGGCCGTAACTTTACCATGGTTATATGTCACGAACATTTGGCGGCACTAATGCAACCTAACGGATGGAATATCACCAAATATAACCAGACTGCACCATAATGGGGGAAGAACGTCAAGGTTGTTTTTTGGGGTATCTCAACAAGCTGTGCCTACTATAGCAGTTTAGAAACAAGTAAATAATTGATTAGCACTTGAAAGAGGTACATGCGATTGAATTATTACAAACATAGGTTGAATTAAGCAGAGCAAAGGTAAGGAAATAAATAATGAGTAAGTGCAGGTTTCATATCTTGGTACCTTAATTAAATCTGATAATAAATTGAACAATACAGTTAGAGAAAGAATACAGGCAGGGAATGAGCTTATCATTCAAATAAAGACTTTTTCTGATGGAACAATAAATACTAAACCCAAAGTTTATAAACCATTAAAGGCCAGTAGTAACCTATGGGTCTGAAGTTTGGTGTACCACAGTGAACAATGAACGATAAACAATACTTAGACAACTGTTTGAACCTGTAAATTGTGGTGCACAGAATTGGGGAGTGAGAAACAATCAGGAAGTAAATTATGTAATAGAAGTAAACAATACTATGTGCATTGTACATGATGGTGGTATTTTGCTATTATAAAGCATAAGCACAACATTGCTTTCAAAATGTAAAAGAAAGGGGGTTAAAAAGTTTGGCACTCTCCGGGGTTGAACACAGATTTCTCTGAATCATTTGGTCCAGTCAGTCAGTCGGCTTAACTGTACAGTCAAGCCACATATTTTAGAACTAGCCTATAGTTCTATAGCCGCTCGCTACAACCTGTTATGCATTGCAGTGGCGTGCAGCCACATGTTAAGGCTCCAACATAAGCGATTTTTGTAACGCTACAATTTAGAAATGCTTCTTCAGAGACTCAACAGACAGGCTTTACTAACTTCCAAATAAGCACTATTTTGATTCCAGTGGATAATATTGATATATTTCTTTCTGTTTATGATTTATTGGTCACAATCTAATTACTTTGAATGCGTATAATTTATTAATTCAACGTCATAGACCATTGGTTTGTTATCTCAAATTGATTGTCTATGAACCCTCTATTACCAGCAAAATTCATGCAGTGTTATTCATTTACATCCTGTATTGCAAATGTCATTGTGGGAACTTTGGAAGAAGATGGTCCAGGAGAAAAGTTTCTAATAAACTGAACATTTAGAAAAAGTAAATTTTTCCACCATTTCTAAGTTGTCCCACAGATCTATGGGTGCCATATGCCCAAAAGTGTTAAGCATGACACGTAACGGATGCTGCACCTTATATGGTGAAAACTGCCAATTCTCTAAAAGCATTGTACAATAAAATGTGCATGTGACTTGTTTAACTCACGCCTTGCACCGAGTCGCAGAGGAGATTTGTAGTAAATTCAGTGACGACAAATTTATTGAGTGTGTTAAAAAGGTATTTTTGAAAGCCCCTTCACGTGTTGCAGCATTTAAGTTGTTGCTCCAGACATTCCCTTGCCACCATCTCCCATTTTTACAAGATGGGGGTCCGAATTGAGTAGTGTTTTTTCAAAACTCGATAGATGCACAAAATGATACTGTCCCATTGAATGTGAAAAGAAGCAAATAACAGTTTGACAGGTGCAAATTTTGGGTTTGAAAATGAGGAGTTTTTTCAAAAGCCGATGGATTCTGATCAACTTTTCTGCATGAGCGAGAAATTAAGACATAAATTTCGTTATTTTTGTCATTTATTGTTTTTCTTGCTTTTTATTTATGCATTTATTATTTTTTAATTTATTTTCACCTCTTTATAATACATAATGTACTATACAACCAACATATTAATGCTTATAAGGATTATTTTATTAGGTATAAACTTGGAAACCAAGTACTGCTACATTCACAATAACATATATTTTGTTTTATTTATATAATAAACATATTGAATGCACACAAAGAAATTTCAAACAATATGAATAAGTAAGCTTTCACCTTTATTAGTGCTTGTGCAGTCTGTACATGGTTCTTAGTTTGTTTCTCTTTTCCACATCTGCCTCTGTCTTAATCTTCATCAGTCCCATGTGTCAGTGTGTGGTGTACAGAATAAAAGATTGAAGAAGTTGTAAAATATGTCTTTATATTTGACAATGAGCAGACTTGTAGATTTCTTAATCTTCTTTCGTTGCAAAAATTGGTCCACATTTTTCTGATATTAAGTTCTGGAGGTAAATATCCTCTAATTGATTTTGCTCTTCCATAGTGGCTTTCTCTACATCTGTACTTCTTAATGTCTTGCTTTATAGCAGCAGTAATGCCCTTCTGTAATATTCCTGTTCTGTCACCTCCTCTGGTTTCCTTTGGCGCATTCCCAGATAAGTGAAATTTTCTAGCCAGGAGAGATAATCTAACTTTTGACACCCCTGTGATTCCTTGGAAGCTTTAGTTTTAGGATTTCGTGGAGTGCACTCGAGACTACCTGAACATGTAATTGCTGGAGTATGAGTTTTCCTTGGCTTGCAGTTTGATTTCCTTTCCTTGTTTTTGTAATTTCTACCTCCAGCGCATTCTACGACTGGTACAGTTTCACAATCTGAGCTCCTGCCCATTGTGCATAGTACAGTGCAGTGTCTCAACTAAGAATAAAAATGCCATGTAAGTATAACAAAACTTGTAGAAGCACCTGACTGTTTGCAAGGGGTCCCTGGTTCGATTCCCGGCACGGGGGTAGGAATTCTTCTCCAGTCAAGATTGTTCTTCATCCTTCTCTGATTCTGGAAGTGTGAATGAAAGTGTGAATGTATGTGTGAATTCAACGTATAAAAACCCCAAAGACGAAAAACCCAGTGTTAAACGAGTAACACCATTGCCAATAGGCAAGGTCGCCGATGACCTCTGCAGTTAAAGGCGGGATATAAATGGAACAAAAAGCTTGCAGAAATGAATGTGAAATCCAAGTGCACAACCTGAGTTCAGAGTTATTTCCAACGAAGCAGCAGTGTACAAAGCTTGCAGAAATGATTGAGAATTCCAAGAATCGCAACAGTGAGATGGCAGTCAATGCCAACACGTGTTTCATAGAATTGAGGTTGCTACACTTTGGATTATAAAATCATAAAATTGCATCTATCGACCTTTGCTTTAACTGAGCAAGTGCATCTATCGAGTTTTGAAAAAACTGCTGATATTCCCTAGCTTCTACACAGGACAAGAATAGAATTTTGCAAAATCTGATTTCACAGAACGATGCAGAAGGTGAAAATTATGCCGATACTATATATAACCCAATTTCATAAAATTTTGCATCTATTGAGTTTTGAAAAAATGCCCCTCAATTGATGCCTGCAACTATTACTGCGAGAACTTCAACGTTGTGAAAAGCATCATTGATTCATTTGATAGTGAAGCTACTTCAATTGGACTAACCCAAGAATTAATGTCTAATGGTGAAATTTAAGGCAAACTTTGATACATAAAATCAAATTTTGGATTTATTCCTGCTGTCATAACTGCTTTGGAGGAATCGGAAATGCCACTGGTAAAGCAAAGTGTACTAGTAAAGTGAAAAAAGTTATGAATAAATTAGGGGGTGTTTGTGGTAAAGTTGGAAAAGAATTGTCAAAGAAAATGGAAAAGGTGTTAGAAAAAAAAAAAACGAAGGGTATCATCAAGGTTCCTTTTTGTTGGGCGAAAAGTTCTCTTAATCATTGAGATTTAGATTCAAATGATGTTCATTTTAAATATGCTCCTCTTGTGTCACTTGAAGTAGAAAGGAGCTTTTCGAAGTACAAGGCTTTGTTGACTGACAATAGGAAATCTTTATTTGAAAATTTGCACAAGGTATTCATTGTGTATTGCAACTCAGAGCTTGTATGAAGTAGAATGAGGATGTTGAAAGCACGTAGGTTAAGTGTGTTCCTATAATGTTAATAAAAATCGTACAGGAATGTCAAATTGCATAGTTTAGTTTGCTTCTCATGTGCATTTGATTCTCTAATAGTCCATTATCACAACTGACTTACTAATTTATTTTACAATAGAAATTTTACCGTATTTTAATATTGTTAGGTCGTATTTATGTTATTGTGCATATTTTGGTAAATGATAGGTTATAATAGCATATTTTTGTGTGCATATTATGGTGATTTTTAGGTCATAAATATCCTAACCCTAGTAATCACTGTGACACAGTCAGTTGCCTTTGAAACCACGTCTTCCCAAACTGCGTTCTACTGTAGTTGATCCAGCTGACAGTCCCAGCCATGCATGGGTACTCCTCCAATAAGTAAAATTACATGTCTTCTATCTTCTACACCAGAACTTAACTCAACATCTTGAAGGTGACTCTTTAGCATGCTGTCAATACATCTTGGCTCTTCTTTAGCTTTCTTATGGTTTGCCTTAAATTTCAGGCCCTTTATAAGTCATCCTTTACAATGATTAAGCTTGTCTAATAATATCTCGGAGCTAACCAACTGTACTAGTTGTGGTTATGGTGCCATCACCTCGTGGAGTCCTCCATTGAGCAGTAAGATCTTGACTTAACCCAATCTCTCTCTCAAAAAAAAAAAAAAAGAAGAAGAAAAAACCACATCACCTGAGCTTACATAAACCGCTGACGTCATGGGGCCATTCTGCCCATGCTGTCACAACCCCTCTCCTAGTCCAAAATGCTAAACATGATCATACCTCATTAATACTGTTAGTGTCTGAGAAAAACCTCTTTGAACTAGTTCAGAATGAATAATTTTGCGTGAATTTAAATCCATGATAGAATAGACTATTTGGCTGAAAATCCTGGGGAATCACTGCCCATCCCCTGCTAACCATATAGTTATACCACAACCTTTTAATGAATTCAAGTTTGTGTTTTTTTCTTTCTTGAACCCAAATTGATCTAATAACTGATGCTACTGTGTTTCAAATAGTTTTATTGAATGTATTATGTAGGCCTTGAAAAAATTGTCAAACCCTCTGATTTGCTGAAGGACCTAAATTTCTAAAACAATATACCTACCAGATAATAAAGAACTTGCTATCAAAGTATTTCCTTTCCGTTTCTTTCCTTATAAATGTTGTGAGCTCCAAGTGAATGTATTACCACAATAACACAGTTTTAACACATAGCTTTGTCCATTTAATGTAATGAGAAGTTTTCATTCCATTTCTACATAAAACATGTCCTTGAAAGGTAAAAGTAGAGATGTCCAAGAAACAATGAAATATTCCGTTTGTAGCTTCATTTTCATGTATGATGAAACATACCCCTCCTCCTCGTTCTTTTTCTTCCTTGTTATTACTTGTATCGTAATCTGGAAGTATCAAGTTCATACAAATGTTCACTCAGCTTATCCTGATCATCATTGCTTGTTTTGTAGATGTTTTAGGTTCCAACAGTTTATCTTATATTTCCTTACCAATTCAGTACCTAGTTCACATTTTATTCCTGAATTTTTGTTTTAATCACCTTATATTCTGAATTCTCTTTCATTACTTTTATTATCCCCTTTGTTGTCAGTTTTATTGCAAGTAACTCTATCATATAATTCGGAAACAATGTTTTTATGACTTCTAGCCTCATATAGTTCTGCTCTTTGTCGTTTGCTCTTGGATGAAGATGAAGGATCAGTTAGTGTCTTATTGTAGGCACGGCTTATTTGAGATACCCCAAAAAGCAACCTTGACATTTTTCCCCCCTTATGATGCAGTCTGGTTATATTTGATGATATCCCATCTGTCAGGTTGCATTAGTGCCACCAACTGTTTGTAACATAACCATGGCAAAGCTATGGCCATAGCTGGTGTTATTGCGTCTATGTTGCCACAGAAGCTCTTGTTTATGAAGGCATTGCAGAGAGACCAACCAATAGACTTTAAAGCAGGATTCTGTTTAGATGCCATATTAATTAGTTTATCTGTGGACGTACTGCTCATGTTTGCATGATGTTGTTTTGAATTCTTTGAGAGCAGTATATGCAGTTATAGTTGCTGTTATTTTTGTTTGCTACACAGAAGTGCATTAAATATATATTATGATAATTATTATTTATTTATGCCAACAAACTTACTGTTGGTGTTTTTAAACACACAAGCCATGTGTGGGCAAAGTTTAAGAGGTAGAACTGGAAGGTCTGTGGTTCAAATCCCAGTTGTGGCATTGAATTTTTAAGTTCCAGTTCTACCTCTTATATATTATGATTTTACCGCTTGGAAGTGATTTTATGCAAAAGTGTTATTGCAGAACAAGGTTTGCCGAAGGTGACTACGTTCTTTGTTGTGTGGTAACGATGTTGAAGCGTTATCGTTTGTAAGTGTGATACTTTAACCCTGTGATATTTGAGGTTAGAAATGCCTTTGTGTACATTGGCAGGACTACTTTTTGGGATACTTCAGTCTGCTGTTTATACTGCTCGCAAAAGTTAAAGGCACGTGAATGCTGGCCAATGCTCAAGCGGAGCGCTAGTGTGTATACTGGCAGAGGTTCTGTACATAGGAGCCCTTGAGATGCATGTACCACATTCGGCAGCACTGGTAGGAGGGGCAAGCTTAGGATTCGCTGGAGTCTGCAGTGCGGCCCACCTCCAAATGCCTTTAACTTTTCCAAAGATTATAGTGTGTCGGCCATGTTGAACTCTTGGGAGCTGCTGATAAACTGTGTCCACTATACTAGAATTTGAAGTATCTTCCTTTTTCCTTATAGTAGGAATAGGTCAAAGTTTTAATAAAGCTGCTTTTTTAAATAACTGTCTATTCATAACCGTGTCCTTAAAATGGAAGGAACATAAACGAGTATGGGGACCAAGCAAAAAATCTTTTCTTTTGTAAAATTCTACCCATATCCTAAATCTTTTGGGAAATTTCTCTGTGTTTGGAAATGAGTGAAAATGAATTCCCTTGTATGTTTCACTTCTCACATTGCAGCCATATACACAACATCAAGGCATTTTATTTTTCACAATATTACATTATATAATACTAAACTTACTCAGTAAAACTACCATAAAGTACACTGGCCTTGAACTTCAATACCAACAACAACAATTTATGAAAACGCATTAGTACACAGGCAGCAGTAAGCAAGTTGTGAATTTCCGCATACTGGCAGCACGCAGTTGGAGTTGGTAAGGTGTGTAGTATTTCACTTGCACAGCGATAACGGTATCGCATAGGAAGAAAACAATCTTACCACTGCATTTTAAAGCTCATAACCTTCATTTAGGAAGATGCATGATATTTGTGTTTCATTCCCCTTTTAAGGTTTTCTATTGTCCAATTTCATATGTAGTAACTCCACCACATTGGTTGTTGATCTACAGGAAGCATATAAGGCCATTGAAGACATTCATGGATTAATGAACCTGTCCAAGAAGCTTCCAGTGCCCAAGACTATGGCTAACTACTACCAGAAGTTGGCAATGGTGTTCTGGAAGGCAGGGAATTATCTTTTTCATGCAGCAGCACTATTCAAGCTGTTCCAGTTATCAAAAGAAATGAAGAAGAACATAACTCAAGAAGAGCTACAAAGGTACCTCAGATAAATTAGATTGTAGAAATTAATTGATTACCATGAACTTATTCTTGGAATTTAGGAAGTTTATGAGAAGTTTTTGTTTACTAACATTTGGTGAAATAAAACCCATTTCTTTATGGTTTTTAGTTAACTATTGCATCAACTGTACAAAGAGAGAACACTAAAAATTGCTAAAATACAAATTTATACCACAATATCTTGTGACATTAGGCATCAGATTGTTTGTTGCATGCACAGGAGTTAACAAGAAAGCTTCCCAGTATTCAAAAGTGATGCCTTGATTTTGAAGAGTTGTACATTTTGCCTTCAAACGTGCCCGGCCACTTCTAGTGCCCCATCCATCAGTGAAAAATATTGGAGAGCAAGAGGATTAATGACTTCATTGTCAGAAATCCAGCATTAGCTAACAACATTTTGCCACGTGTTTTTCATGTCCATTTCTTTTCTGCAGAACAATAAACAATTTGGTGATGCTTGTATTCTAATCTTATGAAATTTGCCCAAGCTGTCATGTCTGATAATTGGTCGAAACAGCAACAGTAGTTTTGCGGGTAAATGAACTAAGGCATAGTCTTCCATAAGTTTCTTCATTTGACAGTTTTCATTAGGTTCTATTAATTTCATTTTTGTTCATCTTTGTTTTTCACAATCCTTTTTATCCACCATAGGAATATTTATTTTTTTGTTGAACTTCGGAGCACTTTGTTACTGGCGTGTCCAGCTTGTCATTCCCTGTTACGTCACAATGTGTTGGAATCCACTGAAAAACAATTTTATTTGTTTGTCAAGCTGTTGTCTTGTTTGACCCATGTTATATATTTCTTTTAACTTTTTGTATTTTGGCACAAGAAGTTGACTTGCCTGAATTGCAGGTTTTAGATCAGTTAAGATAATATTGCTGAAATGTTAAAATCTTATTGTGCACATTACTTTTCACTATAGAAAATATACAAGGTGGCTGTGCCATGAAAGAGCCGCTAGAGTTCTGTCTAGTTGCAAGCTGGGGAAAAAATATCAACAAATGAATTCCCAATACACAATGTCAACTTTCCACTTTGCTGTGGATATGACGATCAATCACATTCTCATTTCTGTTGTAGTTACCGTTGCCAGGAGATGGCATGAAAGCAAACATGACATGACATCTAAACTAAGTCAACCATTGAATAGAAACTTAATAGTTATGTTGATGAATTTGGAGCTCATATATTTTCAACTGATGGAGTAATATTATTTTGTAAGGTTTATGAAAAGACGGTCATGGGGAGGGACATATTTTAGCACTCAACATGTGTTGTCACAAAACTGCTCTCTTTTCAGGGAATGTTGATAGAAAATAAGGCTATTTCTGACTTGCATTGCCACGCCCAACAGTCACAGCTTTTATTAGATTTGTGTAAACCATTAGTTGATGCGCTGGCAGAGTCTAACAAGTAAAGTTAAACCAATACTTTGTAGTAATGTGCAATAATGAATTTTTATAATTTGTGTGACTTATCATGGCCTTGAGGTTGCATTGCTTCACATCTGGAGTGTTGACTGTCTGTGCTATTGTTTTTATTGCAATTTTTATTTGCCTATTTTGACTGTCATAAATACTGTAACATTCATGCTGTATAATAATGAGTTATGTGCTCTGTCCTTTTCCGATGCACTACCAATGTACTGTGTCAAAATGGCAGCTTATATTGCTTTGCTGGTGATATAATCCAGGTAATAGCTGGTTCACAACCACCGAGACCACCAACCTGAAAGAAAACAAATTGACATACAGTATAGTTTCTGAAATCCCAGTCCTGCAAATCCGAGGCGCTGATAAATCTGAGCCACTTGACCAATTTTTTAAAATTAATTTATTATTATTATTATTATTATTATTATTATTATTATTATTATTATTATTATTATTATTATTATTATTATTATTATTATTATTATTATTATTATTTATTTATTTTTTTAATGGATGCCAATTTTTGTTTTACTCCCAGTGTCTTACAATACCCAACTGGATTAAACGTGACACATTTATTACATACGTTTGAGACATGAATTATACATTAAAATGCCTCAGGGAAAGGAATAATACTGTTATTCTATAAATTGGATTGTTTAGCAAAGATATATGTAAATATCTTTTATAATGCTCTGACTACACACCAATAAAAACTGCTACATGTTGATACATTTTTGCAATGCATTATAGCAACGCTTGCCTGCCCACCAGTAGTTGTGTCATGGTCTTCAAACGTAACAGTGTTGTGAACTGGTTCCCACCATATTAAATTAGGTGTATAAAATGTTAAAAAGCTCTTCAAATGTCAAAAATAAAACAAACTTCGAGTGCTAGATTAAGTAATTTACAGAAAGAGCTTTTGGGTGATTTAATATCTACAGGTAATAGGGTACTGTTTTGTGGAGTGTGTGAGAAAAATATAGGGAGTGAGAAATGATTTCAAATAGTTCAGCACATAAACACAGCAAAACATAAGGAGAATTTAATCAGAAAACTTGCAAACAAAGAACCGGTTTAAAAACAGCTAGTAGAGCTGCTGAATTAAAAGCTAGTAGAGTGTTTGAGAAGTAGGGTTACTGAATTTTCCTATGACTTGTACCAAACATTTTTAGCTGCTGATATTCCCTTGTTCAAAATTAATAATCCAATATTTAAAAACTTTCTTGCCTAGTACACTCGACAACATGTGCCTGAAGAAAGTATACTGCGTAAGACTTGTGTAGGACATTGTTACCATAACGTATTGTCAAATGTACAAAATGAATTAGCGGATGAGTTTGTGTGGTTGTCTGTTGATGAAACCCCTGATTCTGAGCGCCGTTCTATTGCTAATATAATCGTGGGTGCTTTAAACAATGAACAAAAGACTACGGTTACTGACAATGTAACTGTGACCCAGTTTGTGATGGACTCTTTGAAATTACTATGGCCATGTGGAATCAAATACGACCGGTTACTTTTAGTTGTTACTGATGATGGTCCTTATATGGTAAAATCAGGACAAACGCTGAAAGGTATTTTTCCTAAATTAGTTCATATAACTTAATTGGCACACGCTCTTCATCGCATTTCTGAGACAATACATGATTCTTTCCCATTGGTAGATAGATTTTTGTCCAGTACAAAGAGAATTTTTGTTAAATCTCCTAAAAGAGTTAAGTTGTTCAGATCAACAGCACCTAATATCCGACTTCCTCCTGCACCAGTGTTAACTCGATGGGGAACATGAGTCGATGCAGTTTTATATTATGCTGAGCACATAGAAATAGTCAGAGGTTGTTAATTCATTGGACTGGAAAGATGCTTCAATAGAAACTGTGCAAAATATTCTGTCAGGCACTGGGTTAAAATAGGATCTTAGTTTCACATCTGCCCATTTTTCTTAACAGCCATAACAGCATTGGAAGCTGTAGGATCTCTTTTGCATGAATCACTTACTGGATTTGAAAAAACAATGTGATCTAAGTTCGATTCCTGGCAGCATAGAACAAAAAGCGAAAGAGAAAGTGAATTATGTAATTTCAAACAATTCTGGTTATAAACAAATGTCCGATATTCGAGACATCCTCGAAAGAAAACCATCTGTCACACCAAGAGACTTGACTCTCTCTGTAAAGCAGTTATCATTTAAATATGCTCCGATAACATCTTGTGACATAGAGAGAAGTTTTTCACGTTACAAAAGTGTTTTGCGAGACAACAGACGATGTTTTACAGTTGAAAATTTGTGCAAAGTGTTGGTTGTGAACTGCAATTTAGCAGTTAATACTAGGAGTGGGACCACTTCTGCTTCAACCTCTAAGGAATAAGGTAACTTTATTATTTATACTAACTCATCTTGTCTACTGCAAAGGGACATCAATTGTTTAATTAAATAGTGCATATTTCTTGGCATATTTTCAAGTTTTTAAGAGCATATTTCAGTGTTTTTTAGGGCATGAACGTCCGAGCCCTAGTAATAATTATTAGCAAACAAAAGGCAGCTTTTTTAAACGGGATTAGAGATAATATAGCCGTCTTGTGGTCCTTTATATTTTTAATCTGGAAGCCTTGTGAAACCCATACCTCAAAGTAATGTCTTTGGCACAGGAGTGGGGCAGAGGTATCATGTTTTCGAGAAGTCCATACACTTCCCCACCTCTCTCCTAAATTGTGTGCAAAGGAGTTGTAAACTGAACCACAGCACCTCATTGGCTGGTGGGCAAACTACAACTTTTCTTGCTATAATGGAATGCTTGTATGTGTACAATGGAACTTTCTAGTTTTGAGAGATTACAGAAGAGGCTTTATGCAGCTTATGTACAGATGCTATAATTTGTTTCAGGCTAAGCCATTAATGTACTCCTTGCCATATGGTGCAAGTATTCAGAAATGGTGACTATTGAGAGAGTCATTCTTGAGAATCCTCCGCCACTGTGGAAAACCATAAACGTTGAAAGTGGACAGAAGACAATTTTTCTGTGAAAAGTACCCATTTTCAATTGACAATGATTGTGGTTAGCTATTTTTTAGCAGTAATTGGACTTTATTGTTAATAATGCAGAATTGTTTTAGTTCATCTTTTAACCTCTTGAGCGATGGCCATTTAAACGTCCGTGAGCCGAGAACTGCTAGCATTTAAATTGTTAAATGCGCTTCTTATATACACAGCTGTATTTTGTGTAAATATTAAGTTATTTTAATGAAACAAAAACTGGTATAAAACTCGTTATTTGCAGTATAAATGTACGTCATCAGCAAAGTTGAGTTGTATTTACAAAACGTTGAAATGGCACAATTTTGTTTCACTGTGGTGAAAAGTCAACTTTGCTCTGTCGAACGCATCTAATATAAGTTCTCGGAAAGATACGGTAAAGAAACACCCATTGTATGTGTGGCTTATGCGTCAGTATACTGTAATAAAGTAATAATAAATAAGTAATAAAGCTTTACTGCATGCATGGTCTCTTGAGTCACCAGAATAGATCAACATTACAACTTTTTAAGAGGTAGAACTGGAACTTAAAAATTCAATGCCACAACTGGGATTTGAACCACAGACCTTCCGCTTGCCGGGCGGACGCTCTAACCACTGAGCTATTGTGACAAACTGCCAGAATGGCATTAAATTCTCAAGCCAGTTCGTATTTATCATATTTATTTGTCACAGCCGCTAGAGCTCTTGTCTAGCACTCAGGAAAACCAGGAATATCTGGGAAATCACCTGGAATTTAAAATTATACCTTGAAAACCAGGAATTTACCTTGATTTTCAAAAATTACCCTTGAAATTTTCCAAATCTATGTTGCATTCTATAATCATTCTTGTGGAGTTGAAATGTATGATACTCTCAGGAACAATGTTGATCATTTACACTCTTATGCCAGTCTTCCTCTTGCACACTTTCTGATGAAGGTTGAAGTTACACAAAGGTTTAACCTGCCAATAGCAGCTTGTATCAGCACCGCTTTGTGTGCGTGCATGCGTGTATTGAACATATAAGACAAATATTTTTGTGTTCATCCGTGGACAAAGAAACTACATGTTTTTTGAGTGATGGCTACAGGCTGTATGTGAAGTTGCTAATCTATTTATCTTCTGGGGTATGAGGGTCGAATACAATAATACAGTGTGGTGTACCAAATAACTTATACATGGAAACTGCAACGAAATCACCACAGATAGACTTGCAAAGCAGAAAGATTATTCACAACATTTTGAAGTTCTGCTTGAAGGGAAAGCAAAATGGTATAGTTCTTTCTTTGCAAAGAGCAAGAGCAGCTACAGCAGTAGGAAAAAGTGAAAGAACAGTAAGCACCATTGCTAAAGATTTTGAAAAGCTCCAATTTCAGACACACAAATTACTACACCAGAAAAACAGTATCAAACAAAAAAGTATTAGACGGATGATTTTAAGAAGTGCATTGTTCACAGAACATTTTTTAATATAAGATTTGTAGAGAAATTTTAACAATGAAGAGGTTCCATGCAGTAAAGGAGAAAATTAATTTTGGTGGTGGATAGATATTCTGGTGAATATTAACCCATTAACGCTCAGCAGTCTATCAGAAATTATTTTTCAATTTAGTTTACACGAATTCTCAAGAGTTGTTTTTACCATGTGTGCCATCATTATCTGATAATGTGAACACATTATTGTCCCTTAAAAATTAGAATATTGCGTAGTTTATTAATTAACAATAGTAAGTTGGAAATTACTGCAGTGTCTACGAAAGCATATTATTGTATTTTACCTTGTTGCGCTTCCATCACTGCATCACAAAGAACGTGCCGCGTAAGCAATTCTAATGCTGAAAATATGAGCCTAAAGACAAGCAATCTATATATCGCTGGGCACAAGAGTTCTCATGTCAGCACACGGAAACCTAGCTTACACAACAGCTAGTGACGTTTGTTACTTATGTAATAGTGCAAGCATTTGCCATGTGTGTTATTTGTCTTCTGCAGTTTTTCTGTTTGAAACAGGGTGAACTGGTGTTCAGCAGTATTGTATATTGTATTCTTTGAAGCGAGGATAACATTTAAGTATGTACATGGATTCCTAAAGTTCATTTGTCTAATAGTTATTATTTTTGGGGATAGTTTGGTATTTCTGCAGTAACAAAAAATGCAAATGATATAGGTAAGGCCGTTAGTTATTTTTTTCCTTCTCATTTTTAAATTACATTCAGTGATATGGCATATAATAATTATGACATCGTATTCAAAGGAATTACTCTGGATATTGTGATAATAACTTTTCCAATAAAATTCATGATTTTGATGTAGTTGATGTGGTTCTTCCACCTGATCCAGACAGACTGATAAAAATGGAGCACTGCGGGTATAGTAAATGTGAATGATATTCCCGGCCCAGTTGAGGTGCATTTCCTGCCTCTGAAAAGTGATGAATTATGAATGACTAGGTATGAAAAGTCAACCAAAAAGCAAAACTTTGCCGCTGACCAACAAGGTACAAAAAATGTGCTTCCAGGTACACAAAAAATTCCAGAAAATGACCATGCTTCAAATGAAAAATGGAAAGAAATGAAAACATGTTTGAAGGATTATACGCCATTTGAGATTCTGAAAAATGTGATGTAACACTCTGCCATAGATGTTTTGAACCTTACCACCTTTGATAGAAAACTTTTACCACTCTAAATGCTTCAATAAATATGTGGTGTGGGTTTAAATGATCTGTAATTGCTTTAAGAAATGAAGTTCAATTGTAAAACAGATGAACTTGACAGAGTCAATCAACAGCTGAATGATGTAGAGGGCGCTCTCCGAAACTAGTCCTGTGATTAACAATTAGAAGTTGGAGCAGAATGTGTTCAGAAATATCGACATATTTTTCAATTTATAGAAATGTATTTGTTCATAATTACAGTATGTTTTGATACGTAAACATCCAGTGGTCTATTTATAGACTGGGTGATTTTGGAACACTGGGTGAATAAAAAGACAGACAAAATATATTGTTGACATACTGTATGCTGAACTAATAATATTTTTTTTCAATTTTTGAAGAAAAAATAAGTTGAGCATTAATGTGTTAAAGGAAATTTGATTTAATTTAAAAAGTGTAAGAATATGCCGCACATATGCAGTCAGAGCTGCGTGTTTACAAGCTCTAAGAAGTAACAAAAATGATCCCAAGATACTGGTAGATTGTACCAACAAAACTTTTACATATACCTGCTATATACTGCAAAGAAGTGTTGGCAACAAGATATTCCCAGAGTTTTCGTGAATAAATTTGCTTGGCAAAGAGCAATATTGGTGTGTCCTGGTGATAGGTGGGTTTTGTTAAAGGAACAGAATTATTCTACAACTCTAAATCTGCAGCTGATTACCAAAGTGAAATGAACAAGACCAAGTACAAAAAGTGTCAGTGAAAGGCTTATACTGACCTCCCATGCCGTAGCATTGTTGAGCTCAGTAATGTACCTAGCCACACCGTCCAGGAAAACTAAACTCCAACAATAGGTCTCAGAAAGAACAGATTGTTGCATGGCTAAAGAATAATGGTTTGGACCTCAGTGAATAACCAAGAGGGAGACAATTTCCAAGCAAATGAACTGCCTCCAATGTATACCGCATATAAACTTTGGAAAAAAACATGGATTTGAAGTCCTTATACTGCCACATTATCACTGCTATCTAAACCCTATTGAAATGATATGGAAAGGCAGTCTCACATCAGAGACAGTTACTCCAATGGTGACTTACTATTGCAAGTACTTTATGTCCCAGGATTAAATAACCTTCAGATGGTAATTATTATTTATTTATGCCAGTCATTCAGCATGTCTTTCCACCCTGGCTAGTTATAAATATTGCAACATGAGTAGTCTAGCTTCAGTTCTCCTTAGGATGTCGGCAGAGTTAGTCACTGAAAGCTTGGGCAGTTACCCAAATTTGACCAGGCTGTTAGCCTGAGAAACTATCATCAGTAACCAACGTTGGGAAAGCTTCAAATCATTAATTTCATAACCTAGTTATAAAAATGATCAATAAAAAGAAGCAAGGAATATGAGTACAAGAAATCCACCTTCCTTATTTAATTTTGGTAGGTGACAGATTTCTTATTACTAGTGTATAAACGTAAACCATAGTTGAATTTGGAGAGGAAATGCAGATTTTCAGTTGCAAGTTAGACAAATCCCAATTGTTTTTAATTGGCTAAACTTTTTATTTTATTTATGGAGTTCAAATCTGCATCTCCATTTAGTTTTATTAAATGTGAGTATGTTTAACATTGATGTTATTAGGCACATACCTTATAAGCGCAGTAAAGATTTAAATCACCACAAAGACAGCAGATACTTGTTTGTTTACTCAGCTGACTTGAGGTGTAAAAGGTCACTAAACAGGAACTGCTGCATTCAGAGCCAATACTTTGCGAAGAGGGGAAATTTTTATTTACTCCAAACCGCAAGCTGCGGCTTGATTCTTACTCTAGCAGATGCTCCCAAGCCTCAGCTAGTTTTTATCCATACCACCCAATGGTACAAGTATGCAGGTTACCAGAATGGCCGAAACAGAAATAGTACTGCTAAAAGCAAAACATTCTGATGAGGGAAACACTGAATGACTTCTTGCAAAAATTTCCATTAAGGCAGGGACAGTTTGTCAGTGTATCAAAAAATTAAGAATTTGAGAATGTCAAAACTCTGTAGTGTGATTTGCTGTTGGTGTTTACATGTTAAAGTGGTTCCTGTTTCTTGGTTAAAACAAGAATAGAATAATCTCCATCTTTCATTGAAACAATATTACAAATATTAAAACCTAGTGTGTGTATTAACTAGCTCTTCGGCCAGGGTTGCCAATCTTTAAAAGTAAAATTATCATACTGGCCACTGAAAATTATAGATTTGGATTCAAAATTATTATACATCATAAACCATATGCTACAACAATATATCAGCATAACACTTATGAAAATGTAATAGTATTGATTTTTATGGTATCCACTTACAAGATTGATGACCTCAATCAGTATTACAACTTTAGCACTTACGTTTCTCGCACTATTCATCTAAAAGTGTATCTTCCTCAACTGTTGCAGCATTATACAAATTTGTTGTAGAGATGAACTTTAACATCTCAGTGGCTTGTAGATTTCTGAACCCACCATTCTTTCATAAACTGAGACTGAATAAGTCCATTCACTGTATTTCGTGCCAATCTGTTTCTAATTTTGGCTTTTATTAAACCTAGTTTAGAAAAACCTCTCACAAGAAGTGTTTCTGTGGGGCAACAAAATCACCGATGGTGCAAACTCCACCAGTTCTTTGAAATCAGTATTTCCACCAAGGTGACATGTGGTAACAACACTCCAGAAACTGCCAGGTTCTGGCAAGTTCTTTATTTCACACAGAATATCACTTATTCAGAGTTTTCTCCATTGATGAATTTTCTGAACCATGTCTTCTGGACACACTGGCAACAAGAGGATAACAGGTACAAGGATTAGTAGGATATGAAATAGTTGTCTTAGAGGGGTGGAGACAGGCCATGGGGGCAAAAGTGGTGTTGCTAATTGTAATTTCAGTTTGCTCATGTGACAAACCAGTGAAAATTATATTTTGCCAGTATCGAACTATCATACATTCAAATTATTGTACACCCCCGTTATTATTGTACGTGTTGACAATCATGAGTACAAACATTCAAATTATCGTACGCCCCCATAATTATCGCACAGTTGGCAACCTTGTCTCCTGTACTTTAACCCCTAGGTTGCATGTATAGGATGAAAGCTGCCATACCATCTCTTAACTTTCCATGCTGCAACCATTTTTTGCCCCTTTCTTAGGCCCCTTCCTCACTTAACTCTTACATTTCCTAAAAATTTTCCCACCATTTTAATTGTTTCTGTCCTATGGGTTTGTCAGCATTTTAATTGCCATTATTTTATGTTAAACATGTTTACATTGTAGCTTATATTCTTTTCAGATTCTCTTAGACAGTGAAAATGTTACCCTATTTTTCACAAATGATATCTCTCCAAGCAGTTCTTATTCATTTTAAAAATAATACTGTGTGCATCCATGTAAGACCTCTTCTTTCAGATTGATTGCATATGTCTACATACTTCCACCTTCTCCCAATTTCTTTTAACAGTTTTATACAAAGTCAATTTTATAAAGGAAGTAGAAAAACTATATAATGGGATAAAGTTTTGTATAAGATGGGGAAAGAATGAAATCACAGAAATGACGGAACAAGCAATTGGTTTGAGGCAAGGATGTAAACTTAGTCCAATATTATTCAATTTATTCATAGACGATATAATAGATAAAATCCAAAAAGCGAACAAACACTGTCCTGTAATAGCGAATAAGGAAATACCAGGATTGCTATATGCTGATGATTTAATGGTAGGATCTATAACAATTGTAGGATTACAAAGGGCAATAAATGAGGTGCAAAAATTTTGTGAGGAATGGGGAATAAAGATAAATATAAACAAGTCCAAGGTCATGGTTTTCAAAAAGGGATTTAAATTGAGAAAAGAGGAGAGGTGGGTATTAAATGGGAAAAGATTAGAAGTGGTCAAAGATTTTGAATATTTGGGAGTGAGGCTAAATAACAGAGGAGAGTGGGAGGCACATGGAAGAAAGATAGAAGCAAAAGGGAGAGCTGCAATGTCAGGAGTCAGAATTTGCAAATACAAGTTAGAGATGACAACCAAGTGGCTGGAAAGGATGTATGAGGCAGTAGTGGAATCAAAAATGCTTTATGCAGTAGAGATCTGGGGGGCCACAGATATAAACAAGAAGGTAGATCATATGTATAGAATGTTCTGCAAAGAATTATTGGGACTACCGAGATCGGCGCCAAGAGAAGTGGCCTTGGTAGAGCTTGGGAAAACAAGAAGGAAAGGAATAATAATGGAGAGAATAATAAAATTTTGGTATAAATGTTTGGTTAAAGAAGATGGAGAAATTTTAAAATTGTGTATGAAGCAACAAAAAAATCTAGAGAATGAAAACAGTTGGTGGGCAGGGGTTGGAAAAATTATGGAGAAAATAGGAATGGGAGATATATGGAAACTTGAAGAAAGAAATGAAAGTAATGTAGATAAACTAGTAAAGTGTAGGGTAGAAGACATAGAAAGGCAAGAGATATGGGGAAGTTTAGAAAACAAGAAATCATTACAATTCTACAAGCAAATAAAAAGAGGATGGGGGCGAGAACCATATGTGGATTATTGTAACAGACAGGAAAAAGGACTAGCGTGGATGAGAACAGGAGCAATATTTTTAAGAGGGACAAGAAGCGGTAAAATAGGAATATGTGAAATGTGCGGTGAGAAAGAAAGTATAGAACATTATTTGACAGAATGTAAGGAATTAGCATTATGGAGGAAAAAGGTTTGGGAGAAAAAATGGGAAAAAATAGAGGGGAAAATGGTAGCCATAAAAATGTTAACAGTGAAAGAGGAAAGGAAGGTTAGAAGTATAGGTGAGTTTTTGAAGAAAGTAAGAGAAAAATGGGCAAGAAAAGTAAAGAGTGTAAATGAAGAAGGCAGAGTGGGGGAGAGGGACAATTAATTAATATAAGATGGAATAGATTGATCAGAGCTACCTGGGAGGCAAATGGCCTGGGTGCCATGCAAACCAAGGTAGCAATAAGGTTATGTAACATTTGTATGTAGTTTAGGTTAGAGTAGGATAATTGTAAAAGTTATGTAAAAGAATTGGTACAAATAAAATTCATTCATTCATTGGTACAAAGTCAAAGAATTTCAACTAGAAAGCAATTGATAGTTCTGTATTTTATTTTGAGTGGTGACAGAGCCTGTTTGACACCACATCAGTGTTGCCAACATTTAAAGAGAGAAGTTCAGTTGCATTGTGTAGTTTGCAACTAATTCTGTTAGTTTTAATGGCTATGTAAAGAAAAGGGCAGAAACAAGAACTATGTAGCACTGCACTGAAAGTATAAAAGAAAATGTAGCTCACTTAATTGACAAAAAGCATCTGATGATAGTAGCTTCTCATAGAACTAGTTTGCACCATCCTAGAGTATTCATTGTTAAAGAAGTACAAATAAATTGACTTATTTAATATAGTTGTGACAGTTGCTGTTATTACAGAAGCCATGTTTTTGGAGGTTTCAGTTAACTCAATGCTAGGCAGATGGCTGCTAAAATAATGCTAGGGTTTCTTCAATTAAAGCAGCAGTTGAGAGAGCTTGTCGATTCATTTATGGTACCCTCCAAAGTAATGACAGAACCACGTAGATCAGATATAAGTGTTGACTAAAGAAATGAGTTAGAGAATTGGCTGATATGTGTTAAGAAATTCATTATTGTGACCTGATTCTTTTCTCACTGAACAAGTTACTTCAATGTGAGTATATTGTATTTCAGAATGGCTTGTCGAGTCCTGCTGGCTACATTATCAATTCCACTTCCATCTGCTCATCCTGAATTTGACCGTTTCATAGAAACAGATAAGAGTCCCCTTGAGAAAGCACAAAGGTTAGCCATTCTGCTTGGTCTATCACAACCACCTACAAGAGCTTCACTTCTTAAAGATATTGTAAGTATAAATATGTAACTTCTTTTTTTTGCATGTATTGATATGGAGTACTTGGCCATTAGATATCTGGCAACTTAGATTCTCATTGCCATAGTGAATAGTTTCTATTAAGACACTGTTGAATAAACCTTTGAGAGAAGCTGGCTGTACCGAACAGACTACATAGTTAGAGACTTGAACCTCTGGTATAAATATACCAAGAATTTTTGAAAATTTTAAAGAAATTTTGGGATAAAATCCATAAGAAGTTAAATCTTCAAAGCAACAGGTAAATGGAAAAATATGTTAATATTTCTAAGCACATTCTGCGCCAATTTTCTGGTAATTATGTTAATCACAGTACTAGTTTTGGAGTGTGTTCTCTCCATCATTCAGCTGTTGATCAACTAGCAACAGGTTATAGCCTCAGGAGCGCAGCAGAAATGAAGTGGCATTACCTTCAGTTTGAATCCCAAGGAAATATTGGGACAACTGAGCAGCAGTGCAATGTTCTTCCGTCATTGATTTATACTATTGCAAGTGTTCAAGTTGCTATCTCTTTTGCATAGAAAATGATTACCAGGTACCACAAATCTTGTGCATCCTATGCCTTCTTTTTAGTCAATTTTGCAATGTATATGTACGGGTATCTGCAGGATAAATGGGCAGGGCCAGAACCTGTAGTTTCCATTATTTAATTTCCTTAACATTAAATAGACAAATGCAATAAAGATTTTGCAATGTTTGTGATTGGTATATCTGGCAGGGCCAGAACCTGTAGTTTCCATTATTTAATTTCCTTAACATTTAATAGACAAGTGCAATAAAGATTTTGCAATGTTTGTGATTGGTATATCTATTTTTTTTTGAAAATGTTCTGTTTCTATGAATGTGGTTTGCAGACAAAAATCCTCAATGCACTTAACAGTAAAACACTACAGCCTCTTAAAATTAAAAGTAGAAATTGACTTGATTAATAACACAAACCAGCGCTCACTTTTTAAATTTCCTAGAACATGTTTCGAAGGCTATACTGCTTGCAAAGGTTAAAAGGCATGTGAACGCTGGCCAATGCTCAAGCGGAGCACTGTTGCCAAGCATAGTGCGTGTACCGGCAGAGGTTCTGTACATAAGAGTGTGTGAGATGCATGTACCACATTTGGCAGCGCTGGTAGGAGGGGCAAGCTTAGGATTTTCTGGGGTCTGCAGTATGGCCTGTCCCCATATGCCTTTAACTTATGCGAAGATTATAGTTTCCACCATTATCATTTGGACATCAACAAATCTTGGGCTATAAAGTGGATCATACTGTAGACTGCTCTGGTGGTAGTTTAGGAACTTGTACAGCAGGTCAGTGTGTGAATATCAAAATTGAATACTCGTCTTGTTCATCCAGATGAAGATCTGTTCCCATGTTGACATCTTGATTTTCTGGCATGTGATTTTAATACTTTTGGTTTAAGATTGTCAAATTTTCTTCCAAGAATGGGTGACAACTACTGGTATTTCTAGCTGTTTGTGTATTATGTATCTGAAAAGTTCTTTGGCCCTTGTTTGCAAGCTTCTCCTAGTTCTCCTTATTTAATTTTATTGCGGTTATTACACACTGTTTGATAGATTCTGGATTTTCTATTTCGAGGGATGCTGTCTTTAGTGGTAGAACTAAGTAAGTTTTTACTTTCTCTACTACGTATGGTAAGTAGAAGAAGTATTGTTTTCCACCCAAAAATTTGATGTCGAGATTTCACCAGAAATATGTTTTGAGGCCTCCTGAATCCCCCAAAAAAAGTATTTTTAGAAAAAGTCTGTTTGTGTCAGTCTGTGGACAGCATAACTCAAAAACGAAAAGTCGGTTAAAAACCAAAGTTGGTATTTAAGTTTAATGTCTTTCAAGGATGTAACACGAAGATTTTGAAGAAAATTCTTACACCCTAAACCACCCTTTACATGGAAAATTTTGATTTTCTCCAAAATGGCTAACAATTTTGATTAAAATTCCGTATGTTTAAGATATGTTTATGGAAAATGAAATGTATATCTTGAATTTTCTGGGTATAGCCCATGTAGTCCTGTTTACTCTGGATGACTTGCATAACTGGTAAACTGTAAGAGATAGGCCAAATCTTACTATACAAAAAGCAGGAAAGAGCCCCTAATGGGATGAACTGGGTTCAGGGATTGAAGAGAACACTACAGGAAATTGGAATGGGGAATCTATGGGAGGAGAGGGAGCAGTTGGCTAAAGGTTTTTGGAAAGAGGTAAGGAAGAGGGTGGAAGATATATAGGGAGACAGGAATTATTTCAAAGTCTTAGAGAAAAGAAAACTTTAGCATTATATAGTTAAATACAGGAGTGGTGTAGAGAAAAGTATGTGGATGTATATAATAGGGCAGGAAGAGATATTTGGGCATGGACCAGATTATGTATACATAGATTAAGAGGAATGAGAACGGGTGTAAGCTTGGATATATGTCCGTTGTGTGGGGAACAGGATAATGATTTTCACTATATATTAGAATGTGAAGAAACAAGGTTGTGGAGCACACAGTTTTTGCCAAAGAAATGCGAGAGGAATAATAAAGAGGTTAAGATAATGAAGTTAAGTAAGAAAGCTGATATAAAGCTCCCAGAATACCTATTTAACTGCTTCAAAGTAATATGTGCTGAAGGCAAATGGGAGATGAGACATGGGTGACTTGATTACCGAAGACTTAAGTAGGAAACAGTCATCAGGGTTATTAAGGTCACCTATTGGCAGTATTACATGTTTGTCATGCTAACACATAGGTACTCAGTGACCATTGGCTTTTTTTTGGGAGTCATAGTACTTTGTGCTGTTGCTTGGTTCAATGTTTTGTGAATTGTTTACAGCTAACTTTTAGGTTGAAAACTACTCCTGTTGTTATGGGCAATTATAGCCAGCCAACAGCTTCAAACCAATGTCAATACATAACCCTCCAGTCTAAGCCATCTGATGTGAGATGAAGTAAACAGCCTGGCCTGTGCATCGCATATGTTGGTGGTATTTTGCTATTTTAAAGCATAAGCACAACATTGTTCCTCCATCTCCAGGCTTGAACTTGATTCTCGAGTTTATTAGATCCAGTCGGCATAACTGTGCAGCCAAAGCACATGTTTTAGAACTCCCCTATGTTTCTCTAGCCATTCATCACAACCTGTTATCCATTGCAATGACGTGCAGCCACGTGTTAAGTCTCCAATTTAAGCGCTTTTGGTAACACTACTATTTAGAAATGCTTCTTCAGGGAAGCAACAGATAGGCTTTACTCAGTGCCTAATAAACACTATTTCATTTCCAATGGCTACTATATACATATACATATACATATTTCATTCTGGTTGTGATTTATTGGTCACAATCTCTAAATACTTCAAATATGTATAATTTGGTAACTTGATTTCGTGGACCACAGGTTTCCTATCTCAAATTATTTATGAACCATTTATTACCAGTAAAATTTGTACTGTGTTGTTTATTTACAGCCTGTATATATTGTATATGTAAATAAAATAAAATAAACAAATTAAACATGGTAAAATTATTAAATTTGGGGTGTGACATTTAATTACTGCCTCACATGTAAACTAGGAATATGTGCTTAAAATTGTAATTGTTTTTCACAATATAATTCTGTAAAATGTATATTGAATACTTTTTACAGTTTAAATAAAAGATAAAAACATTATAATACTAAATGAGATACTTTTTGAACAAGTGTCTCAACCTCTGCCTCTCTTGGACTTTGCAATAGGTATATAGGTACAGTAGATCAAGCAGCTTAGACTCTTCTTGCTGTTTATTAGTAGCTTCGATCACCTTCAGTTCCTCAGAATGTGGTATATTCAGGGTGATCTCTCCAGTGTCTGCTCCTCTTGAGGATTGATGACTATATTAATAGTGTAATCAGTCAGCTTCATTTGTTGATCTTCATTACTCCACTCACGATGTCTTAATTCAGGGGGGGCCTCTTCCCGCTTCCCGCGCAATTGCTCTTCCTAGAGCTGTCTGCTGATGACGTCACACGGGAGTCACGTAGTACCGATATTCACACGTGCAGCTTACATTTTACGATATAATTCAAATCCCATCGTACTATCTAAGTATCTCTACTCTAGTTTCCTTGTTTTCTGACATGAGATGTCAACGCAGGCGTTTTAATTGAACAAAAACAAAGCTCTCGTAGTGTAATATTTCGTAAAACAGAAATGAAAATTATCTGTAGGAGGAAGGATCAACAGTGCGCCACATAATCGTGCAATTATTACTTTGTTAAGAGCTTTCAACACGCTTTTTTCACTTTCTTTAGAATATAATTGCAACGCAGCCCTTACTAAAAGGCCTTTTAATAATGTAATAAACGAAAACGGAATGTGATACTGACATTCTTTCCCTATTAAGACAGTATTTTATTGACTGAGCTGTTCTTCTAAGAATAGCTGTGTGGTCACTCTTTTTCAACAATATGAAAATGCAGCGCAGAGGAAAATGAAATAAATAACACAATTACGACAGCCATCATTTTAGAAAATACCAATATATTTGAAACGAAGAGAGAGGGAGAGAGAGAGAGAGGAAGAGGAGGGGGGAGGGGGGGAGAAGGTTTGTCTATCGCTTTCACCTATGAATCCTTTATAATGTGTAATGAAATTTTATCTCTGTTAACATGAATATATAGAAGGATAAGCCTTGGTAAGAATACTTTGCGCAAGAGTGAGCAAAGAAAATTATTTGTATATAGCACATCAGATTTTTATCATTGAAATATATGCTGTGCATATTTTAATACATTAAACAACTATAAATAATTTTAGTTGTACATATTGCGCGTTTTCATAGATGACCTCAGCGATCAAAACTAGAGAAAATCTGATTTGAGGCTGTAAAATAATATGACTAATTGCAAATTACGTTTATTTATGAAATATCATCAGAGTATTGTATAATAGCAAGGTTATTCCAGCATGGGCCGATTGCTCCTTTTCTTTAAAATGGGAAAGAAAATATTGTCCGTATTTCCCGAATGTGAAAGAAGCACTGCATAGCTATACAGGAAGGGTCATTAGCCTTTCGTTCATGTTATACCTGAATTTCAGTACGGTTTGGGATAAGGCGGTGCACACCTTTGACAAAACAAAGGTCAAGGTCATTGTATTTCGCTTACTTTTATCTTTCTGTTTATCTTAAAAGGGTTGGAGTCATTCTGTCTGAGCCATGGCGCATTTAAAATGGCACGAAGTAGCATAATAAAACGGGCCGAATTGCCCTATGACATGCATTTAGTGGTACATGTTAACACACTAATTTCTAAGACAGAAAATTTCGTATTTTCTGGAAAACACATCTTGACAGTACTTTGGGAAGCAAAGACAGTGACTGTAATTTTCCAAAACAAGTGCCACAGGACTGGATTACAGTTATTTCAAAGGGGGAACTTGTTCGGCCGACTGAACATTGGTACCAAAAAGTGAAGGAATTTGAAGTTATATTTGCGGGATTCCATGGCTTTAACATTTCAAAATGTGCTGGAGTGATGAAAGCACTTACTGGCATGATTTGCTCTAAATTTCCTGAATTGGATGAAAGAATTGTTCCCCTATACGTCAGGACCCACACTTTCATTAGGATACGGCATTTAAACAACAAACTAAGAGCTGTATGACAAAAACGAACGCAAGGAAGTGTCAGCAGTGGGTGTCAGCTACTTCTTCTGCAACAAATGACCAAATGTAAGTCTACTTTTAAGATCAAACAATAATTTGTTACTTCTTATTTTGATTGTAGTTTCGGTGGCGGTGGTAAAATTGGTTTGTAATTAGTAGAATGTGTTGACGAACGTTTCTAATGTGTTTTCAGTTAAGGTATCTTTTCTATCACATATCACTGTATTTTTCTACACTTTATTAATTATTGCTTAAGTGTTTACGCACTGGAACTGTCAGTCAATGCTTTAAATGGTATATGTCGAAACGGGTTTAAAGTGCTCACTTTCTATTGCCGTCTGAACTGCGCGCGCTCTCAGACCTCCATGTGACGTATGTTGCCTGCAACCAATGGCAGCAATTGTGCCAGAGTGGCCTACCTTCTTTCTCTAGTTACCTTGGTCTTAATTTTTGATTGGTGTTTCCACTGGTTGCTGATCAGTTAGCCAGCTACAATATGATTCATTGCCATATGCTGCCTAGCATTACAGTCATGCAAATATGTGTATATTTTCCAGCTCCCTTGGCTGTTGAATGTATTAAGAGATGGAAGAGGGAAAAGTAAAATATGTTTTCTTTGAGGTCAGAGGTGTTATTTCCTGTACTTGTGAATGACATTTCAAGTATCCATAGCATCACGAAAATTAGTGTGTGTGTAATTATGGTTTTACAAGAAGCTAATTACAAAAGTTGTGTTATTGCATATAGTCCAATATTGTCAGAATCAAAATGCTCATTAAGCTGGAGATGGTCTACCGATTTCGTTCATCGCAATGTTTTTTGGGACAAACAGTCTAAAGTTGTATAGATGGCCACATTTGGACACTGTTCTAAACCAGGGTTTGCCAATAGTTAATTGTTTTCAATATCTGGTAGTTAAGGCTGTTGCTGAGCAGGTAAGGTTAAGATTGTATGCTTAACTTTCACAGGTACGTGTGAATGTGGTGACACTAGCCCTACCTCGTCTGCAAGAATTGTACACTTGGTTGGAAGTGGAATTTCATCCATTGCTGTTATGTGGACGGGTACACTCTGTGATAGAAGAGTTGCAAGCTGATGAAGGTTCACCCCTGCAACAGTACATACCAGCATTGCAAGATGTAACACTTGTAAGACTTATACGCCAAGTTTCCCAAGTGTACCAGACTATTGAAATCTCCCGTCTTCTAGAGCTAGCACGCTTTACTGATGCCTTCCATTTGGAGCGTCTCTTGGTGGATTGCGTTCGTCACAATGATATGCAGGTTAGGAAAGCCAATGTTTTAAATGCTGATGTAATTGGCTCTACATGTAATAACTGTTTATGAAGATACCATAAAGTTAGGGATTAAAAAGGCAATAGTCTGCTTGGAAAATGCAAGAAAAGAATTTGTGATAAAAGATTTTCTAATACAAGCATTCCCCAAGTAACATTTAATTTTGTTCCAGTTACCTGTAAATATTTTAACTAAAATACGATAAACCTCTAAAGTTGAATTTCAGAAACATATTTACCATACTTAAAAGATTTTAAATAGTGAAATTTGAGAAATAAGTTTTGAGATCTACTTGGACATTACGTAGCATTTGAAGTTTTAAACTGTTTTTTAAAAATTTTGTATATTGAGGGTTTTACATTTGATGCCTCGTACTTGTTGTTTTCAGCACACACAGACTTCATTTTTACTTTCTGTGCTAAACTATAGTAAGTAGAGGAAGTATTACTTCCAACCAAACATTTTTGAATGGAATTAAGGAAATTGAAGCTATTAACAGTGAAGCAACAAGATTCTAAAGTAAGAACAAATTAGAAACTAAAAGCTTCACTTATCTTAGTAATGTTGCAAGTAATTTTTTCAAACACTGACTTGAGTTTCGAGTTGACTCCAACTCATTCTCAAAGCTATACAAACTAATTCGTAACCAAAGCTACAATTCTTCATTTTTCTCTGAAAACAAAAAACATAGATACTGATGTTCATTTTAATTACCAATCTCTGAAAACAAAAATCTATAAATACAATCTATAGAAGCTAATTCAAAGTTCATAACACGGTTCCTGTTTTTTAAAATAATTTTTTTTCCCCAAACCATTAAATCTATAGGTCCACTTAATTCTTTTAATAATCTAACTTCTGGATTAATTTCATGATTAAATGACCAAAAATGATCTGCCACAGCTGATGGTAAGTAAACTTTTTAAAAATACAATCATCTTTTATTTTTTTGAGGGTAGAAACTTCTTTAACAGTTTTTTGATACTTAAATTGTTCTATCTTTTTATGTATAAAATCTGTATTAAAACCATTAATTACTGCAGTGTTAATAATGTGTTTATATTCTGTGTCAAATTCTTCTGTTTTAAGGGGTATATTTATTAACCTATAAATTAAACTATTGAAAACAGCAAATTTATGTGCAAAAGGATTAAAACTTTTATTTTTTATGTAATTGTCAGTGTGAGTAGATTTTCTGTAAATACCAAAATTCAATTTATTATGTTTTTTAATTTTTAAGTCCAGAAATGAAAGGCTTCCATTATTTTCAGTTTCCAAAGTGAATTGCATAGCTTTATTTTGTAAATTTAAAAGTTTTAAAGCTTCATATATCTGTTTTTTAGGGACAACAGCAAAAATGTCATCCACATATCTATACCATATTTTAAAAAATGGCGAAAGTGGACTACCCATTGCCAAGCCAGAAGTTTGTTGAAAAAAATTACCATTAAAACTAATGAAATTTTGATCTAAACAAAGATTTGTAAGTTTTACAAAATCATCTATTAAATCTTTGTTTAATTCTAAAGAATTTAACCATATTTTTAATAAAATCAAAAGCTTTTTTCTTGGAATACTAGGAAATAAGCAGTTACATCAAAAGAAACGAGTTCATTATCAGACAATACTATGTTGCTAATCTTTTCTTCTAATTCAAAAGAATTTTTAATACTTAAACTTTCAAATTGATCAAAAGTACTAAAATTTTTAGTTAACCATTTAGCTAAATTAAATGGAAACTTTACTGGAAGTACATGTTTTGAGGTGTTCATGAATCCAAAATAGGCATTTTTAAGAAGAGAAAATGGCAACTCTGCAAAACGTTAAACACAAAACAGTATTTAAGTTGAGCATCTTCCAAGGATGTGAAAGATTTTCAAAAAGATTCCTCACCCCAACTACCCTTTACATGGAACACTCTCGTTGTAAACCAACCAGGAGTAACCTTGTCTGAAGATCCTCAATGGAGTTCTGGGTGAAAAATCAGGTGTTAATTCACTGGACCACAGTCTACAAGCCAGGAAACTGGGTTTCTATAGGGTCAACGCTGGCCATGAAAGCTTGGCATGTATAATAAAAGGTATATCCGGAGTGTTCTGTGAATAGCCTGTGAAGTCCTTTTCACTCTGAAAGCAATTTTTTTTATAATTGGTAAACAGAAATGAGATAGACTATCTTACTACACAAAAGAAAGATCTAAAGTGTGAATTTATCAAATTCATTTTTTGTGGCCTTAACCATTTTGAGATTGTCTTGAATTTTCAATTACAGTTGAACCTGGTATATAACAACCCAGTTCTGTGTAATTTGCATTTATACATAAATTTTTGTAGGTCCCTGCAGAATGTAATTTAGAAATGTGTTAAAACCGTATTTATACATATGCATTTATACGTAGTTCAGTTAGACATTAAATGTCAGTGAAATACAACTGAGTTTTATGTAATTATGAGCATACAGAGATGTTATCTTAAAAGAAACTCGGCGTATTCTCCTTCTCTGTTGACAAAGACCTAACCTGAGCAGGTGGCTTTCGGCGCAACAATGTTATAGCAACAAATGAGTAGCAAACATAATTTTGGCTATCTGGTGTTTACTGTTGAACAGTGGTTAATGGCTTTCAGTTCTCAGTTGCTTTTAATCAGCCATGGAGAACAGAAAAAGAAAATGTTACACAGTAGATCAGAAAGTAAAATTCATATGAGAGGTGGAACTTAATCCATACAAAACCAAAACTGTTTGGACTTAGGAATTGTTTATACCACGCTATGTATAGTCATCACTAAGAAAATGAGGTGTATGCACTTAATGCAAGAAGCGTGGAACAAGCTAAGTTAACTGATTTCTTTAACCTCTCGAGGGATATGGACGTGAAATCATGTCCATTTAAAATGACGGATGAGCGATATGGGCGTGTATACACGTCCTGTGCATTTGTGCATTTAACCACTATTTATCCCTTATCCAACTCAACTTAAAATATTTTCCCTTTATGAAACATTTTAGTAAAGTCTATATACTTTATTGGCTTACCTTAATTCTGCAGTGATGTACCTCAAAACAGGGATAAACACATAAGGGTAGGTACATTTCCACATTCGCAAATTCCCTTCTGGCGGCACACGAAACACTTTCGAGATGGGCGGGACTTCTTTGCTGTTGGTGGTATCCTTTTAGGATAATGTTTTCCTTGAAGTCTGAGGGGTGCAGGGGTTTTGGATTTTCAACCCCCAACGTGGTATTGTTCAATTAGGCTGCGATCTATTTATAGTCGGAAGTCAAGGTCGGTCATTGTCCTGTGTGGGTTTAGAGAGCTGTCCAAATCACCAAACAATTGTATATGGTTATATCCAGTTGGTGCAAAAACACCTTTTTATACCACTTCTCCCTTCAGCTACAAGCAGGAAAGTATACATATGTATTTCAACAAAGAAAGACACAGACTCTACTAAGTTACGAAACTCGCGTAAGCAAAAGTTGCAATAAATAAGGAAAAATTGAAGCTATTAACAGTGAAGCAACAAGATTCTAAAGTAAGAACAAATTAGAAACTAAAAACTTCACTTATCTTATTGTTTTGGTGCTAACCCTGGGGTTTCAAGCTGTGTCCAGCTCATTCTCAAAGCCATCATATAAGTGAAGTTTTTAGTTTCTAATTTGTTCTTACTTTAGAAAAGTTGCAATGTTGCTCTATTCTGATGACTCAAGAGACCACACATACAGTAATGCATTATTACACAGTATGCTGACGCATAAGCCACACATACAATGGGTATTTCTTTACTGTTTCTTTCCGAGAACTTATATTAGATGCATTCGACAGAGCAAAGTTGACTTTTCACCACAGTGAAACAAAATTGTGCCATTTCAACGTTTTGTAAATACAACTCAACTTTGCTGATGACGTACATTTATACTGCATATAACGAGTTTTATACCAGTTTTTGTTTCATTAAAATAACTTAATATTTACACAAAATACAGCTTTGTGTATACGACGCACTTTAAATGCCCTGCGCTGGATATTGGGTAGCAGTTCTCGGCTCGCGGACATTTTAAATGGCCATCGCTCAAGAGGTTAAAGGAGGACCAAGTTCAAAATAATGTTTTCTTCATACATATCTTTGTTGTAAAATGTAGACCCACTATATTGCTTTTTTAAAAAAAATTGATACATTATCAAAATCTCAGTTGTAAGTAATGGTAAGATATAAGTAATCTTCCCTTGTCCCTAGATATACACATGTCAGGTTTAACTGAACTTCTTTTTTGTCAAACAATAATTCCCTATTAGTTTTTTCACATCTTGCAAAGAGCACGAAGATTTAAAGTCGTCGTATACTGATCTGCCTTTTAAAAATCTATTGCTTTAGCCTGCTGTTTCCTTGCACCTACAATTAAATATGTAGTGAAAGTTTACTGTGATTGACAAAAAGGGGATGGAACAAGCTTTTGTAAGAACAGTTCTTAGATAAGGGAGTAGAGAATGTAAATGCAACACATAATTTTTTTTTGTATTGTTTGCCTCTGTATTTTGTATGGTTTTATATAAAACTGGCGAAAATATCTAGCATTGCCTGTGGTTTAATGGCTTATCTCTACATCTTGTAGACTTGGATTGCATTGTGTTTCTTTGGCGACGTTTAAAAAAAAATCATGTAACACACTTAGAGTTAACCGTTCCCGAGCAAACGTATTTTATGGCTCTGAGCGGAAGACAATTTTGCATAAGTATGAAACTCTTAAATACAATTAAAAGTATACAAACATGCTCAAATGCACTAAAACACATAGTATACCTTGCTTTTTGTTGAGTTGAATCATTGTCTTCTAGGAGTAAAGTTTTGTTCATCCGCGTAAAAATGTTACAAAAATGGCATAAGTAGCACTTCTACATTTTTCATAGTGTAGCCCAAACATGTATTCACAAATAAACTAGCAGTGCTTCAGGAACTAAATAGTGTCACATTCTGATATGTAATACTTCCATTTGTAATAATAACGGTAATTTTAACGATAAAAGTTTTGATAGAAATGTGAGGTTACACCTAGCTAGGGCAGGGTATCTATCTATAATGTGTATATATGATTTTCAAACTGATTTATCTGAATACTATTTACACAGGGAAATATATAAATAATGCATTATGTTCAAAGATGTGCATACTTTTTTTGAAAAGATGTTCTTTTTGATATATTTTGTAACAGACATCTGAATGAAGAGGCATCTTGGAAATGCAGGTTTTGCAAAAATATATTGTTTTCTTTGTCTTTTGGCCCTACATACCACACAAGGATTTGCCCAACTTCCTTGTTCTCTTCTCTCAAAGCGTGGAAATTCATTCAGTCTTTCTAAAGTTGGGCCCCGAGTAATATTTTATTTATTCATTTGTGCTACAACAGAGCAAGGCTCCAATTATGGTAGCTACATGTAATTTATTTACACAAGTTTGACTAAATACAAAACAAGAATACAAGGAGGACTATTAAGAAACTAAAAATAAATGTTAAGCTATTATTGAAGACCAGACATTGCAAAGTGTATATTTATCAAGCGAAGAAGTGATACAACTGAATAAGCAATAACTAAACAAATTTGATTATAATAGAAAAAGAATACAATAAAGTATTAAGAAACTAAGAGTAAAAATGAAACATCTATTAAACAATTATTTAAGGCTAGAATTGCAAGTTCTACTGATTCTACAGATAACGGTAAGTGATATGGCTGAAAGTCACATACAAATAATTCCCATGTTTGTTTCTTAAACTGCTTGTAAGGGAAGCTAAAATCCAGCTCTACTTTAGTTGAAAGTTTATTGTATTTTGCACATAAGCTCAGAACGGGAGAATTTTTATGGGATAATGTTTTTGGAGTCCTAAATTGAAACAGCTGACGGTTTCTAAAATTAGCAGTACTGACATTAAAATATATTGTCTAGCAGTTCGTTAGGGGATACCAGGCCATTTATGAGTTTATACAAAAATAATTGTTCAGCTATTATTCTGCGATCAGAAAGTGAGACTAATTTGAATTCGTTAAGTAGTTGACTATACGGCAAGTTCTGATTATAAATAAAAACACTGAGTTTTGTAATATAAGTATCTGAGGAACTTTTTCTGGATTGTTGTAATATTTATACATTGGTGACCATACAATTGAGGCATATTCCAAATTACTACGAACAAGACATTTGTATAGAATTAGCATAACCTGAGTGTGTCAAGTCCCTACAGATCCTGAATACAAAACAAAGTTGATTAAAGGAATCATTGGTTATATTTATGTGTTGATTAAAAGTGAAATTTTGAGTCATGGTAACACCTAAGTCCATGACAGAATATACTCTTACAAATGGAGAACTATTTAAATAATATTTAGAATTTAAGTGCTGCTTGCTTCTGGTATATATCATAAAGGAACATTTCTTAATATTGAAGTGAAGTTTGGTTTTCAAGCTCCATTTATAAATATTACCCAGATCTGATTGTAATTTCATTATATCAGCACTTCTAATTGTCCTGTATAATTTTAGATCGTCAGCATACGGTAGACATTTGGAGTAGTTAATGCAGTTTGGTAGGTCGTTTATAGAGCATGGAAAATAAAGGTCCTAAATTTGATCTCTGGGAACTCCAGAATTAACAGCAAAAGTATAAGATTTTGATTGACGAAAATTTACACATCATTTATTTATGCCAACAAACTTACTGTTGGTGTTTTTAAACACACAAGCCGTGTGTGGGCAAAGTTTGAGAGGTAGAACTGGAACTTAAAAATTCAATGCCACAACTGGGATTGTGGTTTACCAGGAGAAATACGAACTGGTTTAGCGGAAGGTCTGTGGTTCAAATCCCAGTTGTGGCATTGAATTTTTAAGTTCCAGTTCTACCTCTCAAAATCTTACACATTGTTTTCTGTTAAATTTAACATTTGAACTGAGAACCCAAAATTAGAAAGTTTATATAGAAGAATGTCATGATCTACCTTATAGGCTTTAGAGAAATCAGTATACGAGGGCTGATCTTATTCTATTATTCTTTATTATTCTGTTTATTCACCACTTAAATCATGTTACATGATATGGGCTTCGTCAAAAGAACAATTTCTATAAGATTTACAGAACTAATTTTACAATATTACAAATAAAATGTCAAATATTCACTTATTAAATAAAGATTTACAGAATAATGATATGTTTACAGGTTACAATGTCAAATATTCACTTACTGAATAAAAGGTATGTTGTAGTAGAAAAATAAACAAAGACTGAGACTGATTTTTTTCCTGTAGCTTCCGTGATAGTTTCGTATCTGTAACAAATATTTGAAAAGAGCTGGTTTTTATGAATAATGTTGGTAGGTGGCAGCACTCTCGTATTGGTAGGTTGGTAGTAATGCTCTATTTTGTAGACCCTACGTGCATTTCGCATACCAAACAATGGAGGTGACGCGAGAGTAGCAGTACAGCACAATCAAATTGTGTTTTCGTTTAAACCATACAGCCACAGGAACTGATGAAAAGCTGAAGCAAGCATACAGTGAAGATGCACTACCTCGTGCAACAGTGTTTAGGTGGTTCAAGGACTTCAAAGAAGGCCAACTTGTCAGTGTTAAGCAAGGTGGGCCTGGTGTTTTGGCTTCTGTTAGAGCTGGCAACATTGTATCAGCTGTTTATTTTCTTCGTATACCGGTGAAGATTGTGCAGAATGTTTACTTAATCGCGTGCAATTGTTTTTTTTTTTTTTAATTGCAAATGATGTGAAGCCTGTCTACAGGTATTGAATACTTGCTCTAAACTCTTATTTCAAATTAATCCCAATGTTGTTGCATACTTGTTACTGCTAATAAATGTTAGTTATTGAAAGTATGGCCAGTTTTTATTTCTAAAACTACCATATAAATAATTGTCAGTCCGTGACTGGGTGCGAACACCAGTGTCAGATTTGTTTGCCTACATTTCATGAAATATTTTGATATCTTCCGCACATACTCACAAGTTTCTTGTCAGAAACTTCATGTTGCAAGTGTCACTAACTCCAGTTATTCGGCGCTCTTAAGATTCTTGTTGAAACTTGGAGTTATTGTTGGAAGGGAAAGTGCTTCCAAAAACTTAGCATCATATTGTACAAATTCCTTTTATACTTTCTCTACTGGTAAGTAGGGGAAGTATTGTATTCCACCCAAAAATTTGATGTCGAGATTTCACCGGAAATATGTTTTGAGACCCCCTGAATCCAATAAAAGCATTTTTAGAAAAAGTTCTGTGTGTGTGTCATTCTGTGTGTCTATGGACAGCATAAGTTGTTGTTTTCTAGTGCCTTCCATCTGGCAATGAAGCCATTAGCATTCGTGCTTTCCAATACTTTTGAACTGTAGTTTCTTCTGATCTTAATGCTTCACAGGTCTTCAAGTGGTCTTCGTTCATTTCTGCTGGATCGTTACACAGGACACATATTGGTGAAGCTGAGATACCTATTCTGTAGAGATGACTTGCTAAGCAGTCGTGATTTGTCAGTAGTCGGAAGGCTGCAACCGCTGTTTTCCTTGGTCTCTGGGGGATTATATCTGGGTTGGAAAGTAGTGTAATCCATTTTTTATCTTTGGCATTTGTTTCTATTTCTTGTAGGTATGAATGAGAAAAGTTTTCAATGATCAAGCGTTTTATTGAGGGATATGAGAAATTGAATTTAGATTTTTGTTTTATTGTTGTGCCTTTCTTTGCAAGTGAGTCTGCAGCTTCATTCCCCATGACTCCACAGTGTGCTGGAATCCATTGGAGATGAACAGTCTTATTAACTTTTTGGAGTTGTGTTAACATTTTGTAGCATTCTCTAATTTTTGTTGACTTCTTTGTAGTATTTGAACATATTCCCTGAATTGCAGCTTTTGGACAGCATAAGTCAAAAACGAAAAGTTGGTTAAAAACCAAAGTTAGTATTTAAGTTTAATGTCTGTCAAGGATGCATCACGAAGATTTTGAAGAAAGTAGCCCCACCCTAAACTACTCTTTACATGGAAAATTTTTCGAAAATTTTCATTTTCTTGAAAATGGCTAACGATTTTGGTTAAAATATTGTGTCTTTGAGATAGTTTTATGGCAAATGAAATGTATCTTGAATTTTCTGGCTATAGCCCCTGTAGTCGTATTTACTCTGGACGACTTTTTCATAACTGGTAAACCGTTAGAGATAGACCAAATCATAGTATACAAAAAATGTTAGGTAATGCTGGATTTCTGACAATGAAGTCATTAATCCTCTTGCTCTCCAATATTTTTCACTGTTGGATGGGGCACTAGAAGTGGCCAGGCATATTTGAAGGTGGTCTCGATCCATTTCCTCTTGCAGATCACATAGAGGACAGAATGGTGAAGAATATATCCCAATTCTGTTTAAATGCTTTGCCAGACAATCATGTCCTGTAATCAACCTGAAGGTTGCAACTGCCGTTTTTCGAGGATACTCAGGAATTACTGTTTGAATGTTTGGTAGTTTCCATCTTTTCTTTGATTTTTCATAGTAATATTTTGCAATAACTTTTTTGAATTCAGAGTTGACTAATCTTTTAGCTGCATAAAATGGTAGATTAACTATAGATTTCTGCACATTGCCTGTACCCTTTTTTGCAAGAAAATCAGCTTTCTCATTACCACTCAGTCCACAGTGAGCTGGTATCCATTGGAAGACTAGGTGTTTTTGAAGTGCTGTTAGATGGGTAAGGATTTTCCAACATTCTATAATTGTTTGATTTTTTGGTGACAACTTGGAAGTAATTGCTATAATTGCTGCCCTGGAATCTAAGAGAATAACTGCTTGCTGAAATGTGAAATTCCGTACAAAAAATGTAGATCTTGCTAAAATACACAATTTGTCGAAATACATTTTCTTGTAGGGTGAACCATTTTGGAGATATTCCTTATGTGTGTGAGTTTCAGAAAACTTAAAACTTTCGTGAAATGGGCCATCTGTGTTCATTTTTTTATATTTTAAGTGTACAAAGAGAACAGAATCTCAAAGCTTTAAAAGATTTGACTATCACACAAAGCATACTGTATTCTAATATTCCCCTTGCACCTACAAGGAAATAAGGAATAGATAATTTGTACAAATGTTTATCTCAACTAACACAAGGAAGATATAGGAATAACTTCTATGTAAGGAAAATAGGAATAAGAGTTTGTAAGAATGGTTAGTACAAGAGTAGAGAAAGTCATGAGAGTTCAACGCATCAGATGTTTTTAAATGCAGGCACATGCTTGCATAGAACACATTTGTTCCGTTTCAAAGAGAATTGCACACTTACCGAGCCAAACATATAAATAATTACACATACATTTTGTTTAAATGTTTTGCAGTGGAGCATAAATTCACATTGTTATGCTTTCCTAAAGGTTTAGCAATTACTAGTACCACATTGTTAAATTCGTTACGAAATAATGGTACTAATAATATAAGACATGTTTCATGCAAGAGTGACATAACCTTTGGAATGCTCAATGCACATTCACCACATAAATATCCAATGCAGGTATAACCTAACCTCCAGCCATTAACTGGCCTACTGATCCTAAGGTCGCGGGTTCAAATCTGGCCCAGACCGATGGTTTTTAAGTGTGCTTAAAAACGACAGCTCCATGTCAGCAGATTCACTGGCATGTAAAAGAACTCCTGCAGGACGAAATTCCGGCACACTGATGTGATCTAGCAATTGACAGTGCCGTTAAACAACAAAACAATTTTGCAGCCATTAACTACCAGCCTCTGTACCAATGATTCATACATACATCTTACAGATGATATCCAAACTACATGTGCTCACCACATGTGTAAGTGTTGCAAACAACCTTACTATTTATTGTGAACAAGAATATCCTGTAAACTCCTTACCATTCAGTAAAGTGAACAAGGCAACTTGCTCAGCGTGCATCGCATAGTAAGTAAACAAGGAGTTCGCATGTATTTGTTTTATTTCAAGTGAATTTGTGTGTTTCTGACTGATTAGAGCATATTTAAAGTTTCTTTTTTGTGTTTCTATCATATTTCTAACTTCCTAATATATATAATACTGCAACTGCTGTCAGAAGTTAGTAAACAATTTTGTGTGACGTTCAAAAGAAGAATCTGATTCCAAGTGAGGTCGCTATCTTATCATGGCATAAGCCTCTCATATAGAACAGGCCAGATATCCATACCTCTTAAACCTACCAAATATATTTGTAATTATGCAGAAATGTAAGATTTGGGGTAATGTTTTCATACGGGGTAATCAGCCATGACGTTTTTCACGTAATTTTTCAATTTTGGAATTTTGTTGCTTCTCCTCCAACTGGCTTGTTCCATCCTTTCGAAATATAACACTCCTGTATTTCTTAAACTTTGCACCTGAAGTTTCTTTAGGCATCCTGATCATATTTTTTATTCCATTTTACTCTTTACCCCACCCAGTATTCTTTCCTCCATATTTTTAACTTGTACCATGTCTTCATATTCAAGCTGTTCTCGGGCTTCGAGCCAGGTGAAGTGATGAAGAGCCATCGACGTTTCGGGAGCGTACATCTCTCCCATCATCAGGATGATGAATGGCTACCAAGGTTGTACCATGTCGTCTGTTTAAGTTTTTAACATTGCCAACACTTCCACCATTTCCGGTCCTGGATTCATTCAGTTCCACCTATCATTAATAAACACAATAGCACCAGAAAAAGACCAGCATCCTATTAAATCACCGTCTTCATGTGGATCAATTTTTGTCACAATCTTTTTGTAATTAAATAGCCCGGTTCTACCTTGATAGACTTCTATCGGACTGCTCATTATCACGGAGCTCGTTCAAGCGCGTCTTACTCTTACCACCAGTGCATGCAACTCTGCCCACTTTAAGTGTTCTGATTTTTTATTTTGTCAAGGTGGCAACCCTAATTTCTTATTAATCTTTGTCACATTTTTAATCTACAAAGGTTAATCTAATCCAACATCTCGTTTCCGGGTTGCTCACGTATGAAAATACCTTTTTCTAAAAATTAATTTTGTTTTTAATTTTAGGATGAGGACCTCAAAACATGTATTTTGGATGGAATCTTGATATTTTTGGTGTGGAATATAATGCTTCCTCTACTTAATATAGTTTAGGAAACTAAACAAAAGTAAACTTTTAATCAAAATCCTTCAAAGTAGGAAGTGGTTCATGAAATGTAGGACAACTGATAGCCTATCCCCAAGATTCTTGATCCTGTATTGTAGTTTAAGGGGAGGCATCGGTGAAATTTGGACAAAAATGACAAAAAATGCAATTTTTCGTTTTTTGCCTCAAAATTATGTCTGTACCTTGTACTTTCAGAATCTATCATTGTTTACTCGTCATCGCCATTTAAAAAGCCATTACACCATGATTTAAATGCCCATGTACAGGTGGGCGTGACTATTGAAATGCATTCATTACCCCATTGCGGCAAAATCGTGTACAATTTTGAAGTTTAAATCAGGCGGTCTGATTCAGCATTGGTGGATGTAAGCAGAGACATCTTGTGGTATTTTCTGCAAACATTCATGCCAGTGAAACAAACCAATGTTTCCTGTTTTTGCATGTGTGAACCACGTGGTTGTATTTTTCTGAATTTTATTCAAGATTACAAAGCCTGAAGAAGGGAGAAGTCATCTTTATTGTGGTGTACATTTAAATAAGTAGAGTTTAGAATAAGAATAAGATAAGGCAGGGAATACTAAATAAGCATCTTCTTGCTGTAAGTGAAAATCTAAATTCTTTATTTAGCTGTTTGTGAACACACAACCAGCTAATTCTCTTCTCACTTGTAATTTATTGTACAGTTGTAAAGATTGTACATTAGATGGACCAGATTTTCATTAAATTATTAATTGGTATAAAATTATTTTAAAATGGGTAAGCAAAAGCAAACAAAGAAATGTCTTGTAGCAAGAAAAAATATACATAGATGGCAAACTGGCAAATCTCAGGAGGAAACAAGCATAACTAGATCTAAAGTAGATCTTGAAGAAGCAGGTTCAAGTAGTAAAAAATTGCAGCGACTTCAGCTATCAGTGAATTTAATGAGTTGTGAGGGTACTCTATGTAAAGGAAAGAGTCACAGCTAGTAAGTCCAGTCAGTAAAAGAATTAGTAATGTTAGGGATAAGGAAAGATTAAAGCAGAGTGCACTGAGTACATTAAATACATTTAAATCAGCAAAAAACAGTTAAGAGTAGCAAAACTTAAAGAAGCTAAACAGCTGAAGGACCTTCATATGCTCCAGGGGAATTCTAAAGCAGTAAATGTATGTTGTCATACACTTAAAACTTCAAAGTCATTTTTCTCTGCTTTCTATTTTTTCACATTTTTAAATCTTCAAAATGCATCTTCTAATACAGTTTTTAATAGATTTATTTTAAATTGTGCACACATGTTCTTAGATAGTTGCTTCATAAAACTTGGTATTTTAAATGCTCTAGATGGAATAGTTATTGAATTTTTATTTTGAAAATTATTAATAATTTGAAAAAAAAAGGACATTGAGGCATTCAATATTTTTTTTTTCTCCAAAACTGTTTGACATAGTTAATAAAACTACCAGGTTTTGTAGACATAATCTAGGGAAACATTGGCCAGAGTTTAGTTTACTTAGAACAAATAATATTTTATAAGAAGAGTTTGCTATACTGCCCTAAAATTGCAGCAAAAAACCAATAAAAAATTTTTTTTGCAAAAACTGTCTTACATAGAAAAGTGAAATTCAGTAAACCTAGTTATGCTTTGGCACACATACATACAAATTTTCACATCATTGTGACAAAAATTATGGATTTTTGTCATTTTCATAGATGCCTCCCCTTAAGGGGACAAATAGCATGCTTTAGAAAGTGTTAGGGGAAGTCCCTGACAACTTCAAATGAAGTAACTTCTTTTGCTATGTTTATTCCACAATCTAAATCAGAATGAATGGAACCTAGAAATTTAAACACCTTTTGTTTGTTATTACTTTAAGGTAACTATTTTCTTTTTGCATTCCAGATACGTATTGATCATGGAGCACGCTGCATACATTTTGGAATGGACCTTTCAGAATCACAACGTGAAGATAAACCTGAAGGTCCAACATTGCAAAGCATGCCCAGTGAGCAAGTCCGTAATCAGCTGGTGAATATGGCAACTGTACTTCATCGAGCTATGGCTACCATTAACCCACATAAGAAAAGGGTAAGTTAAACAAATTAAAGCCTTGTACAGTTATAGGCTAGTGACCATTAGGAATGAAAATTGTTTAAATGTGCTGTTAATATAAATCTGCCGTAATTATTACTTTCGATAAAGATTTTGATTGATTACTTTTTGATATGGTACCACCTATGGTTGAATTCAGTAAGGTGAGTTGGGGCTTGAACGGTTTATCTACTCAAATTGTTTACTATGATGTGGGGAGGGGGGGCGGCATGGATGTGCAAGTCTCTGCCGCTGCATCTGTGTAACTGCTGTGATTTTATTACTCATTTTTTTACTCTGGTTGCTTGCACATTATAAGCTATATAGTTTAACCCTTCCCGAGCGGACATGTTTTATGGCTCTGAGCAGAAGGCAATTTTGCTAAAGTATTAAACTCTATTAAATTAAAAACTATATAAGCATGCTCAAATGTACTAAAACACATAGTATACCTTGATTTTTATTGAATTGAATCATTATTGTCCTCTAGGAGTGAAGTTTTGTTGATCCGCATAAAAATGTTGTTACAAAAACGGCATAAGCAGCACTTCTCCATATTATACAGCGTAGTTCGTACATACAGGTATTCACAAATAAACCAACAGTGCTTCAGGAACTAAATAGTATCCCATTCTGATATTTAATACTTTCATTTGTAATAATAATGGTGATGATAATAAATTATAAAAGTTTTGATAGAAATGTGCAGTTACACCTAGCTAGGGCAGGTTATCTAAAATGTGTATATGATTTTCAAAGCTACTCGTTAATCTCAATACTAATTACACAGGGAAATATACGAATAATGCATAATGTTCGAAGAAGTGCATACTTTAATTTAAAAATGTTCTTCTGTGTGATTAACACACATCTGGATGAAGAGGTGGCTTGGAAATGCAGGTTTTGCAAAAGTATATTGCTTTTTTCCGCCCTACATATCACACAACGATTTGCCTAACTTCCTTGTTCTCTAGTCCCGATGAAGTGCGGAAATCCATTTAGTCTTTTTAATGTTGGGCCCTGAGTAATATGACCCCTACTTGATGTGGCACGGCTTCGCTGTGGTCCCATGCGCTCTGTTACCAGAGATCTGACCAGATCCTTATGTAATTTTCTGTGCAACAAAAGCTTTTTATTTTTCATATGCATTGTGCACAGCAGATATGAATATACAATGCACACTTTCAGCAGCCAGAAAAACATTTTCCTATACCACTTGCACTTTCTCCTGCAAAACTGATACTGCGCAATAATTATCAGTTCTATCAACACCGCCCATGTGTTGAGCATAACCCAAACTAATATATGGTTTCAATGTTGCTGCTTGGTTGGGGAATTTCAAAGGAACCTCTGTCATTTCATTTTTGTCACCCTTATGACTGGTACTGAGCACGGTTACAATTCTTGTCTTTCCAAGATAGAGCCAGCATTTTTTGATTTCGAAAGCTTTTTATTTCATCCCTTTTCATTTTCTTTGTTACCTGGCTTCAGTTTGAAATGGCATCTTTTTTCTGTTGCCCATAACTGTACCAGTAGTAACCACATTCATTTTCCATAGTTCATGAGCTAATTCAGGTGAGGTATAATACCTGTATGTGTAAATATGGAAACCTCTAGGTGGATCTATAGCAGGGGAAGACAGTTATCGCTGCTGTGACGCCAGCCCACTCAGCTCACTTGCTCACGACGACGGCCAGTTGAACATATGACGTCACAGCGGGCAAGAGGAAAGGCATGCGGGACATCGCAATTTTAATGCTGACTGTTTCAATTACGGAATAGTCACATTATAAATAATTACATTTCGGCTTTATGCCATATACATAAATTCTAGTTTATGTGAACAGTCATGTTACAACGCAAATAGAACAGAAATTATAACTATTTTGCCTGAGCTAGAGGAGAGCTATACAGAACAATTAGGTGGACATTTTCCGACATTTGCCATTTCGCTTTTCTTTAACTAGTTTGTCAATGTTAAGGTATAATGTACGGCACATTTGTAACTGAAGACTGCATGTTAGATTGTGATCTGACAACATGCTTCAGGATTTTGACTTAGAAAGGTTCATAACAAAAAATAATTGTTTGCACACATACGTAGAACCAAACATACATAATATCCGTGCAACAAGGGCATATAACTGCAGAAATCTGGTTTGAGGAACATTCTTATAAAAATCAGCCAAGTCTTCCTTGTGTTTATAGTTGTCCTTCAGCAAATCGTCGCACTGTAAATTTATCAATTCAATTTGCTACCTGCTAGAAACATTAACATCCAGTGAATACTTGGTTGCTAAGACCTGAAACGTAGTTGACAATGTTTCTACATCTTGAAGCCTGGTCTCAAACTGGTGTGAAACACGGGGAACTGAACACAAACACAAAACTACTACACACAACACTACACGTCAGCAAAAACACAAAATACAAAACAAAATATGCACTAACGCCGTTAAGATCCCTCACACAACAAATAAAAACCCTCAGACTAGGCTGAAGAGGGTTCTCCCTAAACAGCCAGGGCATGTTGTAAACATGTCCAAATAACATTTTTCATCTTCATTCAGTTTTGTGCAAGTAGTGCTGCTGATCTAGGCTGCACAGCAATACACTGCTCTTGCCTGACGTCACACGAACGTACAAGCTGGCTCTTCGTTTAAATGCGTCACATGGCCCGAAGTTGTCTTCCCCTGGTCTATAGGATCTTTTAGAAAGGAAGAACATAGATCTCTCACAACAAGGGTAGTTTTCAGGAGGTTAGAATTGGATTCAACTTTTCCCATATAAGGTTGAAAGTTGTATAGGTATCCATTGGAAGCATCAGATAAGGAGAAAATTTTTATTCCAAATTTTGTAGATTTGTTTGGGTTATACACTTTGAATTTCAATCTTCCCTTGTAACTGATAGTGCTCTTGTCAACTGATACAAAAGGACCTGGGGAGTAGAATAAACTACATACTTACTTTTTGCATTACATCTTGAATAAGCTCTTCTTTGGATAGTTTTCTGTTTCCCTCAGCATGAGCAAAATGAAGATTCCAAAACAATAGTGGAAATTCATCGTGCACAAATACATCACCAAAAAAGGAGATTTATCTACCCAACTTGTAGAAAAATTGTCTGATGTCAGAAGTAGGGTGAAGCCCCATATTGATAATCACACCAATCAGTGCCTTTATATCTGCAATTTCTGTGGGATTCCAGGAAGTAATCCTGGCTTTTTTCGTTGGTGGTGTCGCCTGTAGTTTTTTTTATATTTCCCTGAATACAGGTCTCCTCAGTAATTATAGGCATAATTTAGTCATCAAAAAATATGCCGAAGAATTCTGCTGGAAGCATATTCTCACCAAAATGAGAAGGAAGTATTGGTCCCTGCTGGATATTGTGCACTGGGATATTAGACGTAGAGCCAGGGTTAAAATTACTCAAGTCTACCCAGCTAGGTGTACAGCTGTCTGCAGTGTCAGTTATGTCGCTCTCGCTCTCACTTACACACAAATTCTAGCATATATCAGCCTCATCATCACTGAGCACAAAATCTGATAACTATCACTTTTGTTCAACACAGCTACAATTTCTTGCTCTGTCAACCCTTTCTTTCCCTCCATTATGTCAAACAACGAAGAAACTTTTGCTTACTGGATGCATTCACCGCACTGTTTATTCCTACACTACTGAGAACTACGACAAATTGCTGGCTATGGAAAATCGGGGATTAACCGACCACTAACATCTGAAAGAACATTTCCTGCCATCTATTGGCAGCATATATCAGTTACTTGAGCGAGAGGAGCTGATCACAACAGCTCTGTGACTCCAAACCATATATGAGTTTTCTCTCGTCAGGGTCCGGACAGGTCACCCATATATGGGCTTTCGCTCGCAAAGGGTTAACTTATAAATTTTGTTTTTTTATTCTCTGTAAAATGTTGTTCTTTCTTTCTCACACTTTTTCTTCTGTGGGTCCAAATGACCTAATTGTCAATGAGCCCTTAAACCCCACTCCTTTCTTTTTCTTGTTCTCTTTCGTTTTTCTTTCATTCCTTTTTCTTTCTTTCTTTCTTTCTCTCTTTCTCTCTCTCTCTCTTTCTTTCTTTCTTGCCATATAACTGCAGTTTGAAAGAAGGGACTAACAGTTCACAATGTAGCAAGGGAAGTAATAAGAAACTACTTATGTATGACTACTGTGTATATTTTGCGGTACTAGCATGCATAAACATGATGTTGATGGTAGAATATGTTAACATTGAACTTTATGAAAGGGTATGCTGAAACTGGCCACTGTCGTCTGTACATTTTTGGCATCTCTTTAGGAAACTATCCATCGCTCACCATAATTCATATTGAGAAATGCTAGCAATTTCCTGGTGGATATTTTGTTTTAATTCTTCCAGGGTAAGTGGGTTTGTCCTGTACACTTCGTTTGAAATTACCCCAGAGCTAGAAATTGCAGAGGGTTAGGTTGGGGGACAGAGGGTGCCACAAATCTCTACTAATAATTCTGCATCAAAATACTTTCAATTGTTCCCATCAAATGATTGGCTGTATGAGCTGTTGTAGTCTTGTTGAGAAAAGGCAAAATCTGGCTCTGTCTGTTAATTCAAAAAAAAAAACCCCGGAGGTGGGGGGGGGGGGTGCAAAATTGTTTTCATGTATGTACAGGCATCATCTGTTCACTCAAAAAAAAATTGGCCATATAAACTAGAACCTAATATTGTTCATGAAGTACTCCATGATGAAAAAAATTGGTGTATTGTGTAGCATTAGCGGAGAAAGATTTCTCTGAGCTCCAGTGATTTCTGTCTCTGGGAAAAACTTAAAATATAAAGTGTGTGAGACAAACACACACACTCTAGAAGAATTAAAACAAAATTTCTGCCAGGACATTGCCAGCATTTCTGAACGTGAACTATGGCGAGTGATGGATAATTTCCTAAAGGGGTGCAAAAAATGTATAGACAATGACGGAGGCCAGTTTCAGCACCTCCTTTCATAAAGTTGGTAAGTAAAGTCTTTAAAAGTAGTTTTAAAAATGTTGTATGGTTTCATTCACACCTTTCTATGATAGCGGCAGACGGCAACGAGCGCCAAGGATGTGGACAGGCAAAACACTGTGCAGCTGGTAAGTAAGTTTTTCGCTCACCCGTTAGAAAAGTATATATGTACTTATACTTCAGGAGTAGGAAATATAAAGAAGTGAAGAGAACAACACTCACATGTTTTGGACAAATTGTTGGAACTATGAGTTTATAAAGAAGATGCACACGTGGTATTAGAGGAAGGAAGGGAATTGTAGCAACAAATGGAATATCTTCAAAAGAAGTGAAATGGAATTATTGCATAGAAAAAAAAATGTGCAAACATGTTACGCAGGGATGAAACATTGATTTGTAAACAAAATTTGTAACATTAATCATTGTTTGCAGTTAGAAGCGAGTTTATGATTCATTTGGCTTATATGTTTATTTTGTACCTCTCAAAGGCACATGTAGATTAAGGTATTCTATGAATGCGAACAACTGTGCCTTAAGTTATGAAGCAATGAGATCTTCATCAAAGGCATTTCATCAATTTTGATGGAACCTTTATACCACTGTAACTCGGTCCCCAGTGCCTCATCTGTTAAAGCGTTTGGGATTTGGATAGGAGAGCTTATAAGAAGTGCTTCACTATCCCTATAAAATTGGTATCCTCAACTCCCCAATTTGTGTATTGTGCCAGGATGAGAATGCCACAATGAACAAATCATCTTGCTCATTGTATGCTCTCAAGATGTTAACCTTTGGATCAGCAACAGAACTATACTAGG
>CM060964.1:281590501-281768001 GCA_030765045.1 Tenodera sinensis | reverse complement strand
ACAAATCTTTGGAGAAGACTGAATTTATTTAAAGAAAATCCTTGCCCATGTCATTTTGTAAAACTTGTTACTACTAATTACGACCTGGAAATGAAGAACTCACCACTCACACGTGTGGAAACAGCAACACATATTAGAGAGAGAAGAGGAAGGGGGGCAGATTAAATGAAAGAGGTAAAAGTTCTGTTTTATAAACTGCTACAAGTTTTAGCAGAAATAATGACTTGGAGACATTCCTAGAAGTGACCAATTTTATAAATAGCTTATAGTGTTCTTTTGCCTAGCCATTTTCATAACTATGCAAATACTGTTGCAATATATACAAATATTTACACGACTGCTTATCATGTAATATGTTATTAATTAGATTAAGTACATGTAAGAAATTATAAATAAAGACACAAATAGGAAGCCAACTTTAAAGTATACATACTTGAAGCCAATAAAATAGAAACAAAAGTTTCTCTGTTCTCTACTCGTTCTGTAGAAAGATAACTTGGTGTTCAGATCCAACTACTCATAATTTGGTATGTTACATGAAATCTACCAACAGAGCTGCTGTTACTATACCTATCGATTTCAGTGGGTCAGTGATTAATCGGAAACTAATCTTCACTGAAAAATCCCACTAAAATCTGTAAATAAAAAAAAAGGATAAAAAGTTAAAAAAGATGGCATATATTACTTCAGGCAGTGATTTCACCATCTGCCACTCCCCCTCCGAGTTCACTCCTTTAACATCAAAAAGCCTGAAGAATCATCCTGCCTATAATGACAAACAGGGATCATTTTGATATCAATATTAAAACATAATTTTGGCATACTTTAGCCATTATGATAAAGTTTCGTAAGATAACCAAAGATATATTTTAATGTATCTGTTTAATCTGTGCTATATTTAGGTACAGTCTGAGTAAAAAGACAAATAATACAAGTTTATGCATTTTTTCAATAGAAATTGTTGCTCAGAGAATACAGATGCAATTACGCTAATAAGTTGCATTTATGACAGTCTGGAAAATTAAGCCACCACAATGCAGATTCATTTGTTCTGGCTCTCTTGGTAATAAGCTGGACACTATTTGCTTCTTTCCTTCACACTTGCCACACTCTGGATTGTTGCATTGTACGCATAAGTTTGCAGTTGGACTTCCTTTGCAAGAGTTTCTGACCCTGCATTTTTTTTTCACTTATTGCTTGCATTCTGTTCGACTTCAATCTGAGGGTCCTTCACCAATTGGTTGCCAAATCCTGTTCAGGAAACCACGAAAGGAGCATGGTTCTCTATATAGTGCAAGTATGAATGTACATTGGCTCAATTTTTTTCCACCCAGAGGCCTCTTTGTACAGGACACGAACATTTATGACTGATATATCAAGGATGTTGAAAAATATGTGCATTGGCCAATGATGAGATCTGGATGTGGTGTGCAGACATTAAACTTGCTCCATCATGTCAAAGCCAACTTGGTCTGATTGTAGAACCGGGCTGTTCTGGAGTTTCTTTCAAGTTATTGATCTGCACTGTTGAGTGTGAAGTGCTTGACATTTTTATTCTTTTTTTGTGTGGTAACAGGGTTGTATCATCTCCAACTTTACTGAACAGAGAAGTCGAATAGAGCTGTCTATTTTCCATCTCTGCTATATGTGGCACTTCTCTTCTATTTTGTAATTGAAATGTCAATTGTTAGATTCTGGCATACTTGTAAATCGTTAAATGAGAACTTTGCTTTAAAAAATCGCAAAATGATCCCTCAGACATTCTAGTGTTAAATATGATGTAATTAGAGCAATTTACAGGCACTCTAAAGCTTTAAAACTAACATATATGCACTTCAAACCACCAAGTATTTTTGATACAAAAAACACAACATGAAATTTTGTCATTTTTGGCCACATTTTCATGTTTCCCCTCCTAAGAATACTGAATGAGATTTATAGGATATTCACATCCATCTGACAGTTAAAATAGTTTCATTGTGTTTTGACCAGAAAAAGATTTCATAGCAGATAACAGTTGTGATTAAAATGTCCTGTGTTTGAGGTATCAATACTATTATACAAAATTCAGTAAAAATGGAACTTCATGATTATAGAAAACCCAAGTTCATTTTCTGTGCCAATGTCACTGACTTAGTGTTAAAACATTCACTGTCCAATGGAAAATACAATCTTTAAATTCTGAGCCAACATATATACATCTTAGATTCTTTTTTGAATTTAGGGTACAGTAACAGTAAATTAAACAAAAAGCTTGCTATTAGGAAATGCAGGATACATTTAAATAGTAATTAACGTTCATTTAAATTTTCATGAACCTTGTCAAGCACATGTTGAAATGTTTATGGCTGTTCTTTAGAATCTCCTGAACACTTCTGACTGTACTTTTCTAGAAATTGATTTCTGTATGATATTATTGCTTCAGCTGCTATTGAAAATACTTCATAAGTAACACTTGAACATCTTGACATATAACAGTTGCATTGAAAAGTATATGGATTTAATTAGATGTGCAACCACATTATGTGCTTAAAGATCAGTCGTATGATAAGTACATAATGTAGTATTGAGTAAACCCCTGCAAACTTAATACTTCCATGAGAATAGTTATAAAAATATAATTTTGAATTTTTGGAACTGTTGAACCGCACAGTTGTTATATTGGTTTAAAGAGTTGACTGTTGTCTCAGTCTCCAAAATATATATTAGTTGTATTATGTAATTGAAACCACTTATTGCAAAACATTTTATATAATTTAATAAGAAGAGGTGGAAAAATGAGCTTTTGACGAGTAATTTGTGCAGTGGAAATGGAACTAAAATGGGTGGAAAATATTTGTTTAATGTTAACATTGTAGCAATTTTTATGAAATGTATTGCAGCCTGAGGAGTTTAAATGCTACAAACACACAATGTATGATATTGTTTCAGATGGAACGTGAGAAGCTAAGACAGCAAATGGTGATGCACTATCATGAACGAAAGCACATGGAACATCAGCGCATTCTCCAGCGGCATAAGATAATTGAGGATCGTAAGGAATACCTTGAAAGGCTTAATACAGTCAGGGTTAGTAATAACTGTCTTAACCACGTAGACGCTTTTAATCTAACATTGTAAGTAATGAGGTACTTTGTTGCATTCAAAGTTAAGAACCTACAAATCTTGATAAGAAAGTAAAAGATTTAAATATATAGCAATAACTTTTATAAATTGTAAAATATGTTTATATTTCTAAACACATTCTGCTCCAACTTGTAATTATTTTAATTACAGGACTAGTTTTGGAGAGGGTCCTCTCCATCATTCAGCTGTTGATCAACTGGTTCAACATCAGGTCTCCCTCCCCATTCTCTCATTGCCTCTTATGCTGTTCTTCCTATTGACTAGTCGTAAGACATTGTCTTTGATTGGTATGTCGAAATTCATCAGCCGATCTCGATCCTTAATGATCAAAATATTTTCTCACACTGTTAACTTGCAGTAATTTTTTGCTGGTTTTAAAAGTTGGATATTTAGGTTGATTTATGTTTCTTTATATTTGATGTTTCTGGTGTTTTCTTTCAGTCTAGTTTCCAAATATCTTTTTGTTTTACCTATATATATATATTATGGCAGTCTTCATAGTTGACATGGTAGATTCCTGATAATTTAATACTTGGCACTGGTTTTTTAGAGGGTGATTGAGTAAATTTCTAACACTATACAGTTTTACGGAGCCAGTTTTATATTATAATCCTTAAAAATGTTGAAAAATTTTGAGTGATGTGTAAATTTGCAATATCTTTCTTGGGTATCGCTAATTTTTAATCTGCTGACATGCCTGATAGTTTTTAATAATCTAGTTTAATCTATTTTTTTAATAATCTAGTTACGAAATTGGGTTTAAATCCATTTAAATTTGCAACAAGTTTTAATATGCTCAAATTCTTCATTGTATTCTCTATTTGTGAGTGGGATATCGATCAATCTGTGAATGAAACTATGGAAGATGCATGCTGATGTGCTTTTGGGTTGAAATGATTCTTTTTGATATATATATATATATGCCAAATTCTAGTCTATCCATGTGTCTTATAATTTTTAAGTCAAGGAACAGTAGCCATCTGTCTTGTTCTATTTCAGTAGTAAATTTTATGGTATGGTCTTGTAGGTTCAATAATTTTAATGCATCTTGAGCTAAATTTTTTGGAACAATGGCAAAAATGTCATCTAAGTATCTCAATCAAATTTTAAATATGTATGGAAATGCCTTTGTGATATGTATCTCTAAATTGCTCATAAATAAGTCTGCCAATATCGGTGATAAGGGGCTGCCCATGGCCAAACCTGATAAAACTTATTACTGAACATGAAAGAATTTTTTGTTTTACATAATTCTATGAGTTGATGTATTCAATTTCTGATGAAGTACCCTGTTGGGTAAGCCAGTGATTTATTAATTTAGGTATGTTTTCTGTGGGAATGCTAATAAAGAGCTAACATCAAACGATACTGAAATATCATTTGTATGTAAAGTCATATTTTTTAATTTTCCAACTAGTTCTGAAGTGTTCTTTTTGCTCAGTGATTGAAATCTTTCTATGGAATTTAATTTATTTAAGCCATTTAGCCAAATTATATGTTGGTGCATCTGTGTTACTAATGATAGGTCTCATACTATGATTTTTGTGAATTTTCAGTAAAAAATACAATTTGGCAACACTGGGTTGCTCAGTATTAACATGTTTTTTATTATTTGGGATAATCTTGCTGTCTTTAATTATTTTCTGATCTGTAACTATGTGGGATCTTAAGGGGTCCTTGGAAATTTCTTTGTATTCTTGATTTTGTAAAAGCTTATCCACTGTTTTTATGCAATCATTATCTACTACGACTTTTATTGCCTTTGTATGCTTTTAAATGAAATACCAGTTTATTTAATCCTTGAGTCAGTTGTCTAAATGTAAAATTTCCTTTCATATGTCCTGAAGTTAAAATTGTCTTCAATAATTCCTGACATTTGGCTGTGACTATTGGTTTCTCATTGTATTTTAGCATATGCGTTGTTTTTACATCCACGATGAAATCGTATATTTGTGTGAGTAGGTAAAAAAAGTTTTAAGGCCTTGATTTAAAAACGTTATTTCTTTTTCCGTATAGGATTGTGTCAATGGATTAACATGGTCTGTAGTTTTTGCAATTCGTTGGGTTTTATTTAGGTCTGTCTGTTTTTTTTATCTGTGTTACTTCATTTTTAAGCTTGTTTGTTTTATTGCTCATGATTATATTGAGTTTGTTATATAATATACTTTCAAAGTTTGTCCATATAGTGTTTTTAGGTTGTTCACTAACTTTAAATGAGTTATTGTTTAACCTTAAGTCCATGTTTGCTAAAATGGACTACTAAATAAACGAAAGCTTTCACAGCCGGAGTCATAATTAGTAAAATATGCTTCCGGGCTAAATGGCCGTGGTCCACTGGGCTTCTTCATTCCTCTCCCAGACGTTTCGCTTGCAGCTGCGGCAAGTATCATCAGCAGCGATGTGTAACTCTCCTAGGGGTCTGTCACTACTGAATTGCCAGCGGAAAGAGTGGGTTTATATATACTGCTAGGTACTTCCCTCCCATTGTCTTCGTTTAGCTAAAGATCCCAGGGACCCTCTCACGTTGGCTGGAGTGTACTGAATCCCTTCCTCTTGCGGGTCAGTCTATGTGGGCACCACCCAACAGATCAATACTAAGTTAAAAGAACACTGTAGACAAGGCTGCTTTGGACAGCTGGAAAAATCAGCAGCTGCCCAACATGCACCCGGTGAACTCATCATCCGCTACAATCAGACAGACATCCTTGCTACAACATCCCATTACCACACACGCCTATACTGGGAAGTAATAAAAATTTGTGAACATGAAGGCAACTTTAACAAGAAAGAAGCTCTCAAACTTCATAATGGTACCCTGCTCTACTAAAAAGACCCACAGCCAAATCCTATGGACCAATCGCAGAAAATCACAGAAAACAGGTGGACCAATCAGATTACAGGAGGGAGGTACCAACCAGCATATATAAGCCCGCTCTTCTATTTTACCAATTACTAAAATGGAGTACCGTTCTGATCTTTCTAAAAGTAGTGCTTTTTTTCTCTACAGCGTTTTTGTTGTGCTATGTATATTGTGTGTGTCGACAAAACTTATTAATGTACATCAAGCATCAGTTTGGCCATGGGCAGCCCCTTATCACTGACATTGGCAGATTTGTTTCTGGGAAATTTAGAGATACAAATCACAAAGGCATTTCCATACATGTCTAAAATTTGGTTATACATAGACAACATTTTTGCCAATTGTTCCAAAAAATTTAGCCCAAGACGCATTAAAATTATTGAACCTACAAGACCATTCCATAAAATTTACTATTGAAATTGAACAAGACGGATGGCTACTGTTCCTTGACTTAAAAATTATAAGAAAAATGGATAGACTGGAATTCGGCATATATAGAAAACAAACACACGTAAACAACTATATAAAAACAGTTGTTTCAACCCAAAAGCACATCAGAATGCAATCTTCCATAGTTTCATTCACAGATTGATCAATATCACACAAACAAATAGAGAATAGAAAGAAGAATTTGACCATATTAAATTGTTGCAAATTTAAATGGATCTAAACCCAATTTTGTAACTAGATTATTAAAAAAAACTGACGATAAAAACTATCAAGGATGTCTGCAAATCAAAAAAAAATAAAAAATTCTGATCTGTTGCACTTACATTACTTTCTCTGCTTTTGTACTAACCATTCTTAAAAATTCATTCCTATATCTTCTTCGTGTTGCTTGAGATAAACATTTACAGAAATTATCGTATTGCTTATTTCCTTGTAGGTTCAAGGGGAATATTAGAATACGCTTTGAGCGATAGTCAAATCTTTTAAAGCTTTGAGATCCCATTCTCTTTGCACGCTTAACATATAAGAAAATGAACTATGTTGCATTTCACAAATGTTTTGAGTTTTCTCAAACTGACACAAATAACGAGGAATATCTCTAATTAAATTTATTTAGACCTAAATTGTGTGTTTTAGCGAGATCCACATTTTTGGTATAATACGATTTTGTCCATCTCTTACTGTTTACAAGTTATTCAGAAGTCATCCGGATTACACAGGACTACATAGGCTATAGCCAGAAAATTCAAGATCTACGTTTCATTTGTCATAAAAATATCTTAAACATAGGGCATTTTAATATAAATCGTTAGCCATTTTCAAGAAAATAAAAAATTTTAAAAAATGTTCCAGGTAAAGGGTAGTTCAGTGTGGGGCTATTATCTTCAAAATATTTGTGTCGCATCCTTGAAAGACTTTAAACTTAAATACCAACTTTGGTTTTTAACGGACTTTTCATTTTTGAGTCATGCTGTCCACAGACTGACACACACACACACGCACGCACGCACCCACACGCACGCACGCACCCACACGCACGCACCCACACGCACGCACGCACGCACCCACACGCACGCACGCACCCACACGCACGCACGCACGCACCCACACGCACGCACGCACGCACCCACACGCACGCACGCACCCACACGCACGCACCCACACGCACGCACGCACGCACGCACCCACACGCACGCACGCACCCACACGCACGCACGCGCACGCACGCACGCACCCACACGCACGCACCCACACGCACGCACCCACACGCACGCACGCACGCACCCACACGCACGCACGCACGCACCCACACGCACGCACGCACGCACGCACCCACACGCACGCACGCACCCACACGCACGCACGCACCCACACGCACGCACCCACACGCACGCACCCACACGCACGCACCCACACGCACGCACCCACACGCACGCACCCACACGCACGCACCCACACGCACGCACCCACACGCACGCACCCACACGCACGCACCCACACGCACGCACCCACACGCACGCACCCACACGCACGCACCCACACGCACGCACCCACACGCACGCACCCACACGCACGCACCCACACGCACGCACCCACACGCACGCACCCACACGCACGCACCCACACGCACGCACCCACACGCACGCACCCGCACGCACGCACCCGCACGCACGCACCCGCACGCACGCACCCGCACGCACGCACCCGCACGCACGCACCCGCACGCACGCACCCGCACGCACGCACCCGCACGCACGCACGCACCCGCACGCACGCTCCCGCACGCACGCACCCGCACGCACGCACCCGCACGCACGCACGCACCCGCACCCACCCACGCACGCACCCACGCACGCACCCACGCACCCACCCACCCACGCACCCACGCACCCACACACACACACACCCACACACACACACACCCACACACACACACACACACACACACACACACACACACACACACACACACACACACACACACACACACACACACACACACACACACACACACACACACACACACACACACACACACACACACACACACACACACACACACACACACACACACACACACACACACACACACACACACACACACACACACACACACACACACACACACACACACACACACACACACACACACACACACACACACACACACACACACACACACACACACACACACACACACACACACACACACACACACACACACACACACACACACACACACACACACACACACACACACACACACACACACACACACACACACACACACACACACACACACACACACACACACACACACACACACACACACACACACACACACACACACACACACACACACACACACACACACACACACACACACACACACACACACACACACACACACACACACACACACACACACACACACACACACACACACACACACACACACACACACACACACACACACACACACACACACACACACACACACACACACACACACACACACACACACACACACACACACACACACACACACACACACACACACACACACACACACACACACACACACACACACACACACACACACACACACACACACACACACACACACACACACACACACACACACACACACACACACACACACACACACACACACACACACACACACACACACACACACACACACACACACACACACACACACACACACACACACACACACACACACACACACACACACACACACACACACACACACACACACACACACACACACACACACACACACACACACACACACACACACACACACACACACACACACACACACACACACACACACCTTTTTCTAAACATGCTTTCTTTGGATTCAGGGGCCCTCAAAACCTACATTTCCGGTGAAATCTTGACATTGAATTTTTTGTTGGGTTATAATTCTTTCTCTACTGGTAAGTGGAGGAAGCAATTAGCAATACCCAAGAAAGACATAAATTTACATAGCCAAATTTTTCAACAAATTCAGAAAAATTTTTTAAGGGTTATAATATAAAACTGGCTCTGCAAAACAAGTATAGTGTTAGAAATTTACTCAATCACGCTCTAAAAAGTGCAACTCCAAGTATATCAGGAATTTACCGGTCAACTGTGAAGACAGCCATAAGCTATATATTGGCAAAACAGAAAGAAATTTGGCAACCAGAATGAAAGAACATGTCAAAAACTTCAAATATAAAGAAACAGATAAACCAGCCATAGCTTACCACTTTTGGTCTTGCAATCATAATATCAATCTAAATATCCAACTTTTAAAACCAGCAAAAAAATTATTGCGAGATAACAGTGAGGGAAAATATTTTGATCATTAAGGATCGAGATTGGCTGATGAATTTTGACATACCAATCATAGATGGTTTTAAGACTAGCCAATAGGAAGAACAGCATAACAGGCAATGAGAGAAGGGGGAGGCAGTTACCAGATGTTGAACCAGTCGATGAACAGCTGAATGATGGAGATTACCCTCTTCAAAACTAGTCCTGTGATTGACATAATTAGAAGTAAATTGGAGCAGAAAGTGTTCAGAAATATTGACATATTTTTCAATTTATCAATATGCTCCACTGTTTTAAACTCTTCATTTTCATCAGTTTTATAATAACTTGTATGCTTATAATTTTAGTCCAGCTGTTTAGTGTATATTGAATTTTTACTCAGTGTTTGTTACTTTTAGGAAGAGGAGGAGGCACGCAGACAAGAAGAACTAGCAAGACAGCAAATGTTGGCTGAGCAGAAACGACGTGAGCAAGAGTTGGAGGAGAGGGAACGTAAACGGCAGGAGAATGAGATTCAGCAAATCAAAGACAGACATCTCAAAGAAAAGATGCATCAAATATCACAGACCTCACATGGACAGAAAATTCTTAATAAACTGAATGATGATGTAAGTGCTGGTACAGTATTAGTTTTGCAACTGATTTAATTAAATTTTTTTCTCAAGGTTAGTAAAGTAACCAGTTGAATGTTGGCCTTAGGAAGAATGGGACACAAAGTTGACTTGTAATTAGTTTTCCTGGATGTTGGTGGTGATTATTATTTCTGTGTTCTGTGCAGTATCTTGTCTATTCGGCACATTTTCGTTTACTTCTTGTCTTTGGTTGTCGTATTCCATTGGTTTCTCCCCCTTTGGTGTGAACCCCTGTTATATGATGGTCTTTGACTGTTCATGTATTCTCGGCAGAATCGTATGGGATTTACTTGATGGGTACAGTCTTCTGGTCTCCCACGATCATACCTAGATGTTTGGTATCTCGATTCACCCCTTGGTATCGTCTCGTGGTATTGTTGCCTCATGTTTTCCATTCTCTCGCCATGATTGTGTGATTGATGTAGGAAATGGTGTGCCCCTCTACTCCTGTCATGGGTGCTCTATATTCCTCTCTTCCCTCTCGTTCTGGTTGTTTGTGGTCGTGCTTCTGTTTAATCCTTTGTTGTGCATACAGTATTAGCTAGTGGTTCTCCCAGCAGACTTGTGTCCCTTTAAATTCTGAACTGCTACTGCAGATATTAAACTAAAAGTGACATATGTACTTGCATAATTATAGTTCTTTTACTGGCTGAAATAATGTGTTTAATTAATAAATTATTTGATATTGGTTTGCAGTAAATATATGTTTTATTTCAACTGTTAACAACGGAAAAAATCAACCCCATTGAAGGGAAGCATATGCACCCCTTTGTAACACATTTTTAATATTCCACAATATTAAAGAAATTAAATTGTGCTACTTTAGAATATTAACACCAGACCAAAATATCCTAAAGTTAGCTAAGATAAATTAAAATAATTTCTGCGAAATTTTATGGCACTCGCCCTTAAAAAGTTTTCATCCCTGCCATTATATTGAAGATATTGAAGCTGGTCCATAGAATGTTATTCACACTATTCTGTTGCACAATAAAAATGTTCTATATACACTTATGCTTATTAATGTTTTGGTATGTACACCCCATGTTAGTTTTGAATTTCCACCCCCCTCGCTTGATAACTGAGGAAACACCCAGTTCAACACAAGGCAATGTCACACTGCTTGCACTTGTACTGTGACTGTATGCCACGACCTGATTGTGTTTTTCTTTTCTTCATGGTACACATGATTTCACCCGGCCTAGAATTTTTATGAGGGTGTGAAGAGAACTGGGCACAGGGGTAGCAGAAGGTAGGCTACGCTGAAATCCCACTTTCTTGCGGGACGTGAAGTTTGCGATTAGCTGTCGCACCAAATTCTGCCTGTTGCCATGAGCTGTAGAAGCAGGTCTGTTTGAAATGTCGTATATTATAAAACTATTAACAATGGCAACATTCACTACGAAATGGAACAAGTATTTCCACCATTTTTTTAAGGCCGGCCGACACCGTAACACTCCTTCCTTTGGTCCGCGAGATCAATCCCTGCCAAATTATGCATGTAATTTATCACTGCATTAGGACAAGGTATTTTTATTTGTTCTCTCCCCCTGCCACTCTTCCTGTGTACCTCTCCATCTGTTCTAGGATCGGAATTGGTGGATAATAAAAGAATGTCCCTGTTATCATGCCAAACTACTACAGTTACACCTTCATGTTGCAGTTTGCAAGATTCACCCCTTTTCAGTTTTAATTGTTTTGGCTTAGAAAACTGTATTGGCCAATCTTTCCTTCCGGCACGCGTTGTACCACACGCATATGTCTTCTTCTCTAAAAGTAATTTCATTAACCGCGTGGAAGTAAAAAGATGATCAAAGTAGACATGGTGCCACAATCCGGTATATTTCTCACACATGTCTAAAACCACCTGTTCTCCAAGCAGAAGATCACTGTTTCTCTGCTCTTTTTTCCCCAGATAGATTTTACAGGTCAGTAAATAGCCGCTTTTACTGTCTGCAGTACTCCATGCCTTTATCCCCCACTTTGTAGGTTTAGCGGGCATGTATTGTTTCAAAAAGAAGCGCCCTTTGAAATCGATCATTGCTTCATCAACAGAGAGATTGCGATTTGGTTTGTAGACATTTTAAAACTTTTTGATTATATCTAAAGCAGGTTGTGCCCTATACAGATAATCATAAGAATCTACCCCAAATTGTGGTTTTGCAAATTCGTCATTCAGGTGAAGATATTGTGATATCTTTTTAAAGCGGAGCAAGGTCATTGCTTGTCTTACAATTGGACAAACTCAAAAATCCCCCAAAAAGTGATCCCTAATTTCAGGTAAATCCACCATCCCCATATATATCAAAATACCTAAATAGGCCTGTATCTCCCTCGAATTTGTTTCTTCCCATTTTGGCTCTGAACTTTTAGCTTGAATCTGAGCTGCATACCTATTGGTTTCCTCCGCAATTTTGCTACAAAAGCTGGAGTCTATAAAAAGTTCAAAATAATCTATTTCTGGACTTCTTGGAGGAATAGAATGATTTACACCTACAGGGGCAGAGAATACTTCTAACTCATTGAAAGTCAAATTGGAGGTCCACTGTGCAGGTACTAATTTAGTCTTAGTTTGCTTTGCATTAATTTTAGCCACCTGTTCTGCTACCTGTTTCTCAGCACCTTCACTGTCATTTTGTTCTTTAGCACTGTCTTCCTCTAACTTGCCAAACCAAGATTCATCGGAGCCACTTTTGCAATCTAATTCCTCATAAACTGCTGCAAGTATTTCATCTGTTACCAAAACCTTATCACTACGGCACTTACTAGCCTGTGATGTACTTGGAACGGCCTCCATAGTACTGAATTAGCTGTAAATGCGTCAGGAAACTGCTTACTTACACGACTGCACTCAGCTCTAAGAAGTGTTATTTATAGCTTGGTATTAGTTTCTTTCATGTTGCTATTGCTGTAACAGTGCAATAGGAGAACGTTTACATTGACACAGCTCCTAAAAGCTGGGGTCAGCATAAGCAGAACCCATATGAAACAATGAACAAGGTTACTACGTTCTACTACGCTGTGCGTGGCAGGCCATTTTTCATTTCACTACACTTTACTACGCTATGCGCCGCAAAGGGTCAAGTTCAGTGAGTTTGGGTGACTTTCTGTGTCTTTGTTCATTAGGTCGACCATTCTGTGTTTCGAAGGCTGTCAGCAGCTCTATCATGTCGGTGAAGTCTATTGGCCTCGCATAAATTAACCCAGTTCTCACTGTATCTGGGAAGTGTCTCGTAATACTGGTGATTAATTCTGCCTCCAACAGGTAAAGGTCTAATAGCTTCCCTTTGTTAGCTGTCTTCATAAAGTAGTCTAGTGATAATCCCTCGGTTGGATCGTATCTTCCTGTCGCTAGCTCTACCTTTGATTCTGTTTAGCTGGGGCCCAATACCTTGACAGGAATATATTCCTAAATAAGCTATATGATTCATGATCAGCTAGTGTTAATCTAAGCCATTCTAATGCTTTGCTCTTCAAGCGTTTCTTCACTATCATTCTAAGCTCGTTTGGTATCCTTTTAACTTTGAAATATTCCTGCATTTCTTTAACAAATAGTTTTGGATCATCTCCCTTCTCATCAAATGTGGGTGGTGTAATTTCGTGTTGGTATAGCATGTGTTGTGTGTTGTGTTATTATATAATTGTGAACCTCTACCTCTACATGGTGAGTCATCATTTTGTTCATCACTTAAGTCACTTTCATTTTGAACATCTCTTATGTCTAAATCATCATTTTGCCTTTGTAGTGAATTCACATCAGTTACATTAGCCAAACTTCTTTTCCTCTTCACATTTCTTCACAAATTGATTTTAAATCATTCATTTCTAAATGACTTTGTTTTATATTATTCATGGCATCTTGTGATTGTACTACATCAGCCACAGTCTTAATTTTAGGAATAACAATATGTTCTACAGTTTCACTCATAATTCCTTTCTTAAATACTTCAATTTTTTTTCTTAATTCCTCAGTTATTTCTACTTCTATATTTATCTTACAATCTACATTTGTTTCGCACTCTGTTATTTCATCCCTACATCTACCAATTTCTCCATGTAATACAATCTTGTTTTCTTTCATTTCCATTTCTAATTTTCCCATTCTATCCCTTATGGTTCCTATCTTAGCTTCTAAAACCTCCTTTGTTTCATTTATGTTTTTATGTACTAATTTCAAATTACTTTCCATTTCTTTGTTTTCCTTGCATTCCTGACTTCCTAATTCTGTTCTCTTTCCCAGATGTAGGTCTAATTCTTTCCTGTTGTGTTATATTCTGCTCTAAGTCCTGTCTTACTTTCTCCATTTTCTGACCTATTTCCTTTTTATTCTGTTCCATTTTCTGACCTAGGCTTTGTTCTAATCTTTCAAACATGATCATCATTAATCTTTAGTTTTTCCCTATCACTGTTACTTCTTCCTCACTTTCTGTTTCTGTCTGAATAGTAGGCATATTTGCCCCTTCCCCTACTCCTGTTTCTATCTCCTTTTCTTTTTGAGACATGTTCGGTTTTTGATTGTATTTAGCTAGGCTTAAAAGTCCTACTTTCTTACCACTCCTCAACATGCAAATATAAAGTAAATATTAAATAAACATTTTAGTCCTATTTTCGTTGGTTTATGGTTCCTTACGTCGATTCTCTCGATGGTAGATTCCATGTGGCGTTCCTCGATGTTTCCTGCATCTGCTTCGGTTTAATAGCGTCTCCTGTCATTTCCTGCGTCGGTGAATTGCTTAATGGCGTTTTCAGTTTCCAGCGTTGGTGAATTGGTGTCTCTTGATGTTTTGTGCGAGTACACTTTCCATTGTCTTTTATTTCACCTTTATTCGAGCCACTCGTTTGTGCAAGCCATTTGATGCGGTTTTTCAATAATGCTTTGGTGATGGTGCTGAGCTTTTGACTCTTTCGTTATCTTGGGTCGTGGTACAGGGTGAAATAACATGGACACAGGATAAAGCTTTTTCACAAGCCTTTATTCGCACATTTTTCACTGGATATTACACGCGTGTCACTTTGGTTAACATTCAATATGCGCTGACCGACTTCAACGGTTTCTTCGTACTGCTTGTCATTTTAAATTACACTTTTAGCGTCTAAACCTGCACGTATCAAATACATGTCTTGTTCCTTCAGATAATGGGACACCAAGACACTGAATCTAGCACATTCCTTAACAATGCATCTGTATTCATACGCGTATGCGTATACTTTATACGGCGTCCCCTATGACGTCATCTTACATGTTAAATAGTTCCCAAAAATGTTGAGGAAGCGATCTCAGTCCATCCTCCCAACACTTTTAATATTAAATCTAAAATAGTTAATACAATAATATACATTAAATTTGAACATATTACTAAACATTGGCGTTATCAAACAAATAATATTCTCAAACAATGAAACAATGGCATAACACTTTCTGTACTTAACAAATTCTTACCAACATGAAAAGTAAACTACATTTACAATAAACATGTAATTAAAACACTTTCTTTTTGGGGTCTAACCACATATTCTGTCTCACTGTAAAGCAAGCATTGGGAAGAGGGGTGACAGGAATGGAATCAAGTATTTACTCTTTCCACTTACCCCATCTCCAAATGCAGGCAACTTCTCTTTTCTGGTTCTGTTTATTTACGGATACACACATCTTTACAAACAAAATAAGTTTCAAGGCATGCCGTGGCAGAACCGAATAGAAACGTGGTGCATTGGTATTGTGATTACATTTTGCGCATTTTCATTTGGCATCGCGAACACAGATCTTCATTTTTATTAGGAACACAAAATTACTTGTGCTCTCATTTGGCTTTGAAGTATCTTTTTACCTTGTTGTGCAACATGATTCCACCACTGACACAATTTGAGGGACTGGCCGAAAGATTATTCAGCAAGAGAATATATACCAATTGATTTCATTCCTAGGATTTGGAGATATGGAAATTGGTGAAATGAGCATTGGGGGTAGGGAGCGGAATGGAGGGAAGAGAAAGTAATGAAGGATATCCATGGTACAGTAAGGATAAAGTTGTAAATTCGGAAGGAAGTAATTCAGGTCAAAGTGTGGTCTTTGTGTAGTAGAGAAATATTGTCTAGAATAAGTGAATTTAAAGTGATGAATATGACTAGTTCTAGTGGACAGTTCTCTTCAGTGTTACAATGGTGAATGAAAAATGTTGAAGTGAATTTTAATAGGGTTAGACACAAACGTTACAGGTGGAATCCTGTTAGAGAATATGATTTTCATGATTTGCTGAACTCGGTAGCAGGCAAAGATTTAGTGACATTTCTTGGAAGAGGTGTGTTAGCAGTAGAGCTATGTGAATTTGTATTAAAATGGGTGGGCAGAACGGTATGAAGAATAAGGAGACATAGAAGTTCTCGGTTTGTTTGCTGATGATTTGATGGTGAGACCAATATTGTTAACCTCTTGAGGGATATCGACGTGAAATCACGTCAAGTTAAAATGGCGGATGAGCGATATGGGCGTCCTGTGCGTTTAAGCATTTAACCCTTATTTATCCCTTATCCAACTCAACTTATTATAATTTTCCCTTTATGAAACATTTTAGTAAGGTCTATATACTTTATTGGCTTACCTTAATATGTTCGTTCTGCAGTGATTTACCTCAAAACAGGGATAAGCACACAAGGGTACGTACATCTCCACATTCGCGAATTCCCTTCTTGTGGGACACGAAACACTTTTGAAATGGGCGGGACTTCTTTGCTGTTGGTGGTATCCTTTTAGGATAATGTTTTCCTTGAAGTCTGAGGGGTGCAGGGGTTTTGGATTTTCAACCCCCAACGTGGTATTGTTCAATTAGGCTGCGAGTTATTTATAGTCGGTAGTCAAGGTCGGTCATTGTCCTGTGTGGGTTTAGAGAGCTGTCCAAATCCCCAAACAATTGTATATGGTTATATCCAGTTGGTGCAAAAACACCTTTTTATACCACTTCTCCCTTCAGCTACAAGCAGGAAAGAATACGTATGTATTTCAACAAAGAAAGACACAGACTCTACTCAGTTACGAAACTCGCGTAAGCAAAAGTTGTAATGTTGATCTATTCTGATGACTCAAGAGGCCACGCATGCAGTAGCGATTTATTTCACAGTATGCTGACGCATTAGCCACACATACAATGGGTGTTCCTTTACTGTATCTTTCTGAGAACTAATATTAGATGCGTTCGACAGAGCAAAGTTGACTTTTTACCACAGTGAAACAAAATTGTGCCATTTCAACGTTTTGTAAATACAACTCAACTTTGCTGATGACGTACATTTATACTGCAGATAACGAGTTTTATACCAGTTTTTGTTTCATTAAAATAACTTAATATTTACACAAAATACAGCTGTGTATATACGAAGCGCATTTAACAATTTAAATGCTAGCAGTTCTCGGCTCGCGGACGTTTAAATGGCCATCGCTGAAGAGGTTAATAGGTTAAAAGTGGTTATAAATGAGATTTAACATTTCTGCAAGCAGTGGGATTTGAAAATGAAACAGAACAAATATAAAAAAATGTGTTGAAAGAAGAGTTGAAATAGAATAAGAGTGAAAAGGGTATCTCAAATTTAAGGAAATTCAAATTTTAAGGGATTTCATGTACTTGAGTCATCTTGCACAGGAATTTGGAAAAACAAAAATTACTGCCATGGCAGAGGGAAAGCTGGCTATGAGTGTAGTGAGAAGATATTTATACATAGTACCTACAATGAGTCAAGAGTGGTTTAAAAGAATTGATTGTGCCTCGGTTGAATCCAGATGGATCTATGGAACAGAAGTTAGGGGGATTGAAGGCTAGGAAAGATTGGACTTAGGGCAACAACTATTTTGCAAGATTAATTATCTGAGGAGTACCACAATGCACTGCTAATTTCAGAGTTGTGGCTGAGATGGGAAGAGTTACCGTGAAAGGACAAATAATGGAAAGGATTTTGAAATATTAATTTCAGATTCATTTGTAACCAGAGACAGATATCCTGAAAGTGTGTCTGAGGTTTCAAGCTGATAATTTGGAAAGCCATACTTGGTTAGGTAGAATAAAAAAGCAAGTGATAGAATAGGTTTGTAGATGTTTGGTATAGTTTGATAATCCTTATAGAGGGGCTATTGGAAGGGAGTTGGAACACATTTGGATGATATGGAGAGGCATTTTCCCAAATGAGATGAAGAAAGTCTGCAATTTTATAGGGAAGTTAAAGAAAGCATAGAAAAGGAATATGTTGAATTCTGTAACATGCACCATAGGGGCATAGGTACAATCGTGAAAGGGGGGGGGGGGGGGGGGGGGAGGAATTGAAGAGAAGAGACCATTAAAAATTTCAAGAACTATAACATTTATGGATCAATAAATTATACATTTGTTAACAGGAATGATTAATCGGTATAGCAAACCTTTAATCAGAAATGGAAGCCGAAACATACAATAGAAATACAGCTGGAAACCAAACCAATTTACATAACCCCATTCAACTCCCCCTCAAAGCGAGGAGTTGGGCAGTCTTCAAGCCTATCTGAAAATGCCTAAATGATTCGCGTGGATATCCTACGGGTTACAAGATTACATTTAATTCGTCCGCATTAGAAGCACCTCCCAGACAAGTAACGGTCAGAAAACCAATCTGTAATTCACGGCCTGAGCCTTAGTTAAAACAAAACAACGGGACCACTTACCCTTCATGCCAAGAAAGGAGCACTCCGACTGACTGTCCCTACAATCGTGAGACTGAGAGGAAACCCAAAGAAAAAACACTAGCGCATCCCAGCGGGGAAAACAAGAGTCGCGAAACAAAAGGAGGTGCCATAATAAAACAAAGTAAGTGCGATCAGCACAAACAGATGAGTTGTTACGGATAGTTTGGCTTAGATTAGGGATTTCAAAATTTGAAAGGGTTGAGGGGGGGAAACTTTCTCAGGGGCCTTGCCCATTTTGTGGGGAAGAAAATTGACAATGTTTGAATACATAAGAACTAATGCAGAGAAATGAATTGATAAAAATATAAATGTTGTAGGGCTAAATAAGATGTTTAAAGATAAAAGCCAGTTTCGAGATTTAGGGGAATTTTCTGTAGAGTAAAAAAAAAAAGAGCAAAGATAGATAAATAAAGAGTAGACAGGTAGATAGTGAAAACATTACTTCTATTGAGATAAGAATGTATGTTAAATAGAAAATGGAGGCTTACCTCAGAATGGCTAGAACCAAAAAGGCAAATTCCAATGTAATGTGCTTAGCACTGAATAAATAAATAATGCTACAATGAAGTACTGAAGTAAGCAAGAGTGGAAGCAGAATGCATCCAGAATGTTAACTATCAGTGTGATATAACCTGGCTTTTCTAGATCGGTAGTTATATCAGTTGTCAATTTCTACCACAGCTCAAGCCCAATTGCATGCCAAATTCAACTGATGTGATTTTTTGTCATTTTGTTGATTATTTCACCTTTATCATTTAGTTAAATGTTTTTAGCCAAATTGACCAAATTTCAAAAAAACAAAAATTCAGGCTTTGCAAAAAGCAGGTGGCTCTGAATTACCATTGTAACAGTAAGATTACTTGGGATGGGTATGTCAGACATATGTTAAAGCAACATAGCCTTAAATGAGCATTAATTTATGTAAATATTATGCCGAACACTTTGTTTCATAATTAGCTCAGATTACAAGGAAATATCTTTTTTTCATAATTTTAAGTAAAGCAACTTGCTGTTGCAAAAATTGTCTAAGCAGTATAACTGTTATATTGTAGTGAAAGTTATATAATGATAAATATATTCTGTGTTTGTTCATGGTTTTACTTAAAATTGAGTTATTTCAGGTGATGTTACAGCAAATGATTACTGTTAAAAATGCAATTCACATCATTTTATGGTTAACAGTGTGAACAATCAGCAAATACATATTCATATGTATATTAATGTGTGCAGGAGCTAAAGAAGTTAGATGCTGAGCAGATAGCAGCGAGAGAAGCAGAGGAATTGCAGAAAGAAAGACGAGAACTGCTGCAAAAGCTGAAGTCGCAGGAGAAGAAGGTGGACTACTTTGAACGAGCTAAGCGACTGGAGGAGATTCCCTTGCTGCAAAAAGCCTTTGAAGAAAAACAGGTACATACTTCCTTGTGTACACATTACATCCAATTTGCATAAATTCTGATTTATCATTGAATAGCTGAACTAGTTAAATGCATCAACAATTATAACATATTTAGAGACTAGGCGTCACTTATCTTTTGTATGTGGTGTAAATTGTCAAATTAATCACTAATCAAAGTTTCTTTAAACTCCTTGAGTTAATGCATTGATAATGTGATTATATATACAAGGACTGTCCCAGAAGTACCCGACCTGCTGTATAGATAGCAGTTCTTTCCAACAAATAACTGGGGCAGAAAGTACCAACCTTAAAAGCTTAAGTTTGATGATGCTACATTGTTGAGCATTAGTTTAGCAGCCATCAGTAATGAATGCTCTCAGTGAATTTGTAAACATGGATAAAACTGGTCATTGTTATGTGATACAACACTTTCATTTGAAGGGTCTTAGTCCAATATTAAAGCTGAGCTAAATTCTCTGGGAGAGTCTGCTCCTTTGTTTACAGCAGTAAAATACTGTGTGGCAGAGTTTAAGTGAGGTCGTACAAGCTGCCAAGATGAACATTGCATTGGTCGACCAAATGAGTGTCAGAAATTGTAAAGAAAATCCACAAAATCATATTGGATATCCATCTACTGAAAGTGTGCAATCTCAGAGATTGCAGGCATTTCAAAAAGTGCTGTACATGGCATGCTGATTGAAAAGTTGGACATGAGAAAGCTGTGTGCAAGATGGGTGCAGCGTTATTCACAATGGAACAAAAATAGCGTCATGAGGATATTTCAGTCGAGTGTTTGGCAATGTTTCACTGCAATAAAGCTGAGGTTTAACATCGATTCATAATCACAGATGAAACATGGTTCCACCACTTCCACCTGAGACGAGGGAACAATCAAAACCTGGACTGGAAGGGGAGAATAGGCTCCAAAGAAGTTGAAGACAATTCCACCTGCAGACAAGGTCAGTTTTTGAGATGCAAATAGGATAATTTTCACTATCTCCAAAAAGAAAAAGCAATCAGTGTTGAGTATTATGCAAACTTATTGCAGCATTTGAGTGATAAGATTAATCAAAAACAGCAACATTCAGCAAAACAAAGTTTTGTTTCAAAGACAATGCGTCAGTTGACAAATCCATTATCGCCATGGCCAACATTAGTTAGTTGAAGTTCAAATTGCTTCCTCATGCACCCTGTTTACCCTATTCTCATTATTTTCTGTTTCCAAACTTGAAGAAATGGCTTGGTGGTAAAAGATTTGCCAACAATGAAGAGGTGGAGTCTGCAGTTGATCGTTATTTTGCAGAACTCGACGGTTCTCATTATAAACAGGGTATCAGAGCTATTGAGCATATATATATGTACAGCTGTTAATGACCTACACCAAAATAACTTCAGAAATTGTAGGTGTGAATGATACAAGTAATTTGAGATAGGCAATGTATGTTCTGTGGCTAAACATGATACAGTTATATGGTATTTAACATATTGGTATCAGATGCTGATAAGTTAGCGTTAAAGCAAAGTTGGGTGAAAAGTTGGCTTAGAATGTTTTTAGAACTGCTGCCAAAGTATAGAAATACCAATTTTCTGCAGCTCGTTCTCAGGATTTAATGCCACAAGGCTCTCTTAAATCTTGAACTAATCACATGGTAATTAAACACTGAACAATTAGCTGCCTTTGTGCACTATGCAACCTACTCTAGAGATGTTAAACTGCTCTTGTGGCATTAATTCATAATGCCAAAAGCTTGTCCTGAAGGCCATGGGTTCATTCCCTGTCATGCAGTTACCATATTTTTTCCTCCTTTTCTTTATCCCATACAAAGATGAGCATTAACACTATTATAACTTCCTTGATTCGGCTCACACTGCAAATGTTGGTTAGAATACACCAACTGTTCCTTCACCACTGTCAACTTTGCCATGACAGTTCAAATCACCATTTCGAGCAGTTCCTATAAAAGATTTAAAGTCTTAGTTTTTATACTGTCTTCGTCCTTCAAACCACTTCCCGTTTGAAGTACAGAATATGAATGTATTAAGCACGGTTTATCATTTTGTTAGTAAGAATTGCAATTATACATCAAAACATTAATATGCTCTACTCGAAAGAAAGGAAAAAAAGCAGTGAACAGTGCTTGAACTCAAAAACGATTACCTTAGCCTGAAACCCTAATGCCATAATCATTACCTCTCTAGGTACACTCGGCCTGGGTGACTCAGTTGGTTAGACGCTGGCCTACTGATCCCAAGGTCGCGGGGTCAAATCCGGCCCAGACTGATGGGTTTTAAGTGTGCTTAAAAACAACAGCTCCATGTCAGTAGGTTTACTGGCATATAAAAGAACTGTGGGACAAAATTCCAGCACAATGGTAACTGATGTAATCCTGGCAATTGACAGCATCGTTAAACAACAAAATAATTTAATTTTCTAGGTACACTCTAAAAGTGTTTTTTCAACTTGGGGGGGATTACAAAGCCTCTGCAGAAGGGTCACGAGAGATCGAGGGAACTTAGTAAAAAAGTTTTAAAAAGGTAGATATATTAAGAAAAAGTTAACAAAATGATACTCGTTATGTTATTTATACAAACACATTAACAAAAAATATAATCTTCTAGTACTCGTTCATTTTAATGTGAAGGTTGCGCTTGAGTTTGTTCAATCAATTTCTCCCATCATGGATCCATTTTTGCAACATTAAGTATTAAATCACTTTCCAAATTTAAGCGATTTATTAGTTTACTTTTTATTTGGGCCATTGTTGAAAATGCCAACTCGCACAAGTACGAGGTAGAAAATAGAATCAAACACTTCAAAGCCTCAGTTGTTAATTCCGGGTATTCTGTTTTTCTTTTTAACCAAAAGGTATCCAAATTTTATGACTTGAATTCCAAGTATAACATCCCATTGACAGATAATTCCAGCAGATTGTCTTTGAGCTTAGTTGCTAAATTTTCCTCATTTATAGCTGCATTTAGAAACGGATTTAAGATCCATCTTTGCCCAGTACTATCCGATATCTCATGCACTGAGAAGTGATGACACAAGTCTTTCTTCAAATTATCTAACACCATTTTCATACCACATATATATATATGTTGATGTTTATCTTACTTCCGACTTCTTCAATGAAAGACTGTGTCGACGAAAATGAATCAAAGTTGTTTTGATTTATAGATGATGACCCCAATTCAATTTTTTTATAAAGCCATGGAGTTTGACTTTTGCTGTAATGGCTTTTTCATCCCACCCTTGAAGACTTTTATTCAAGTTATTTAAATGCTCAAATAAGTCGGAAAGAAAAGCCAATTTCAAATGGAATTCTGGGTCAGAAATGATTTCAGAGTAATGTGACCTGGCTTGCTGTAAATATACTAATAGTTCAGCGTGAAGTTCCATAACTCTGGTCAGCACTTTGCCTTTTGATAACCACCTAACCTCTGTATGGTAAAGCAAATTGCGGTGTAGTGTCCCCATATCTTCATAAATGATTCGAAACAATCGGGTCTGCAACGCTTTTTCTTTAATAGAGTTTCCAATGTTAATAATAATATTTAGAACTTGACTGTATTCTTGTGGCAAGGTTTTGGCTGCAAGAGCTTGGCAGTGGAAAAAGCAGTGCATCCAACAAGTGTTTGGCATCTGCTCTTTCAGTCTAGCAATAAATCCACTCTTCGCACCAGTCATGGCTTTTGCTCCGTCACTACAAATAGCAATGCATTTTTGTGCCTAATCGATATTCATATCTTGCTTAGCTTCAAGGAACATGTCATGCAAGCACTGATCTGTAGTATTCATGGGAAGTGCCTTGCAAAATATTTCTTCTATTAATGTTTCATTGGATTCAAAACGCCCAAAAGCTACAAACTGCGCACAACTCACAATATCCGTTGATTCATCAAATTGCGAAGGACACAAAAGAACTTTTCTTTACTTTTTCTATGACTTGATCACGAATGTCAGTCGCCATATTGCTTATCCTGTGTTGGATGGTATTGTCAGAGAGAGGTTTCGACCTCTTGCTTGCCAAACATAATCTCTGCTATATCTAAAGCTCCTGGTAAAATAAAATTTTCGGCAATACTGTGAGGTTTTCCTGCTTTAGCCACACGTAAAGCCCCTCGATAGCTAGCGAGCAACGCTTTCTCATTTAGGTTGTACATTTGTCCTATAGCAGTTTTTTGATGTTCAAGAGCTCTTAATTTTCGCTCAAAAAATTCCACAGGTTTGTTTTTTTTCATTAGGATGTTTTGTGTTTAAGTGGCAGACCAACTTCAATGGTTTCGTGCTTTCTCTTGACAAAATTTCCGAGCAAATTACGCACTGCAGTTTATTCTCAATTACAGCAAACCCAAATTTCAAATAATTATCATAATGACGTTTCTTTATTCCACTACTCCCGCTAGACGTTGATGATTCTGATGATCTTTTCAGGAATTTATCCATTTTCAATTATAACAAGCAACTCAACTGCATGTGTCTCATGCTCAAAAATCACTTTACAATTACTCCAACTCCAAGGCACCTTACACACAGTCCGTGTAACACCGTATTTTCACTTCCAAATCGTTTCCACTTATCGCGGTCTTGCTTCCGATTCCATTTGCTTCGCAGTCTTGCACTCAACTGCCGTGGCCACGGTTGACCACCCTATTTATAGGCTGGCGCATTCTAGCAAGAATCATCTCGAAGCGTAATGAAACGTCTCAAAACTTGTGGACCTTTCATGGAACCTGTACTACTTCCGAGTGTTACCAACAGATGGCTCTGAGAGTCTTGGCCCTAACAATATGTTTGTATTTGTTTGTTAGTTATCAATAGGCCACGTATTCAATTTAATAATTCAATAAAGTATATGTTGATGCATTCTTCTTGAATCTTGAATGTGTCCATGCCCGTTTTGGGCCTATTCCTCCACAGAGAATATGGAATTTAGATGGAACTGGGCTGTCTACTGTGCAAACTCCAAGTCACATTGTAGCTCTCAAAGGAGTCAAACAAATTGGAAGCCAAACTTCTGCCACAAGAGGTAACAGTTACAATCATAGCTGCTATAAATGCTATCAGGAATCACATGAACTGTGTGCTGGCACTGAGGTTAAAGAATGAAAATCATTTGTATGCAATATTTGTAAAACACAAACACTGTTACAAAAGAGCAAACGTTAAATTTAAAAATTGTTCCATCAATAATTCATTATTCTTGACAATTTTTTTGCCTTTTTGAGGCCAGAATTTCCAGACTTACTGAGGTGCTAATGGGCTTCATTTGTCATTAATATTTTATCAAGTAACACATAAATACAATTTAGATAAAGAAGTTTTTATTATTTATTTATGCCAACAAACTTACTGTTGGTGTTTTTAAACACACAAGCCCGGTAAGCGGAAGGTCTGTGGTTCAAATCCCAGTTGTGGCATTGAATTTTTAAGTTCCAGTTCTACCTCTCAAAAGAAGTTTTTGTTTATTGCATAATTGTTTCAAGGCACAAGATGACATACTTTTGCCATTAGCAGCTGCAAACTTATAAGCAAGCTCTCTTACACCCTTTTTTGTAAGCCCATACTGCATGTGAGCGATTTTGACAATATATTTGGCTATACCATGTCTCAGGCTAGTTCAGTCCTGCTGTAAACAACGTGGAGCTGACTCAACTCGCCACGTGTTAGACGTACAGGCACGCACATGTTTTGCAACACTAGCAGAATAGCAGGGCTAACTTCTAGACAATAAATGGAGTTGGGTTACACATTAACTTATTAAATCTATGAGTTGGAATATTAATAGAATCATGCAGTAACATAATGGTTACCGTTAATCGGATTACTTCTTTTCTGTCCACTATAACTGATTTCCGCCCTCGCTTTTGAAATTTCAATCCAATATCTATCAGCAACCAGTGGACAGTGCTTCGTGAAAAATTCGGCAAGTCTGTGTCAGAATTTACCGCATGCAAAGTTTTATTTACAGTCGGCGGTTCATTTCTGAAAAAATAATAATGAATTTTACTGCGTATAGCCTTTTCGTAAAATCGTATTTCTCCACGTGCTGTTTGCATTTACGCGATTTTCCCGGCGCTCTTAGAGTTCCAGATGCTTGCTGTTCCATTCTAACACCGTGTACACTACTTGCGGAAACACCAAGGAGATCACCAGTTTCTTTCTCAATGTTTTTTATAAATGATTCTGGGTTTCTTTCTTTAAGCACTGCGAAACAATACGCGATCATTCGCCTCTCACCACTTTTTAAAGGTTTGCCTCGATTGTGTTTCATTTCAACTGAAGCACCAGCCTGCTCCATGATGAAAAGCTTACTGATTTTAAATTGCATATACGTAAGTGTCCTTGGCCTTGTGAGGTACGTGAGATGTACAGGAAATACAGTGTTAAATATCAGAAGCAACCCCACACTATAAACAATAACATCTTAATCAGCATTCAACTCGATACAGACCTAGTTGCGAGAGAGCTGTCTGATACAGGAATGCAAAAATATTATACATATAATAGCAGTGTCCTTTAGTAATTGTTATGTAAAATGCAGCTTAGTTTAACATAATAGGTTAATAGTGTGCATAATTTCACCTGTCTGTCTAATTTGTATAATATGCTATTATGTATATATTTGTTGCATATGTTCCTTTTAGAACTCACGAGCCCAGAACACATCTATGTGATATGTGAAGCAGAAAGATAAAATGTGGCACTATTTACGTTTATAAGAATCGAAACAAAGAATCGAAGAATACTTTTCTGTGTTCGAAATTAGCTCGTGCAGAGCAGTGATCAGAAAACTACTTACAGTACTGTACTTAAAGGAGGGGTTTATCGTACATATGCAAATAAAAGAAAACGCCCATTAACTTCGCTAAAGCAATCAACAGCTTAACCGTTTTCTGTCCCAATATCTGTCTCTGTCTCTATTCCCACCCAGATGTTTACAACAGGATGGAACTAGGTTGAGACAGATTATAGTTTTTCTTCCTGGTCATTAAGTACTTGTTTCACCCCTAATATTTGGAGAATAATGGAACTCAATGAAAAAGCTGAAGCTGTTAACAGTGAAGCAACAGAATCTAAAATAAAAACAAATTTAGAGACTAAAAGTTTGTTGTTGTAATAGTGGTGAAAGTTCTTGAAAATTCCAGACAATTGTTTCATGATGATCATCCACCACATTCTCAACGGTCTATTTAAAACAGTGCTGCACAGTGTTTCGCCTGTCCCTGTTCTCAGCTCTCATTGCTGTCTGCTGCTACCATAGAAAGGCCTGAATGAAACCATGCAACATTTTTAAAAGTGCCTTTAAAGGCTTTACTTACCAACTTTATGAAAAGAGATGGTGAAACTGACCATCATCATTGTCCATACATTTTTGGCACCTCATAAGGAGACTATCCATCACTCACCGTAGTTCGGGTAGGGAAATTCTGCCAATTTCCCACGGATATTTTGCTTCAGTTCTTCCAGGGTGTATGGGTTTGTCTTGTACTCTTGTACACTTAGTGTTAAGTTACCAGAGATAAAAATTGCAGTGGGTTAGGTCAGGGTACCAAGGTGACTACAAATCTCTACTAATAATTCTGTCCTGTAACACTTTCAATTGTTCTCATTGAAAGATTGGCCGTATGAAAAAAAGGCCAAATCATGCTCCCTGTCAATTCTCTAAAAAAAGGGGGGGGGGGGAGGCAAAATTGTATTCACATATGTACGGGTATCAACTGTTGACTTGAAAAAAATTGCCCTATTCATGAAGTACCCCTTCATGACGAAAAAATTGGTGTATGGTGTGCCATTAGTGGAGAAAGGTTTATCAGAGCTCCAATAAGTGGTTTCTATCTGCTTTGTGAGAAGGTATTTATTTTGAATAATAAGGATTGCATAATGAATTTTGAAATACCAATTGATTTTGTTAAATTTATTTTGCTTTCAATGGTTGGTAACACAGAAATTTTAAGTGATTCAGCTTCCATAACGATAACGAGAGTAGCATCAACAATGTGACAAATTTATCACGAAACTGCAGTTTGCATTTAATTTCAAGAATTTGCAGCAAATACTAAGATAAGTGAAGCTTAGTCTCTATAATATTCATTATATTTGTAGATTTGTATTACTTCATTGTTAATAGACCCAGTTTTTCATAGAGTAACTTATTTTCCATCTCATTACTGTAACATACCAACAGGTGGATGCGCTGGACAGTGGTCGAAAATAAGCACAGCTCTCTTCTATTTTAAGTAACCTCATATGTTTCCTCTCTGATAGAATAAGTTCGTCATGGAACCACTTTGTGAAAATCTCACTTGTCATCCATGTATTTCATGTATGTCTGTGCAAGTACAGTAGTGAAGTCATGGTAACATGTTTAAAATACCTTGGACTGTGACTTCCCATTGCAGAGAGATTTAAGTTTGTGACTTCCTGATTTGTTTACTACAAAAAGGATAGTTGCTCTGTACTTGTTAATTTTTATTCATGATTTGTTAACCGTGTTCCTTGCATCCAGAGTCCTTTAGGAAGCAGTGGATAATACAGTGCATACAATCTAAACCTGAAGCTTTTGAAGCAAATTAAATCTGCCAATATAACAAATAGTAATATAAGAGACCATAGGCTTCACTTATCTTATAATATGTGGTGTAAGTTGTAGATACAGCAACCAGTTTTGTTATACCTCAATGACATTCTCAAGGTGACTAACCTTGGTCGATCTTGTTGCAGTGTAGCTGCATCGCAGTTGTGCACTTTATGATCATTTAAATTGTTCTCAATCATAAATTTAATTCCTGAGAAAAGTGTTCCTCAGATTCACTATCATATGAATGAGCTTCTCCCTCAGTGCTGGTTTAACCGATACCGTGACGAGATTTCCACTGTGAAAACCATCAAATGCATTAAAATCATCAATCTTGTGCACATCTGTATAGAACTTCACAGCTTGAGCTCTGATGACCAGTCCAAATAGTGGTTGCCCTTCACTTTGTTTCATTAAGAACCACCTGTATAAACACTCATAGAGATTTCTGTCACTACGTAATTTAGTTTTTTTCCTTTTTGTTTGCAATCCTATCTCACTGTCCACTGTATTCTCAAAGTTTTTAAGTTTATATTCCTCTTTCATCCATTCCCGAATTGTTCTTTCAGGGACATCACATTTACATGATAAACTTTTGGTTTCCCCATTTTTTACATGAGTGAGTATTTTTAGTTTATTTCCTACTGGTTATGTTTTATGCTTCTGCAAGATTTTTGGCATTCTCAGCTTGCAACTTTACACTCAAAATGCGTGATTCAGACTGAAATCATATTTTTAACTTTCCCAGGCTGAGCCCATTAAACTAACAGGCCTTAATGTAGGCACATAAACAGTCGCATGAGTCATGCAGAGGGTCATACCTGGAAGCCACTATCTCAGATAATGCTAACAAATCAAAACATCCTAGCCCAGCAGTCAATCAGTAGCTTATTGCCTGTGTTAGTGTGCTGACGAATATATGCTCAGTTTGCAATTTGATGTATTAACCCATTCGCATCATTTGACGATCAGGGTTCGCATGCGTCTTTTTGGCATATGAATCGTATGACGAGCTCAGCTTGCTATGTTGCATTGCTCGACATAATTCCACATACTTTAGGTTCCTTCTCATAAATGTCATTTGTATACGTCTGGAACGAAATGCTAATACTTGGCATATAAACCGTATATTCTGATCAGTATGACGTAACCACCTGTGTTTCATTCAAGGAAAAACAATTTTATCTTAGCATTATTTCAGTTGCCACTTGCCACATGGTGGCAAAAACAATTTGTGTCAGTGACAAGAAGGGTTTGAGAAAACAGATACAAAGTGTATTAGAGAGTGAAAGTGGTGATTTTTCTGCATATGAAACAGTCTAAAGGAGATTCTGATTACAGTGATAATGAATCTAGTGCAGAAAACAGCAAAGAACATAATTACGAAGACAATGATGATGTGGCAGGCCCTTCAAAGCACATTGGCATTATGACACAGAGAAACCACTGTAACTGGCATTGGACTGAAACTGACAACCACCTAATTCTCTATCCTTTTACTGCAAATAATGGTATTTGTAAATACTTATTGAATAAGCACGCATCACAGATGCTGTCTGCTTCCAATTTTTTTCAGAATACGTGGAACCTTCGACAAAATGTGGCGAAACGAATACTTATGCAATGAGGTAGTTGAACAATCCTGACAGAAAGTGTTGAAATACAATGAAAAATGAAATCAGGGCCTATATTGCTTTAGTTACTTTGAATCAAGTGCGAATTTCGCTGTTCATTTGTACTGGAGCAAAACCTGATACCTTGACACCCCAATTTTTTGTGAAACAATGAGTAGGGAGAGAATCAAACTGATTTCCCATTTCTTTCACACACAACAGCAGTATTAGGACAACAGTATGGCTGAGTTTATGCTTTTAATATTGTGCACCCAAATTTTCAATAAAAAATAGTTAATGGCTGATTTTAAATGATGTTTTTTAAGTATAAATGTGTTACTGCCCTCATAGCTAGGGGATTTAAATCTGATTTCTTGGTTAATTGCCAGTGCATTTAAATGAGACGTAATTGGGTTAAATACAACATAATTTGGCAGTAAAATGCCCCGAAAGTGCTATGTGCCAGGATATAAATCAAATTATTATGCCAGTGAACGTGACTTTATTCATTTCCCAAGGAGCCTCATTGAAGGCTAAAATGGAGCACACTATTCATAGGGACAGTTTTCAACCAATTGTTAATAGTAACAGTATATTGAACAGGAAGATCGTGCAACTAGAGATGATGGAAGTGTACCTGTGTTGCCTATAAAAATCCCTAAGCTTAGTAATGATGCATTGCCCACGAAATTTCCCAACCAACCATGTCATGTGAGCTACCCAAAAGCACAAAAATCCATCAAAAAGAAGAGGAATTAGAATTAAGAGACGAGGAAATGTTTCATAAGTATTAAGAGACAAGGAAATGTTTCATAAGTGGCGTGAAAGTGACATGGTTTCAGATTTTGAAACAATAAAATTAGGCTTCAAAAAACACGTTGATGGGCTTGCGATGCTTTTAAACAGTGGCGTGACATTTCTGAAAGTGGATACCTAACTTCAAATATTCCACAAATTGTTGTTAGCTAATGCTGGATTTCTGACAATGAAGTCATTAATCCTCTTTCTCTCCAATATTTTTCACTGATTGATGAGGCACTAGAAGTGGCCGGGCATATTTGAAGCTGGTCTCGATCCATTTCCTCTTGCAGATCACATAGAGGACAGAGTGGTGAAGAATATATCCCAATTCTGTTTAAATGTTTTGCCAGACAATCATGTCCTGTAATCAACCTGAAGGTTGCAACTGCTGTTTTTCGAGGATACTCAGGAATTACTGTTTGAATGTTTGGTAGTTTCCATCTTTTATTTTTTGATTTTTCATAGTAATATTTTTGCAATAATTTTTTTGAATTCAGAGTTGACTAATCTTTTAGCTGCATAAAATGGTAGATTAACTATTGATTTCAGCACATTGCCAGTACCCTCTTTTGCAAGAAAATCAGCTTTCTCATTACCGCTCAGTCCACAGTGAGCTGGTATCCATTGGAAAACTAGGTGTTTTTGAAGTGCTGTTAGATGGGTAAGGATTTTCCAACATTCTATAATTGTTTGGTTTTTTGGTGACAACTTGGAAGTAATTGCTATAATTGCTGCCCTGGAATCTGAGAGAATAACTGCTTGCTGAAAATGTGAAATTCTGTACAAAAGATTTTGTAGGGCCATTCGAATTGCTTCAATTTCTCCATCAAAGTTCCATAACTTAAAGAGTTGTAATAGGAAAAGAGGTGACATGTGACTCCAGTCCCTGTTCCATCTTGGTTTGATATCAATGATCCATCAGTATAAATATGGAGCCATTCGTGTTCTGGAAATCTAGTATGGATTGTCTCTAATGCCAATAATTTTAGAACACTAGTTGGAGTATCACTTTTCTTAACTTCTTCTGTCTGGTGTAAATAATATGCGATGTCTAATGTTTGTGTGGGATTGACTTTGTATATGAAGTTTTCCTTTGAATTAGGAAGGTATATATTCTTGATGTCTTGAGTTTTGGAAAGAAAGCTCTCCTGAGCCTTTAGTGTATGTGTAAAATTTCTCTTGTGCCATGTATTGAATGGGAGTCTGATCAACTTTTCGTGTTGAATAAGAGCCGCTTTTTCTATTTCATATTCAATGGGGAATTGGTTGGTTAGTATTTCCATAGCTGCTATTGGTGTGGTTTTGATAGCACCTGTAATTAATCTCAGACTTTGGTTTTGAAAGATGTGAATCTTTTTTGTGTTTGCTGTTACAAGAACTTTGCTGCAGTAAGTAAATAATGGCTTTATATATACATTGTATGTTGTGTTAAGAGTTGCTCTGGAACATCCCCACTTCATTCCTGTTAGACGTTTTAACAGTGAAAGGCGCCTCTCTGCTCTTTGTATTACATTTTCTATTTGTTTGGTCCATGTAAATTTAGTATGAAATGTAACTCCTAAATACTTTGCTTCCTTTGTTTCTGGTAATTGTTGACTCTCAAAATTTAGTTTTATTTTTAGTGGCTTTTTTCTTAGTGAAAAGATTTGGTAGTTTGATTTTGTTGTAATTACAGTCATTAAATTTTCTTTGGTCCACCTTTGTAAGTGGTTAAGGATTGTTGCATGGTTTTTTCTAGTTCTGTACTTTTGGTTTTGAAGTCCACATTACTAAGTCATCAGCAAATAGTGCACCCTTCACACCTGATTCTTGTATTTGTTGTGGCAGATTGTTAACAAATATATTAAAAAGTGTTGTGCTGAGCACTGCGCCTTGTGGTAAGCCACAGTGTACTTGTTTGTATTTAGATACATATCTTCCATATCTGGTTGCAATAAAGCGTTGTGTTAGGAAATGACAGCCATGAAAACATTGGACCTTGTATCCCTATTTGTTTTACTTTCTTTAGTAGTTTTGTTCTGCATATAGGATCATATGCACTTTGGAAATCAATAAAAACTGATAAATTATCTTCTTTTCTATTGAAGGAGTCTTTGATTTCTTGACTGAGAAGTAAGACTTGTTCATTTGTAGAGTGGAACTCTCTGAATCCAGCTTGACATGGAGAAATTAAATTTTGTGATTCTAGAAACCAATTTAAACTGTTTGACACCATTCTTTCCATCACTTTTGCTATTATGCTAGTAAGAGCTATTGGTCTATAATTTTTTATTTCTGACGCTGTTTTGTCTTTCTTCAAGAGTGGGCCAATTATTGCCTTTCGCCATTCAGCAGGTACAGTGGATTTCCAGGATAGATTGTAGAGTTTTAGTAGTTGTTTTGCTGTTCTTCCAAGGTTTTTTATGAACTCCGGATGTATGTTTTCAGGTCCAGGAGACTTTTTGTTTTTAAATTATTTATTGCAACGTTCAGTTCTTGCATATTAAAATTTTTAAAAAAGATATTGCACTGAGTGTTAGGATCACATTCTCTTTCTTGTTTCAAATCTTTCTTAAATTCTTTACATTCCTTTTTATTATTTCTTGTTACTTTATGTGAATTATCATAATATTTATTGAATGTTTCGACTATGGCTGCATTATTTGTTAATATTTTATTGTTGTGTATGATAGGTGTGCTGTTGTTTTGTTTCCTGTCCTTGACATTTTTTATGAACTTACGAGCTTTGTTACCATCCGTCCTATAATCCATTTTTTCTAAGAAATTATTAAAGTGATTCTTTTTAGCAGTATTAATTTCTGTTTTTAGTGAGGCACATTTCTTCCGCCATATTTGTGTATCCGATATGTTTTTTGTTTGTTCAGCTGTATTTCTAGCTATATCCCTTTGCTTTTTCAGTTCTAACTGGGGGTTCCAAAAGTGTTTGAAATTTTTAATTTTTCCACGAGGAATATGTTTTATTGCAGTTTCTAGGATGACTTCACAGAAATTTTTGTTCATATGATCTGGTTGGTCATGTAGCTGTGAGTTTGTTTGTTCTTTAAATTTATGTTCTAATTCAGTTTTATATTTGTTCCAATCTGCTTTTTTGAAGTTCCAATACAGATTCGTGAGACCTTGACTGTTATTTGTATTCTCTAGTTTTATATCAGCAAATTACTGCTCTGTGACCAGAACTTGGATCTTCAATAACTTGTTTCTTAATTTTTGAAACAATATCTGTTGTAGCTAACAAGAGGTCTGGGTTACTGCCTGCTCCAGAGTAATGTATGAAGGTTGCGGGATCTTCTTTACTATAAATCAGTTCAAAAGTTGTGGTATTCAAAAATTCTTCCACTATCTTCCCTGTAGAATCCACTTTTTCATAACCCCATCTTTTGGAATGGGCATTGAAATCCCCAATTACAATTGTTTTATTTAATTGGTCAATAAGTGAGAGATCTGGTTAATTCCTGGGAGGATTGTAAATACTGTATAAATGTAGATGCGTTTTGTTATCCCAAAAATTTAGCTTTATTAATTCACTTTTATCTGTGTTATCCATTTCTTTAACAATTTCAAAGGAGGATTTAATATCCTTTTTGACTCCAACTAATATTCTACTACTTACCTATTTTTGGGTAGTAGGTGTAGTAGAAAACCAGTAAAATTGAAGTATTTAAGTTGGTCATTTGTTAGATTTGCTTCCTGTATGAAAAATATATCTATGTTATAGTCAAATACAATTTTATTCAGTTCTACTCTTTTTGTTTGTGTGAGACCACCCGCATTCCATTGTAGAAGTCTGATGTTAGATCTTCTATTAATATAATGTTTTGGTTCTCGAGAAGTAGTCCCCACCCGGAGATCCGAATTGGGGACTATTTTAACTCCGGAACATTTTACCCCTTGAGTCATATTTCATAAATATTGAAGAGACTTAGCAATAAATGTAACTGCTTTTTAGAGAGCACCATATTTTTATGTTTTGGCAGTCACATCGCTGTCTCACAACCCCCAGAATGCCTGGAGGACCACACCTGTCGTTGGTTTACGGGTCTGACTGACCTGACCGGGAGAGTTATCAAAATAAATTCACCGACCATATCCTCTGATTACCAATCAGAGGACGTATTACATGCCATGACAGGTCAGCATGTTAGGGGTTAAGATGAAATGGAGAGGTTGGAAAAATAAACACTCCCTAGCCCTCGGGAACCCTAATAGCATCGGGGTTGGAAGAGAACAAGAGATGACCAAGGTAAGGTCAGATAGAAAAGTTAACAGTGAGGAGCAAAACACCAGTAAGTGGAAGTAATGTTCTGCTCAGCTTGGGTACCTTGTGGTCGCCATTCACATATCCCCTAGACGGAGATCCCTGAGTAAATTCCACAAATTGTAGATCCACTTAAAATTACCAATCACTTAATGATTCATGTCTCATAACAATGCCCGAATTCCTAACTATAGATTAAAATGGTTACTAGGAAAGGATATGATGCTTGACAAGCAGAGTAAATTTAACACACTTTTAGGTCACTTAAATTCATATTCCCTTCAGACCACACCAGTAGCTTATAAAATAAAATGTTCTTCTGAGCTTTTAAAAGAATGTGATGAAATGGGCGAAGAATCTTTAATACACAAAAAGAGCAAATTTTTAGAGGAGCAAGTAAAAATGTTGGAAGACACCCCCACTACATGCCAGATACTTTGCTTTGTGCTTCCATATATTTTTCTAATTCAGCTTCTTCCTATAAACTAATTTGAAATTCCAGTGTTCTTTCCATACCACAACCTAATTATCTGTGACAGTTAAATCATACTTTTGGTGCAGGGGTTTCTTCTTCCTTAAATCACAAAAATATTTTTAACCTGCTTTTGGATGAAATATAGCTTAAGCTAACAGAACTGTTTCAAAATTAAAGTGTGAAGCATGTAAACATGCCCTTTTTAACAATCATCCATTAGATTTCGACAGCAGATTGGCCGAAGTAAATGTTTAATAATAGACAGAGGTGGACTGAAGTGGCCTACATATTTCACTTTCGATGTAATGCTGAACACTTGCAAAATTTTTCAGTGCTTTATCACAGGTGCATATGAAGGTGAATTTCTGAAAACTAAAACCAAAGAAGTGTAATACATTTAAGTGGTGATTTCTGTGAAATGAATGGTGTGAATTTGGTGTGACTGGAAATACGGCTAATGTATTGGTGAGGATTACAAAAATCTTAGCCAATATCTTCTTAAATAATTACTGCAAAATTAAGCAGAAACCAGTGACACTAACTTGAAGAAAGAAAACTACAAACCCTCAATATTTTAGGTAATTTTCCTTTATTCTTCTATTTTCATTAAAACACTAAGCTACTTTCTGTTTCCCATTGGCTCCTAAGTAGTTGTAATATTATTTTAAGGAACTATGACCATCTGGACCACTTCATTTAATCATTTTACTTACATAAAATATGATTAAAAGTAAGCAACAACACTGTGGTTTTATTACTTCCACTTCACAGTTGTGTGGAATAGAAACTTTGTTTCACGAAGTAATCAGTGACATCTGATATCTAGAAACTCCCTTTTGTAGATTATCATTTTTGTATCAATACGATTTATGTTTTCGTTTAGTTGAGTGTCATGTGGCTTAAAACATAATTTTGGCTAGATTTGAATTAATTTATGGCAAAATATGAGGTAATTCGTTCACTGTTCAAGTCCTCGTGAATGACCCAGTCTGTGACGTCACATATCGAGCATTCAGGCCTGCAGTGTAATGATGGTCTCGGTTGAGCCCTTATAGAATACCTATTGATTCCATATCTCATTACTACTGGGAAATCCTTAGGAATACAGTGGCTGCAGTGGTCAAAGTCATTGCTCCTGGGTGGCAAAAATTACACTGCTGAACTGCTTGTTGAAGAAAATTTTAAACTCAACTTTCAAAAGTAAAAAATAGGTAAATAAAATGCACAATATATATTGGTGGGGACATACTTTCCCTGGCATTAAATAAGAATGTGCAGTATTTCAGAGCTGTTTTGGGCTTCTACATTGCAGCATGTACTTGTGCTATATTATCCAGTTCATATAACCTCTATCAGCAACAATGTGTTGCATCATACTCGAAGATCAGAAGACTTGTTTCCATATTAGTTTAAAGGACGCCTATCGTGGTACAGTACTAAATTCTTCAAACAGTCGCTAGGGAAAGCTCCCACCTGACACCAACAATCAATTCACTGCAGATGCACATGGAAATACTCAACCATACATTGTTAGATTGTACCATGCAGATGCGAATTTCTAGATAACCTTAGACTTGTGGTGTCATAGATTGGAAACAGAGGCATACTTGGAATTCAACACAATATATGTATAATTTCCAAAGTAACCATTTGTGAGTTTACCTGGAGGGTTTCCAAAGCAATTGCTTCAAGAAGCAAACAGTATTTCTGTTGTGGTCTGCTTGATCCTTAGAGCAAACACATTTCTACTCATTTTGATTTCAATCTAGTATCCACCATTCAGGTTTAAACTGTTGTAAACATTTTCACACGTTTTTGTGCTACATTTTAAGATTTATTATCGGAGGGGATTACAACGCCAAACATTCTCATTGGGGATCAAGAATAACCACTACCAAAGGTAGGGAGCTATTTAGGGGCAGCGATTAAAACAAAGTGCCAATTCCATTCAACTGGAAAACCTACATATTTGCCGACAGACATAAATAAAGCACCAGATTTAATTGGTTTTTTCATAACGAAGGGTATATCTAACAATTATGTGCACATAAATGAGGATTATGATATCTTTTCGGATCATTCCCCTATTATATTAACAGTAAGTGATAATATAATAACAAAGGATAACCCCCAAGACTAATAAAAAAACAAATTGGGAAGGGTTCAAAAAAGAATTACAGAGCACTATTGAACTTAATGTTCTTTTAAAAACACCGCAGCATCTGGAAGCAGAGATAGATCTCTTTGTTACTAATATTCAACAAGCAGCATGGAACCATACTCCAGAAAAAAGTAGGAATAATGTAAATGATATCTCCTATCCAATGGAAGTGAGGGAGTTAATTAGTGAAAAATGAAAACTGCGTAAAAAGTGGCAGAGGTCACGGGCACCAGAAGATAAAAAGCGATTAAATCAAATCTGTAATAAGTTAAAGAATTTGATCAGTAGTATCAAAAACAAATCATTTACTATGTATATGAAAGGACTAACAGCAGACAAAGATACTGATTACTCTTTATGGAAGGCAACAAGGAGTATCAAAAGACCTATAAATCAAATTCCACCAATAAAAAAAGGAGATGGAGCATGTGCAAGGAGCAATAAGGATAAAGCAGACCTATTTGCCAACTATCTAGAAGAGATTTTTCAACCTTTATATAGACAAACATCTGAAGAGGACATTAAACATGGTAAGAAAAGGGAAGGCGAAGAACTTAGGCGTGTAAAGCTCAAAGAATTAAAACGTGAAATCCACCAGAATATAAATGCAAAAAAAGCGCCAGGATATGATTTAATCACCAGACACATTCTTAAAGAATTGCCACAAAAAGCTCTTATCAAGCTATTATATATGATAAATGCTGCATTAAGACTTAAACATATCCCAAGTCAATGGAAGGTAGCAGAAGTACTCATGATCCTTAAACCTGGAAAAAATCCTGATGAAAAGGAATCATACAGACCGATTTCACTCCTACCCCAATTAGCTAAGCTATTTGAAAAGTTATTGTTAAAGCAATTAAAACCTATAATAGAGGAAAGTAAATTAATACCAGAACATCAGTTTGGATTTAGAAATAAACATTCAACAATTGATCAAGTACATCATATAGTCGATGTCATAGAAAGAGTGTTAGAGGAAAAGAAAATATGTTCTGGAGTATTCCTAGACGTGGCCAAAGCTTTTGATAAAGTCTGGCACAAACGTTTAATTTTTAAGCTCCAACAAGATCTACCTGACCATTTTTATCAAATATTATCGTATATTGAAGGGAGATATTTCCGAGTTAAATATGGAAATGAATACTCTGGATTAAAGAACATAGCTGCTGGAGTACCCCAAGGAAGCGTCTTAGGGCCAGTATTAAAACCTATAATAGAGGAAAGTAAATTAATACCAGAACATCAGTTTGGATTTAGAAATAAACATTCAACAATTGATCAAGTACATCATATAGTCGATGTCATAGAAAGAGTGTTAGAGGAAAAGAAAATATGTTCTGGAGTATTCCTAGACGTGGCCAAAGCTTTTGATAAAGTCTGGCACAAACGTTTAATTTTTAAGCTCCAACAAGATCTACCTGACCATTTTTATCAAATATTATCGTATATTGAAGGGAGATATTTCCGAGTTAAATATGGAAATGAATACTCTGGATTAAAGAACATAGCTGCTGGAGTACCCCAAGGAAGCGTCTTAGGGCCAGTATTATACCTTATATTTACTAGGGATATTCCATACCAAGATAATACAACTATGGCCACCTTCGCTGACGATACAGGAATTATAGCAGTTGGACATACAATAGAGGAATCTACACAGAAATTACAGAAAGCTGTCAATAAGGTTAACGAGTGGACGAAGAAGTGGCGTATAAAATTAAATGAATCTAAATCTGTACATATCAACTTTACAAATAAGAAAACTCATACTACCAATCAAAATAAATAACCAAACTATTCCCCAAGCACAAACAGTGAAGTATCTAGGAATGATGCTAGACTCAAAATTAAATTGGAGAAAGCATATAGAAACTAAAAGAAAAGAGTTAAATATCAAATATAAGAAACTTTATTGGCTCATTGGGAGAAATTCCGAACTTGACATATACAATAAGTTATTAATATACAAGCAGGTGTTAAAGCCAGTCTGGACCTATGTGATACAGCTTTGGGGCTGCGCTAAGTCGACCAACATAAAACACATACAGACTTTTCAAAATAAAGTTTTAAGAACAATAGTTAATGCACTATGGTATGTACGAAATGATGACATACATAGAGATCTCAAGATCGACACTGTTATAGAAGAAATAAACAAGACTGCAACGAAACATCGTTTAAAAGTGCTGCACCATGAAAACAAAGAGATGTTGAAAGTTCTTAGTAACTGAAGTTCGAAGACTGAAAAGAATAAAGCCATACGACTTAATGTGAGACCGTAAGAACTATGTGTAAACTATGGGGGCCTTCAAAGGAAGACTCGCCTGTACATGTGAACCTACTTAAGAAGAAAATATTAATAGATAAGCTTTTGCTTAGTTGTAATTTAAAAAATAAAAAAAAAATTTAAGTTGGCATAAAATTGCCGTTGTTGCTTATTGGGCCTGGGACAAAGTGCATATCAGTTAAATTACCAGTAGTTTTTCTCCCAGGCTGCATTATTGTCCTTTAATTTAAGTCTGTCAGCTTTATTGTTCAGGATAATACCTGTTTACTAAGTAATGAATTCTGTATTAAAAATTGAACAGTGAATTATTAGTTTACTCTACATCTAGATTTTTCAGTTGACTTCGTGATTCTAATCCTAATCAGAAAAATCAAATGGCATTCATGAATCATTTGACATAGATCTAGTTTTTGACACAGCGCTGTAAGGCATAAAGTGCATCAGGGTGCATTCAGAAGCTGTATAGATCAGTCACCACCTTCTCAAGAGCTGTTGTTCACAGTTGTTTTTGGTGTTAACAGGAGTTAACTAACAATTAGCTGTAAAAGCTTGATGAAACACAAGTGTTTTAACATTGTTAAACTTTCACTTAAAGGTTAGCAAATGCTGAGTTACAGTACTTTTAACATTAGTTGGTGAAACCGGCTATTGATTGTTACAGATATCCATATATCTTTCTCTACCTCATTCCTTTTTACTAAGCTATATAGCTCCAGAGATCCCCCCCCCCCTTCTATTGTTATCCACACTTCTCGTCTTTCTATATCCTCTATTCTTTTCATTACTTCTTTCCAAAATCCTCTCATTTCCTTCCTGTACTCCCCCAGGGGGACCTACCACGGTAGGTCCGGGCTTGGCGCACCCGGGGCCCCGAGCCGCTCATCCCCATTATCATACCCTCGCCTCCATCAGGTCTAGCCACGTTATCATCCACTTAGATTTAGTCTCTTCCTCTTCTAGGTCTTATGGTTTTATGTAGGTTAAGTTTTAGAATTATAACTCCTGTCTCACCAACAGGGATCTATCCTGTCTCCGTGGTTCCTGTCCCACGGTTTCGGCGCAGCTTCCAACTTGTGTGCTCTTCGGAGGCTCAGGCGTGAAGGTTGAGTGGACCCTCCTCACTACCCCTTTTGTGCGACACTAGGTGCGGAGCCGTTCCATTGTCAAGTACACCCCCGTAGCTCCTTAGGGGCCGGGTCCCCATGGGTATCTCGGCGGCCGTGCTGCCGCTGGGGTGTACAGGGGGACCCGACGTGTTACCGCTGTCCGGGGTCCGATGTAATCAACCACAAGTCCCCTGAATCCACGCTGACTCCGTTGAGGCAGCGTGGGCTAGAGTGGGGAGCCACAGGCGGTTATTCCTGTGGTAGGGGCATAAAGTCGGGCCTGCCTTTGGTGGAAATGTCGCATACCGGTAAGTAGTGATAGGCGGAGGGTAACTTTTTCTGATGTACTCCTTGAGATCGGGTCTGAAGCGGGTGCTTCGGGCCGGCACAGACCGGAAGATTTAGGTGTCTTTTTCCTTTATCCCCCGGATGGCAGGCTGACGCCGACGGTCCGGAAGGGGGACCTTTTCATAATGTCTCCTCTGCGCTCCCCCCCTTCAACTCCACGATTTTTGGTTATGAGTATGGTAAGCGAGAAGAAGACCCTGGCTACTCTGAGTCCGTTTTATATTAAAAAGGAAGTAGATCGCTTATGTGGCGCTGTAAAAAATGTCACTCGATGTAGGGACGGCAACTTGCTGATAGAGGTGGCTCAAGACTCCCAAACCGCAAAACTACTTAAAGCCACTCTCCTAGGTTCTTATCCCGTAAAGGTAGAGAAGCATAAGACTTTGAATAGTTGTCGCGGCGTAGTTTCAACATCAAGTCTGGACAACCTCTCTAACGAGGACATAGTTAACTGCCTCTCTGACCAAGGTGTTATTGCTGCATACCGTTTAATTGGTAAGAAGGATGACAAGCCCTCCCCCTTACGTACGGTTTTCCTTACGTTTGAACGTACGACTCTGCCGCAATTCATTTTCTGCGGGTATGAACGCGCAACCGTACGACCGTATGTGCCGAACCCTATGCGTTGTTTCCGCTGCCAGAAGTTCGGGCATACGCAGCAGCGATGTACCGGTACACCAGTTTGTCCTCGCTGTGGTCGAAATGCTCACGACGGCTCCCTGTGCGATCAGGACTCCACCTGTGTCAACTGTGGAGGTGCACACCCGTCGAACTCGCGCGATTGTCCCCGCTTTTTAGAGGAGAAGGCAATCCAGGAGCTTCGGGTTAAGGAACACCTGACTTTTGTAGACGCACGAAAGCGGTATCAGGAACTTCATCCAACCACCACCTTGAAGTTTTCTGCAGCTGTCCGCCAGGCTGTTCCGAAACAGGACGCCGTCGTACAGACGTGCCCCAGTTCGCCCTCTCGGGTTTCCGTGGGAGTACAAACTGGCTCACCTGACGAGCATAGTTCTACTCCACCTACAGTTCGACCACAGACTACCTCTTCTGCCGTCCAGACGCCAGCTCCGCCGCAGTCGACTAGCTCTGAGACTGCTTCGTTGCCTGTTGAACGCCATCGTTCCAGGCATAAACTCCGGGCCAGTAGTTGCACGTCCTCTGTGAAGTCCCGCTCCCGCTCTGCGAGCCGCAGGGGTTCTTCAGACTCCCGCACATCGGAGGAGTCACCGGAGGATGGTGGACCTCACATTATCGGTCCAAAGAGTGCGAAGGTGAAAAAGAAAATAAAGACCAACTACTAATTCGATTTTAGCATGGAAATAATCCAGTGGAATATTAATGGGTTCCGGGCCAGGGCTCCAGACATACAACATTTAGTTTCTCAGCGATCGCCTTCCGTCGTCTGCTTACAAGAAACCCATTTGCAGCCTAATCATGGTTTACATCTACGTAATTTTTCCGCATTTAGACATGACTCTGCAGCTGGTCGGCGGGCTAGCGGTGGTGTGGCTACGCTGGTGGCACATACCATCTCTGCTGCCAGCATACCGCTTAACACGCCGCTGCAAGCTGTAGCGGTTCGTGTACAGCTGCGGGGCCTGTGCTTTTCTATTTGCAATGTCTATCTGCCACCGGTCAATGTCGTACAAGAACACGATCTTCGGGCTCTTCTGGTTCAGATTCCGCCACCGCTTCTATTCCTCGGCGATCTGAATGCCAAAAACACTTTATGGGGCTCCGACATTGACGATGCTCGTGGGTGCCTTATAGCAGACGTTTGTGACATGTCTGGCTTACTTTTGCTGAACACTGGTGTCCCCACATTCTTATCCTCCACTCACGGCACACATTCAGCACTAGACGTTACCTTTTGTAGCCCGGCATTAGTTCCACTGCTTGATTGGTCGGTGCTTTCCGACCTATTTGGCAGCGATCATTACCCCATTAATATTCACCTCTACCATAGTCATACTGTGCCAACACGGCATCCTCACTGGATTATTTCCAGAGCTGATTGGGGGAAATTTCACTCGCTTATTCATCTCACCGACGATGGCTTTACCACCATTGACGACATGGTGGAATATTTTACATGTTCTGTGTTGCTCGCAGCAGATTCCAGCATTCCTCGTGGATCATCTACACCACGACACTTTCCTGTGCCTTGGTGGTCTGAGGAATGCCGTTTGGCTATCAAAGCGCGTAAACGTGCTCTGCGTCTTTTTAGTTTACATCCGACCGAAGACAATTTTATAGCTTTTAAGCGTTCTCGTGCCAGAGCACGTTTTGTTCTTCGGAGTGCAAAGCGCAGATCCTGGGAAAGCTACGTCTCTTCGCTTTCACGTCGCACTTCGGCACAAAGGGTGTGGACTGCTGTTCGGCGTATGTACGGCAAGTGTCGCCGGACCATTATTCCCGCTCTTGCCGTACAAGGCTCCACCTACACCTCCGAGCAGGACATCGCCGACACCCTTGCCGATTCTTTCGCTGCTGACAGCCAAACCCGAAGTTACAGTAATGCCTTTCTAGGAATCAAGGAATCTGCGGAGCGGATAATCCTCAATTTTAACAGTGACTGCAGTGAATCGTACAACGCGCCTTTCACCAAAGAGGAGCTAGAACGTGCTTTGTCTCTCGCAAAGGACTCCTCTCCTGGCCCTGATGACATCCACCGACAAATGCTGCTTCACCTTCCACCTGCGGCTCTTTCCTTCCTGCTGAGCATTTACAACCGCATATGGCTTCAGCAGGTTTTCCCGTCTTCCTGGCGCGAGGGTATTGTCATCCCCATCCCTCGGCCCGGAAAGGACCGGACACTTCCCTCTAGCTACCGCCCTATTTGCCTGACGAGTGTTGTTTGTAAGACCTTCGAACGTATGGTTAACACTCGCTTAGTGTGGTGGCTGGAGAAGAATAACCTGCTGAGCAATGCTCAGTGCGGTTTTCGTCGTCATCGCTCCAGTGTCGACAATCTGGCACGCATGGAAGCATATATACAAAATGCCTTTCTCTTGAAGCAGCATGTCGTGGGCGTCTTCTTCGATCTGCAGAAGGCCTACGATACTACCTGGCGCTATGGTATCCTACGTACTTTACACGGTTACGGTTTACGCGGTCATTTAGCCATTCTCGTTTTAAATTTTTTAAAACTACGCCGGTTTCGTGTCCGCATTGGGAATACACTATCCCACGACAGGATCCAGGAGAACGGTGTACCCCAGGGGTCGATTCTTAGTGTAACGCTTTTCGCCGTGGCGATTGACGGTATCGCCAGTGTTGTTCGTGGGGGAATCCCGATATCGCTGTATGTTGACGACTTTGCCATCTACTACCGCTCTTTTAATCTTGAACACATCGAACGCCAACTGCAGCTGACCATATCCTCTATCGCCGAATGGGCTCATCGCACCGGCTTTCAGTTCTCCCCTACGAAAACACAGTGTCTACACTTTCATCGACTTCGTGGTGTGCATCCTCCTCCTGTTCTTTATTTGCGTGACACGCGTATTCCTTTTGTTCCGCACCTGAAGTTCTTGGGCCTACACCTCGACAGCAAACTCACATGGGAGCACCATATTCGCCATCTTCGTGCTTCCTGCAATCGTTCGCTTCGGATGCTCCGGGTGTTATCTGGGGCATCTTGGGGCGGCGATCGAACCGTCATGTTGAGGTTGTATGGCTCACTGGTCCGGTCCAAATTAGATTACGGCTGTTTTATTTATGGCGCGGCATCTGCCTCTAAACTCCGCCTTTTAGATACGATTCATCATACTGGTATCCGCCTTGCTACTGGAGCTTTCCGTACTAGTCGAATTCCGTGTCTGTATGCTGAATCTGGCGAACCTCCATTGTCTGTGCGACGCTCGGTATTGCTTTCTTCATACGTGGCACGGTTAGCAGCTCACCCTGGTCACCCGTCATTTTACTCTGTATTGCGTCCAGACCTAGCCCACCGTTATATGCGAAATAGCTCAATATCCCGCCCCAGCGGTATTCGGTTTCGTGAACTGCTCGCCACACATTCTTTGCGAATGCCTGCTGTAGAGCGGTATTGCCATGGTCGCTTTCCTCCTTGGCAACTCCACCGTGCCCAATTCGACCTCGAGCTTGCAGCCCATGCTAAAGTAACTACCCCTCACTCGGTGTTTCGTCAACTCTTCACCGAGCTCCTGGGATGTTACCCGATTTACTTTCCGGTTTTTACCGATGGTTCCCAGGTGGGTGGTGCTACAGGCTGTAGTTTTGTTTATAACAATGAGGCTCACAAGTACCGCCTTCCGGACGCCAGTTCTGTTTTTACCGCCGAGCTGTTCGCCATATTTTATTTTTTACTCTTTATCTCCAGCTCAGGACCTGGAAATTTTATAATTTGCTGTGACTCTCTGAGTGCTCTCCAGGCCTTACAGCAATTTCTCGGCACTTCAGCACTCATAATTAAAATACAGACACTCATTTCACAGTTGCTGACTCACGGATACCAGTTTGTTTTTATATGGATCCCAGGCCATGTGGGTATTCCTGGTAACGAGGAGGCGGATGCGGCTGCAAAGTCTGCATGTCGTCTGCCGGGATTATCCACACGAACTCTGCCTTTTAGTGATGCGCAACGATATTTCCGGCGCCATATTTTTTCGTTCTGGCAGAAGTCGTGGGAAGAAATATCTGGCACCCAATTACGGACAATCAAAGACACAGTAACACCCTGGCCGACATCCGTCAGGGATGCGCGGCGGTCGGAGGTCATTCTCACCCGGTTGAGAATCGGTCACACTCGCGCCACACACGGTCATCTACTGCGTGGCGACCCGGCCCCTGTGTGTCAGACGTGCGGTGTACAACTGTCCGTCCCACACGTTTTGCTTGATTGTCCACGATATACTAGAGAGCGCCAGTCCCTTGGCCTGGGTTTTACTATGCGGTCAATTCTGGGCGACGACCCGGTATCGGTAGATAAGGTTCTGCGGTTCGTCACCCAAATTGGGTTTGGGAAACAAGTTTAACTTGTGTTTTAGTTTTGGTGTTTTATTCTACGGTTTTTAGACAATGAATCCCGGTTTTATTGTAGCACCGTTTGTTTTTACTTTTTAGCTGTTTTATTTTAATATTTATCCTTAAGATTTTTAACGTTTTAACTGTTTTAGATTTTCACGTTTTACCTTCTTACAAGTTTACTGCTTTTTTAGTTTCCCCTTTTTAACCGTATTAATTTGTTTCAGCCCGTAAAAATTGACCCGGGGCCCAAATGACCCAGCTGTCGACGGGCCCTTAAACTCCACACTCCACTCCACTCCACTCCTTCCTGTAGTTTCCAAACATCCCTCATCCCTGTCCTCTCTTGAGCTTTTCCTTTTTCATTATACCCCGTTATTTTCATTGGCCCTTTCTTTTTGTTGGTTTATGCACAATCTTATTGTATCCTTTTCTCCTTACATGCTTCTATACCAGTATTTCATTAACCTTTTCTGCTATTGCCCCTTTTCTATCTGGTCTCCCTAATTCTATAATTGCCACTCCTTTCGGTGCTGATTTTGCTAGCCCCCTTCTCTAATTTCTTACTTGATCTGTATGTGTTACATAAGAATTTAAATGTTAGTAGCCTCAGTATAAATATTAATATACCTTTGCTTTGTTCATGACTCATTTAATGGACCTTTGTGCACATTCTCTGTTGTTGGACATCATGAGGTGCACTTTTGATACTTAATGAAGAACTGCAGTATTATCTTTATTGAAATATGAAAATTCATAACCATGTGTTTGCTTTTATTTACTTTTGTGTTATCTTTCCAACATAAGCTGATTGTTCATATGCTTAAAAAAATTGTCGCTTCAATAATGCAGATTTGTTGGAAAAACAAAACGAGCATACTTTTATCATAATACAAGGTTTACCAGTTGTAACAGAGATTTTGGAAATTAACAGATCCAAGATCGCAAATTCTGGGAAGAACAAGAAGCTGAGCGCATAAGGCAGCTGGTAGAAGAACGAGAGTTAGCTGTGCAGCATCGACAGCGACTTGCACGAATGAAGGCAGATAAGGAAGCCTTCCTGGAGAAACTGAAAGCTGAACGAAGGACAGTTTACTTGGTGAGTTTTACTATTTGGTATTATAGTTGCTTTAGATACATAAACATTTTGAGTACAAAATGGAAGAAAATTAAAATTTTGAATGATCCCTCAATAGTTCTTGACTTATCAAGAGAATCTTCTGTTGCTATATTCCGACTTGTTAAAAGGTACGATTGTTTGAATAAACATCTTAGCAAAATTAGAATAGTAACATCTTAAAAAATTGTGACACACTTGTGGCTCCTGAAAATCTAACTTCAAAATATTCAAATGCTAGAAGGAGAATGATTTTATCATTATCTCCTCGGCATTCCACACATGCATGTAAGCACACACAGAAAAATTTTAGTACATTTTCGAAAACCAGCATAAGTATCAATTACCTTAAAAATGATAAGGCTCCTTTACAGCTTTTGTACTTTCTCTACTATGTATAGTAAGTAGAGGAAGTATATCCCACCCAAAAATTTGGTGCTGAGATTTCATTGGAAATACGTTTTGAAGCTCCCTGAATCAAAAAAAAAAAAAAAAAGCATTTTTTGAAAAAGGTGTGTGGGGGTGCGTTTGTTTGTGGACAGCATAACTCAAAAACGAAAAGTCGGTTAAAAACAGAGTTGTTATTTAAGGATGTGAAGGAAGAAAATTCCTGCACCCTAAACTACCCTTTAAATGAAAATTTTGATTTTCTCAAAAATACCATATGTTAAAGATATTTTTATGACAAAGGAAATGTATATTTTGAATTTTCTGGCTATAGCCCATGTAGTGCTGTTCACTCTGGATGACTTTTGCACAAATGGTAAACTGTAAGAGACCAAATCTTACTATACAAAAAATGTATATCTTGCTAAAACACAATTTATGTCCAAATAAATTGTTTTGTTGCGCGAACCATTTGGAGATATTCCTTGTTATTGTTACGCCTTGCCTTGGAAGGGGGTGTGACACTATGTAACATGGGAGCATTACTGGGTAGTTAGGGTTAGGTTGAGCAACTCATAGTACCAACACAGGTTACAGAAATAGACTTTTGATGTAACTAAATAGGATAAGGGATAACAAGAGGAGCAAGCAAGCCATTCTAGCAAAAATAGAAGTCTTTAGCTTACCTAGAGCCAATGTAAGATGCACTTCCAGGTTAGGGCTGTCCTGACGAACCTATGACACTCCCAGTCCTGACGAACCTATGACACTCCCAGTCTACCCTATTGACCTTTCCGACATCATAGCAATGTGTAGCACATGAAAACAGGTTTCTCGGCCTGATCAGAATTCAGGGTTTAAATACATGAACCTCACTTACCAGCAAGCTTAGCCAATACTTCGTCAGCAATGTGTCAGCACAGCTGACTACGGGTGAAACACCTAGGTACATGACCCAACCATGCAAGTGATCATGCAAGAAATTAGAGAATAAACTGATCCATACGTTACATCTGCCCAGGATATCAAAAGAACACACTTCCACTGTATGTTAATAAAATAAAATAATGGCGCCAAGTCACACAAAATTACAGACAGAAAGTTTGACACACCCTAATAATAATAACAATAATTATTATAAAAATGAGTCATAGAGAAGGTCAAGAGAGAGAAATTGTCAGTGAGTGATAGAAAACGTGTGGACCCAGTTCATCGGCATTAAACTGTAAACCACAAGTTGTGAACTCAACACATCCTGGATCATTTGTAACTATTGGCACACGCTGTATACAGAGTTTCTTAAATTCATCATAGAACACAGGTCTCAATATCATGTAAGATATGTGGCCATGTTGTACTGAGTTCAATGCTTGGGCACAGCACTGCACACACAAATGTTCTGGTCATGCAGTTTATTACTAAAAAGTCCTGTATAGGAGACCAGATTGTGAAACTGACAGCCTTGCAACATCCATTGCTTGTACTTCAGAGGTACGTTCACAGGGTTCACATATTCCTTTACTCAGCAACTTTGTTGTGTATGTGACATTCATGAAGACGGGATGCCATTATTTATGCCATACACTAAAATACATACTGCATACCACATAGATGTCTAATCACATGCAGGAATAAAGTGCAGTCAATGACCCTATGACTCAATAGTTATAAAATTCACAAACATTATTGAGAAAGAAAGGAGGAAAAAAAAGAAAAAGAAAAAACATGTGACTTGTACCCATTTTGCAACATCTGATGTGTTGCACTCACATGACTTTCTCTACTCTTGAACTAGCCATTCTTACAAACTCCTATTCTTCTATCTTCTTCGTGTTAATTGAGATAAACATTTACAGAAATTATCTTATTGCTTGTTTTCTTGCATATGAAATGGGAATGCAGTAGGCTTTGATTGATAGTCCAATCTTTTAAAGCTAATTCCATTCTCTTTGCATGGTTAACATATAAAAAAAATTGTCAATGTTCCATTTGACAGAAGTATAAGTTCTCACAAACTTGCACAAATGTCTCCGAAATGGTTCAATCTACAAAAAAAATTTATTTAGACATAAATTTTGTGTTTTAGCAAGATCTACATTTTTTGTATTTTCTTTGTATGGTTTTAATTTTTATGGTATCTTCCTACCAACTTGCCATTTGTATTCTGTAGCTCATACGTGTGGTCACCCAGGTGTTTTGTTATGACCAGTGGTCCTGTGTACAGTAGTTCCATCTTTCCCTTTTGTGTGGTCATCATGTATCGATGTCAATTGTTAATCTCTTGGGGCTTGTGTTGTTGGTCATCCGCTTGGTTAGGACGAACTTAGTTGTTGTAATTTCCCTGAGTGTTGCTGGTGTTTGTTGTTTCTGTATTCTGTGCAGCATCTGCCCTATTTGGCACATTTTCATCTACTACCTGCTGTCTTATGTTGCCAGTGTACCATTGGTTTCTGCCCCTTTGGCGTGAACCTCTGGTGTATGACGGTCTTTGGTTGTTGAAGTATTCCCTACAGAATCGTATGTGGTTCACTTGATGGGTACGGTCTCCTGGTCTTCCACGATCATATGTATATGTTCTGTATCTCGATTCACCCCTTGGTATTGTGTCGTGGTACCGCTGTCTTGTGTTCTCCATCCTCTCGCCATGATTGTGTGGTTGTGGGAAATGGTGTGCCCCTCTCCCCCTTTCATGGGTGCTCCTAGTATTTCTATCTTCTCCCCCATTCTGGTTGTTTGTAGCCATGCTCCGGTTTAAGATGGGTGAGTTTGGGTGACCGTTCCTATGTCTATGCTCATTAGGCCGACCATTTTGTGTTTCGAAGGCTGTCAGCAATTCTATCATATCTGCAAAATCTACCGGCCTCGCAACAATTAACCCTGTTCTTACCGTGTCTGGGAAATGTCTTGTTATGCTGGTAATTAGCTCTGCTTCCGACAGGTTAGGGTCTAATAGCTTTCCTTTGTTGGCTACTTTCATAAAATAATCGACTAGCGATAACCCTTTGGTTGGTTCATATCTACCTGTTGCTAGCTCTACCCTAGTTTGGTTTTGCTTAGCTGGGCCCCAATACCTTGATAGGAATAGATTTCTGAATGAGCTATACGACTCATGACCAGCGAGTGTTAATCTGAGCCATTATAATGCCTTGTTTTTTAGGCTTTTCTTGACTATCATCCTAAGCTCATTTGGTATCCTTTTCACTTTAAAATACTCTTGCATCTCTTTAACAAAGAGTTTTGGATCGTCTCCCTTCTCCTCGTCAAATGTAGGTGGTGTGATTTCATGTAATATGCTGTTGGTGTAACATGTGTTGTGTGTTGTGTCATTGTTGGGTTGTGAACCTCTTTCTCTGTATGGTGAGTCAACATTTTGTACATAATTCAAATAACTCTCATCTTGTACATTACTTACATCTAAATCTTTGTAGTGCATTCACAACATCATTTACATTAGCCAAACTTTCTTTCCCTTTCTTCATTTCTTCACAAATTGATTTTAAATCATTCTTTATTTCTAAGTGACTTTGTTTCATATCATTTATAGCATCCTGTTGCGAATGTACTACATCAGTCATCGTCTTAATTTTAGGAACTACAATTTGTTCTACAGTTTCATTAATAATGTCTTTCCTTACTACCTCAATCTCTTTCCTTAATTCCGCAGTTATTTCTGCTTTTACATTTGTAATCTCTGCTCAGGGGTCTCCGTCTAGGGGATATGTGAATAGCGACCACAAGGTACCCAAGCTGAGCAGAACATTACTTCCACTTCCTGGTGTTTTGCTCCTCACTGTAACTTTTCTATCTGACCTTACCTTGGTCATCTCTTGTTCTCTTCTGACCCCGGTGCTATTAGGATTACCGAGGGCTAGGGAGTCTTTATTTTTCCAACCTCTCCATTTCTCTAATTTCTCTATAAACTCTTAACCCCTAACATGCTGACCTGTCATGGCATGTAATACGTCCTCTGATTGGTAATCAGAGGATATGGTCGGTGAATTTATTTTGTTAATTCTCCCGGTCAGGTCGGTGAGACCCGTAAACCAACGACAGGTGTGGTCCTCCAGACATTCTGGGGGTTGTGAGAGAGCGATGTGACCGCCAAAACATAAAAATATGGTGCTCTCTAAAAATCGGTTACTATACTGCTATTGCTCTATCAATATATTAAATATTGGAGAGCAAGAGGATTAATGGCTTCATTGTCAGAAATCCAGCATTAGCTAACAACAACATTTTTTGTATAGTAAGATTTGGTCCATCTCTTATGGTTTACCAGTTATGCAAAAGTCATCCAGAGTAAATAGGACTTCGAGGGGCTATAGCCAGAAAATTGAAGATATAAATTTCATTTGTCATAAAAATATCTCAAACACATGGTATTTTAATCACAATCAGTAACCGTTTTCAAGAAAATCAAAATTTTTCTTGTAAAGGGTAGTCTAGGGTGTAGCAATTTTCTTCAACATTTTTGTGTCGCATCCTTGAAAGACATTAAACTTTAATACCAACTTTGGTTTTTAACCAACTTTTGGTTTTTGAGTTACACTGTCCACAGACTGACTCGCACTTTTTTCTAAAAATGCTTTTTTTTTTTATTCAGGGGGCCTCAAAACATGTATTTCCAGTGAAATTTTGACATCAAATTTTTGGGTGGAATACAATACTTCCTCTACTTACTAAATGTAGTGGAGAAAGTAAAAATAATAACATACTTGAAAACAAAATATCTACAAAATAATGAGCTTGCTTGGGGGGAAAAAATTTCAATTTTAACGTGCATATGTAACTCGTGGAACAAAAAGAGTAAAATAAGTCATGAAATGTGACATTCATTACATACATAGAAGCATACATGAATAACCATTAAATCAATGCATTGCAGCAATGAAACATAACATTAATACAATAACAGTGCTTCACATTTGTTGACTTAAGACCTGTGTGACACCTCAGAAATGTTCATCAATAACTTGTGCCATTATTTAGCTGTCACATTGTCATTCACTCAATATAAAAAAATATGCTCATAATTTCATTAATCAGGTTTACAAACATAAATCTCTCAACTGACAACTGTACACATGGGCTTAATTCCTTTAAAATTCAGCAACAGTGATACATCACGGTTTGAAATTCAGCAATAGTGGACTAAAATCAATACAATACGTTATCAAACACATCAGTGTACAAACACTATCATTGTTTCATGCGTAGTTCTCTTTATTTTTAAAAAAATGAGTAGCTGTAAATACATTTTCAGTTGTTATTAATCTTAGTTTAAAATCAACTATGTTTTCTTCAACTTTAACCTACTTCTTCCATTAAAATATCTATTAATGTATTGTTATTCATTGAGCGTTGTTTGTCAAATACTTCATGCTCCCCCCTGGACACAACAAATTCAAGAAGCTTCATCACATGATTTAAAAAAAAAAAAGAAAGAAAAGAAATGAAAGAAAAAGAAAAATCTGCGTCAACCTAACATTAGTGAATGCATTCACGTACTTGTTCACAATATGACTCCATATTCCTCCACTGTCTGAGTATTAGCGGGTAAAATATGTTCCATTAGTGAAGGTTTCATTCCCCGCAGTATGTGACAAATTTGTTGTTTTTCTGACATCTGGGGATTAATCTGATCACATAGGGCTAGAATCTCAAACATAAGTATTAATAGGTTCCAAAAATTCTTGCATTCCTGTCGAAGGCAAAACTCCAGGATTTTATCCTGTGCCGCTAGGTGAAAAGCATTTTCCAGGCCATCCCTGAGCTGTTGCCAGGAATGATCAGGTTGCCTGTGCAAAAATGTTTGATACCATGTTGCAGCAGCATCCCTGAAATAATGGGAGGTATTGCTTTTTGTGCAATAACCTCCATGCGTTAACTGTATCTGCGATCTCAAAATTTTGTAAGTACATTAAAACATTTTCATCCAGTTTCCCATGAAACTGACTTGGGTCAATAAATGGTTGTACAAAGGGTAGACCAATGGGGACTGAGTTGGTAGCGGGTAGGTTCTTAGTGAGGCATTGTACGAGTTTTTTTTTTTTTCTCCCTTTATATGAAAATTAGAGAAAGTTAGCATACGTGGTTGAAAACCTTAAAAATCTTAGTCATGTATTCTACAAGTAACTTCAAACTCAGTATCTCTTGGATGCCACCTATGTTTTGTGAATAGAAATTATCATACAGCTGTAATATGTAATGATGTGCACAAATTATGAATTTCTTTGTGAATATGCGACTTACTATTCCCATCTACTGCTAACCATTAAGCAGGCACTATAACAGTGGTAACTCAATGTAATTATTTATAACAGAAAAAATGAATACATTAACTTAAGCATAATAGTGATTATGAGAAAAACAAAGTTTATCACTTAGTACCTAAAACAGCTTGCATAAAAGAAGTTATCTTAGAGATGGGAATGAACGAAGACCACTTGAAGACCTGTGAAGCATTAAGATCAGAAGAAACTACAGTTCAAAAGTATTGGAGAGCACGAATGCTAATGGCTTCATTGCCAGATGCAGGGCACTAGAAAACAACAACAGAGATGGGAATGAATTACATTTCACAATAGGAAAGAAAGGCATGAAAATATTGTCTCTATTACTATGTAAGTGCGGAGATAAGACTTGCAAAAATTAAATGCAGTAAGCTAATAAGTGAATGTCTAAGGTTCAGGATCGAAACCAAATTCTTGGGTAAAGTATCAATATGTGCCTTCACCACTATGTCACGCCCTGCCTTGGAAGGAGTGTGACGGGACGTAACATGGGAGCATAACTGGGTGGTTAGGGGTAGGTTGAGCAGTTCATAGTACCAACACAGGTTACAAAAATATACTTTCTTTTAATGTAACTAAATAGAATAAGAGATAACAAGAGGAGTAAACAAGGCGTTTTAGGAAAATAGACGTCTTTAGATTACCTCGAGCCGATGTAAGACACACGTCCAGTTTAGTATGTCCTGATGAACCCGGTGTGCCCTTGCAAGTGATCTTGCAAGAAATAACTTTGAGAACAACCTGGCCCAGGTGTTACATTATTTGTATGAGTTTTGGAAAATTTGAACTTTAGTCAAGTGGAATGTCGTTATTAACGGAATTTGAAAGCTTTAAAAGATTTGACTTACTTAAAGCCTATTGTATTTCCATATTCCCCTTGCACCTACAAGGAAATATGCAATAAGATAATTTCTGCAAATGTTTATCTCGCCTAACACAAAGAAGATATAGGAATAAGAGTTCGTAAGAATGGTTAGTACAAGAGTAGAGAAAGTTATGTGAGTGCAAAACATCAGATTTTTCAGTTATGTATTATATTGTAGTGATATGTATAGTGCTATAGAACCTCAATTTATAGTTTTAAAGGGAGTGAAAGAGAAGAATGAAAGTGGAGTAATGGGTATAAATATTTGTATATTATGCTTGTAAACATTTAGTAAACATTGGCATTGCTTCAGCAGTTTCTTGAACTCCACCAAACACTTGTATTTAACTTTTACATGATGAAGCGGCTAAACCCTCACATTTATCGTGACAAAGATGATATTGCACCGTAACTACCAAAATAGTGGATGTTAGGAACTCTGACAAGCACAAAAGTGAAATTGTAATGCTATTGTTCTTAATTCATCTTCCCACTTATTTTCGATAAACAAGAGCATTTAAATGCTCATTTAAATGCAGTAGATTCACTACAAAACTTGGCTGGCTGGCGCATGGCCTGTCTCTTGGTCTAACACGCATGCACATTAAATCACAGTAACAATATTCAGAATAAACACAAAACATGTATTATCACAGCAGATGTTGGAAATGCCGTCTGTCTGCATCAATACATCTATGACATATTCTGTGGAAATTTCCATTCATACGCATTAGTTCAGTTTTCCAAATAGCGTTTATTTCTCTCCTGATATTTTGTTTTAATGTTTTTTGTGCAAGGTGCCTAAGAGATTTTCAAGATTATCTTCTAACCTTTCAGCAATTTCGTCTAATTTCTGTTACATCAGCACACATCGTTTTACCTTTCTTTTCCTGTCATAAATTGATCTTGCCTCCCTAAATTTATTTACAAGCAAATGAATGGTCTCTCTACTCGGAACACGCATGTCAGGAAATTGTTTCAAATTGCCTTACAACTTCCCTACAAGATGATATAAGCACATATGTATTGTACGTAAACATCCTTTGTTGTACTGTATACTCCAATCGATTCATTTTGAAAGCACTTAAAGCAAAACTAAATACTCCTAATTGTTACGCACGTGTGATGACTATCATGCACCACAGGGAGATGCAGTGAAGATCACATGGGCCGTGCATCTGCCAGCTAAGTTTTGTAGTAAACTTATTGTAGAATTCAGCCACTTCATATGCTATTTTGTACAGGGTGGAAGTGGAATAATCCTGCAGACGTCAAAAGCTAATTTGTCTTATTATGAATAACAAGATAATCTAATATCAAAAAGTTGAAAAGTTTATAGTTTTCTAGAAAAAAATACTTGCTGAATTATTGTTGATTAAAGGTTTTTAATTTAGGGTATATTCATAGAAAATTGAAGAAATGACAATTTTTTCCTTTGGCGTATTTCAGTATAATGAGTGGTTTTGCGTAAATTAAATTAAAAAGTTCATAAGTTGTTGCCTTCTTAACTATTAGAACTGGCAACTTTGCATCAGCTCTGTCCACTTTACTTTGATATCAATGTAGGTCTCACAGAATGTTTACTTAATCATATGCCTTTTTTATTTTGTGTGTGTGTGTGTCAAAGCCACTAAAGATTTGAAGCCTGTCTAGAAGTAAGTGGTAGACATAACCCTAAACTCGGTGAGTCAGTATGTAGGTTGCTAAATCAGGTATTAGACAAGAATAGAGATTAAACAGATCATTAAAATAATGTCCAGTAAACGTGTCCTCTTTGAGAGTAAAATGTATAATATATTTCAGTTTTACATTATATTGTTTATAGAAACATTCTTTTGTGGAGTAATTTTGCAAAACAGGGTTTTATTAAGTCATATATTTAAACAGGGTTATTATAAGTGATGACGAGTAAAACTATTGCTGAAAATTGCATATTCATATTTGAATAATCTAGAACTGTGCACATAAACAGAATGCCACTGCATGTGCAAAAACGTAAACAAATACACAGCCTACTTGCTATACAGTTGTAACAGTTCCTTTATGGAAGAATGGACAGCTCCTATTGTGTGAAACCCTACTTCACAAAATAACAGCAATGCCACCACTTCAGCCATGATTAATCCTGAGCTTGATTTAGCCTATGACAGCTGTCACTAACAAAATTAATCCTAGGGAAAACCAAGTTTGAATTGAGCTGCTATGTTCCTGCCCTGGTCTGAGTTCTCTCTCATCTGACTACAGTTAATTTGGCAAGCCGTGTATTTCAGACAATGGTTAGAAAACCTTCCCTCCCAAAAAAATTGATTTTCTCAGCAAATCCTTAAAACCGATTGTCTTAATGTACACTCCATATTGTAAATGATTTCCTTTTCCAAGAAACGTCTTATCAGGTATGCAAAACACAGATTTTCTGTTGTGAGAAATCCTTAGAGATAGGACAGCTGTTGAATTCCTAATTAAACTGTGGCTGCATTTTTTACCTGTAATAATTTGGAAAAAAGCTGCAAAAATTAAATTCATAGTTGCAACTATATGTCCTATATTTTGGGTCTAAAGTATATGACAATCATTCAGGATGTCTTGATATTGTGCTCCCAGGTCATTTTGATCATTCTTTCTTGGTTTCAAAACATTTTGACATTGTACAAAACCTTGAGAAATGAATGACATATTACAAATGATATTTCAGGAAAAGGTGAAAGAGTTTGAGAAAATGCTTGATGAAGAGAAAAAGAAACGCCTGGCAGAGAGGAAAGCTTGCCGCAAGGAGGAGCGTAGAACCAAGTGGCTGAAAGAACGGGAAGAAGAAGAGCAGAGAAAACGAGAAGAAGAGCAGCGCCGTTTGGAAGAAGAAGAACGAAAGAAAAAAGAGGAAGAAGAATTGCAAAAGAAGCTGAAAAAGCAGCAAGAGGATGAAGAATACAGGTTAGTCTTGTAACTTACATAGTAGAGCTCCTTTATAGAGGCAATTTGTTCTTGTCTGTTATTCAGTCTTTAAAGTTGGCATTTTTATGGATCAATGATGATTTGAATTGCTGCGGATAACTGATGAACTCTGATGATTATAACTCATCTGAGATCCTGAAATGCATAGCATTGAACTATAGGATTGTAAGTAGTAAGAAAATGTTAAAGAAAATCCTGAGATTGTGTTTTATTTTGTATTATTTCATACACATAAGATACCATGCTGAGAATGAAAGCACACAGTAGACATACTTCAGTGACAGTTATAGGCCTTTAGCTGCAACCATTCGAATGTTACCAAATTTCTGTGTGGTGGATGTGGGCATGTGTGTGCGTGCGTGCATGCATGCATCTTTATTTCTAAAAGCAGTGTTATTTTTCATATTTGCAGTATTAAATCTGCATTTATTGAATTAAGACTCATCCATTATTTACAAAAGCATTTCCTGTTGAATCACATGTACTTTTTCACTGGAGTTGATCTTATTGAAGAAAATTGTAGCAAACTCCCTTTCTGCAGCTCGATTATCTTTCTGTTCCATGAATGCAATCACTTAGTTTAAAACTTGCTGTATAAGTTCTGTATTTTTCCTTAGTGGTTTTGGTTTTTCACAAAATAAGCACTCATTAGAATCACTGTAGAAACAACTGTATACAATGGAAGAATAAGATGGTTGACTTGGCGCATGCTAACCAAATGGTTCACTTGCCTTGTCACTTCATCGCTGGTTGTAGTGGTGACAAGTTATTTTTCAATACTTTTCAGTAGTGAACACCTGGGATATTAAGACGACTGCTACACTGTGAAATGCTGAAGTTTTACGAGGGTAATTCAAATATAAACGGTAATTGTTGCATATCTCTGACGAAGCAGTTCAGAGTGGGGGAGTTGGGTGGGGGGATTAAAGGTTGGTGTGTTAGGGAGGGGGAACTAGCTTTGTTAGCTCCTCCGCTAGGTTTTGGCGCCAGTATAGCTATGAGTGAACAAGAGGTTCCTGCGTCTGTTGCGCAACGCATTATTATCAAGTTTTTAACCAATGAAGGGGTTAAACCTTTGGAGATTTTAACTCGTTTAAGGGCACAGTTTGGGGACACTACATTGTCACAGAATCGAGTGTTTACTTGGACCAGACAATTTAAGAGTGGCCGAGAATTTGTGGAAAACGTAAGTCATGCTCGACGCCGAAGGTCAAGTCTCACAGATGACAATATTCGTGCCGTTCGAGAGCTTATTGAAGGAGATCGCATCAGAAGTTGGTGTCAGCATTGGTAGTGCTCATACCATTATTAGGAATCATCTTGGCTTCAGAAAAATTAGTGCTCGATGGGTTCCGAAGTTGTTAACCGAGCAGCAAAAACAGGCGAGGTTGGAGATCTGTGAGAGACTCCTGAATCGATTCCGGCAAGAAGGGGAGGATTTCTTGAGACGGATCGTTGCATGTGATGAGACATGGGTTCATCATTACACTCTGGAATCCAAAATGGCGAGTAAGGAGTGGCGACAGAAGAATGAAGCCTGCCCAGTGAAGGCCAAAAAATGCCACTCAGCCGGAAAAGTTCTTGCGACTGTTTTTCGATTGCAGAGGAGTTTTGCTGGTTGATTTTCTTCATGATCGACGTACAGTGACTGCAGCTTACTATTGCCAGGTGTTAAGACCTGTAAAAGCTGCCTACCGAAGCAAAAGACGTATGCCCATCAGAGATGTCGTCCTTCTCCAAGACAACGCCACGCCTCACACTGCCAATTTGACAATGGACACAATGGCAGAAATGCACTGGGAAACCCTTGAACACCCTCCCTATAGTCCAGACTTGTCCCCCCCAGACTATTTTTTGTTTGCGCCCATGAAAGAATTGCTTGGAGGGAAACATTTTGAAAACGACGATGTCGAGGAGCATGTGCGCAATTGATTAGCAACACGCCCTCAAACTTTTTTTAAAGAAGGAATGTTCAAGCTTCCGAAATGTTGGGAAAAATGTGTGCAATGTGAAGGAGGCTATGTACAGAAATGTTGATGTAGCCACTTGGGTATATATTTAATCAATAAATATTTTTAACAAAATTACCGTTTATATTTGAATCACCCTTGTAATTGCAGTTCTATAAATTAAGGTGTGACCATTATGCACTGAAATACGGTAATTGCCTATCAAGCTTCTGTCACAACCGCTGTGGAACTGTAAATACAAAAAGCGTGATACTTGTGCATCTCATATGGCCTTTTATTCTTCTACACTTAACTTCAAATATTTTTAATGGTTATGTTGTAAAATAGTATGTGTTAGCGGTTGCCGCAATGTAAACTCTCTAGTCAGCTAATTGGTTTGGCTAAAAGTGGACTGCAAGGTGCCACTATTTGCTAAAAATTCTGACCAACACTAATTGGATTTGAAGTTCACTGAAATACATGAATTAGCTATGCAAATGCACTCAAAAGTTTTTTTAAGTGATTGTGATCCAATAAGTAGAGACCAATCATCAAACAAGCCTCTAATGTCATTTATGAAGATGGATGGCAACTTTTGACAAAGTGGCACATTTCTTGGAAATTCTGGTGAAATAAAACTTCAGACTAAAAGAAGTACAAATTCGTGTTATTTTAAAAACTGTAGAAATTTTATTTGAATAAAAGCAGAAAAATTACCTCTGTCACAAATCTGGAACATGAAAGTTCCCATTTATAATAAAAGATCTCTTTTCTAGTGAGAATAAATTGTACTAAAAGTTCTGGTCTTTCAAATAATCACAGATAGGGAAATTAAGATCTTTCCAATGGAAGTGTTGCAATTTAATATGTGAAAAGGGGGTTTTGTAATTTGAATTCCCTTAAAGTTTTTATCCTATGTCCGATCTTTATGGTGTAGTTCCTTTAATATTTTTCAGAACTGAAAAAATGTTACTTTACATGGGTGTTTATACTAAATAGAGATTTACACTAGCACTTAAAGTAAATTATGCTGGGCTTCATGCTACTTTATTTAATAAAACATAATTCAAATATTGCATTATTTTATTAAAATTAATGTATTTTAAATATTGGAAAATGAATCAACGTTAAACACTCATTGATTTGCTTACCAAATAATTGGCAGGCTAATAGGTTCTTGAAACATGTCCTTCTGATAATAAGTGGAACAATGAGTCTAAAGTAAGAACAAAATTAGAAACTAAAAACCTGACTTATCTTAGTAATATTGCAAGTTCTTTGGTGCAAAGCTGACAATGTTTCGAGTTGACTCCAACTCTTCTCAAAGCTATACAAACAGATTCGTTACCAAAGCTACTGATGTTCATTTTAATCACTAATCTCTGAAAACAAAAAAAAAAAAAAAAAAAAAACATATATATAGCATCAGTATCTGTTTTTTGTTTTCAGAGATTAGTGATTAAAATGAACATCAGTAGCTTTGGTAATGAATTTATTTGTATAGCTTTGAGAATGAGTTGGAGTCAACTCGAAACATTGTCAGCTTTGCACCAAAGAACTTGCAATTTTACTAAGATAAGTGAAATTTTTAGTTTCTAATTTTGTTCTTACTTTAGAATCTTGTTGCTTCACTGTTAATAGCTTCAGTTTCCTTAATTAGAACAATGAGTGTTCAAAATCAATTCATTTTTCATCATTTAATAGTTTGTTTCCCATCATCCTGATTTTAAAGAAAAACAAACCCTCAAACAATATTAATAGTTTCAGACCAATATCTTTGACCAGTGTTATTGCAAAAGTGATGGAAAGAATGGTGGCATCTAGACTTAACTGGTTCCTAGAATATTACAACTTAATAGTTCACAGACAGGCTTCAGACAGAATCATAGTACAAGTGAAAATGTACTCCCACTAAGCCAAGACATCAAGGAAGCTTTCAATAGAAAGGAGGATACATTGATTTTAAATCAGCATATGACTCAGTCTGGAGAAACAAATTAATTGAGAAGTTGCAATCAATAGGTGTGAAAAGTAACATGCTTAAATGGATAACTCAGTTTATTTCACAAAGATTTTGTGCCACAAAATATAATACATACATTTCCAAATATAAACAAACACACCGAGGACCTCCACAAGGTGCTGTTCTGAGCACATCACTCTTTAACATATGTGGCGGGGTTTTATTATAAAAATTCTTTTACACATATATTAGCGTGAATATAGCAGCATGAGTATTGTTTTTGCTAGAAGGTAGAAAGTTTGTTAGAGCAGACGCCACTCTTTTCTGCAGGGGATGTGGTCGTAGAATGGAATGCATAAACCAACGTACTTTTATTAGAAACACATTTATTCGATATATATACTTTTTATCACTATTACAGTTAGTTAACGACTTTTAAAATTGGATAGCGTCCATGCTGTTTAAAAGTTTTGGTGTAATTCACATATTCACACGCCATCAACAATTATACGTCCTTACACTTTGAAGTCACAGACGCTAATGAAAGTAGTTTCTGAGCGTCCTATGACGCAACACCGCCATTCTTATGTATCCATCCGCGCAACAGTTCTCATTGGTCGAACTCAAACAGTTGAGAAGACATTGTCTATTTTGAGTATTATCAAAAGAAATAAGTCCCTGATACACCCAAATTAAAAGAATTAGAAATTTACACACTCTCACAAAAATATTTACATGGACAATCTTCTATTAGTCAATATTCTGTCTCATATGCCCCTTGTTTTGTTTTTCAAATTGTCACCTTATTTACAATTTTGAAACACAACACAACACTTCTCCCTACTTCTATGATTCAATCACTTTGTACAATATATATTTTTTTTCTTTACAGTCTTCTTTACTGTTTGTCTTTGTCCTTTGTTTTGACATAATACAACATGTTTTTATAAGTTTCACATATTCGGTTACTACACAATGCATTTGGTTATTATACAATACATATCCAGTTATTGTACAACACATTTAGTTATTACACAATATGTCCAATTATTATGTAATACATATTCAGTCCTTGTACAATATATCCTGCTATCATACCATATATGTTGTTATTATACAACACACCTTCTGTCATTATACAATACATATTCAGTTGTTGTACAACACATTTGATTACTACACAACATGTCCAATTATTACACAATATATATTCAGTTATTGCACAATATGTCCTGCTATCACATCACATATGTTCTGTTATTATGCAATACATATTCAGTTATTACACAATACATATTCAGTTTTTGCATAACATATTTGGTTATTACTCAACATATTCAGTTATTACACAATATATCCAGTTATTATACAATACATATTCAGTTATTGTACAACACATATTCAGTTCTTATACAACACATACTCAGTTATTGTACATTTGACATTGACACAAATATAATTTAAGTGTTTCATGTGGTTTTTGACTTGTATTCATTGCTATGAGGAGAGAAAAACAGGATACAAATTTTGAGCTAATGATTATGATCTTATTTATGGCAATATTTTATTCAGTTCTTAGCCTTCTTTGTCTTATAAGCTTATGTATAGGCAGGTTATTGAGTCGGTTCTTAAACTCTGATGTTACTAATGGTACTAATTTTCTTGATTGGGTTATTATTCATTGTTGTTGTGGTTCAACATTTCTTCGAGTTAAGCATTGGCTATATTCATCTCAATTCATGGGCATTGTTTTTCTGATTATGGTTTTCCTCACTTCACTAATTGTCATTTCTTTGTCTCTTATTTTTATAAGAGAAAACTTCTATACTTACAATTATTCTGTAATTGTATTATTTTTCTTCTCCATTTACCCTCGACATCTTTGTGTCGAAATATTATATCTTTTTCATCATAATTAATTCATTTTTATTTTTGTCCCTGACATCCTTATGTCAAAAACATATTATCTTCCGTCGCTATGATTCATTTATTTAATGACAATCAGTGTTCTCATCTGTCTTTGTTGACAATGCTCTTTGTGGTCGATATAGCCAATGACTATGTTGATTTTCTTCCCTGTTGTAATCCTATTCTGAACATAATTTCCTATAAGTAACCCATCAAAAATTGTTATCTTCTTTCATCTCTACTACTCCTGCCTTACACATTTGTTGACAAAGGCTATTTGGTCCTTTCTTTGTATGGCTTCAATTTGTTTTTATGGTATCTTCCTACCAACTTGCCATTTGTATTCTGTAGCTCATATGTGTGGTCACCCAGCTGTTTTGTTATGACCAGTGGTTCCATCTCTCTCTTCGTGTATCCATCATGGTGTCGGTGTCAATTGTAAGTTGCCGAGATTTTGTTGTTTGTCATCCACTCGGTTAGGATGAACTTAGTTGTTGTAATTTCCCTGAGTGTTGGTGGTGGTTGTCGTTTCTGTATCCTGTGCAGTATCTGCCCTATTTGGCACATTTTCATCTACTTCCTGCTGTCTTATGTTGTCAGTGTACCGTTGGTCTCTGCCCCTTTGGTGTGAACCTCTGTCATATGACGGTCTGTGGTTGTTCGAGTGTTCCCTACCGAATCGTATGTGATTCACTTGATGGGCATGGTCTCCTGGTCTTCCACGATCATATGTATATGTTTGGTGTCTCGATTCACCCCTCGGTATTGTGTCGTGGTACCGCTGTCTTGTGTTCTCCATCCTCTCGCCATGATTATGTGGTTGTGGGAAATGGTGTGCCCCTCTCCCCCTTTCGTGGGTACTCCTAGTATTTCTATGTTCTCCCTCACTCTGGTTGTTCGTAGTCGTGTTCCGGTTTAGGATGGGTGAGTTTGGGTGACCGTTCCTATGTCTATGCTCATTAGTCCGACCATTTTGTGTTTCGAAGGCTGTCAGCAGTTCTATCATATCTGCGAAATCTACTGGCCTCGCAACAATTAATCCTGTTCTCACCGTGTCTGGGAAATGTCTCGTTATGCTGGCAATTAGTTCTGCCTCCGACAAGTTGGGGTCCAATAGCTTTCCTTTGTTGGCTACTTTCATAAAGTAATCTACTAGCGACAACCCTTTGGTTGGATCGTACCTACCTGTCGCTAGCTCTACCCTAGTTTGGTTTTGTTTAGCTGGGCCCCAATATCTTGATAGGAATAAATTTCTGAATGAGCTATAAGATTCATGACCAGCTAGTGTTAACCTGAGCCATTCTAATGCCTTGTTTTTTAAGCTTTTCTTAACTATCATCATCCTAAGCTCGTTTGGTATCCTTTTCACTTTAAAATATTCTTCCATCTCTTTAACAAAGAGTTTTGGATCGTCTCCCTTCTCCTCGTCAAATGTAGGTGGTGTGATTTCATGTAATATGCTGTTGGTGTAACATGTGTTATGTGTTGTGTCATTGTTTGGTTGTGAACCTCTTTCTCTGTATGGTGAGTCAACATTTTGTACATTACTCAAATAACTCTCATCTTGTACATTACCTACATCTAAATCATCTTGTCTTTGTAATGCCTTCACAACATCATTTACATTAGCCAAATTTTCTTTCCCTTTTTTCATTTCTTCACAAATTGATTTTAAATCATTCTTTATTTCTAAGTGGCTTTGTTTCATATCATTTATAGCATCCTGTTGTGAAAGCATCACATCATTCATTGTCTTAATTTTAGGAATTACAATTTGTTCTACAGTTTCATTAATAATGTCTTTCTTTACTACCACAATCTCTTTCCTCAATTCCTCAGTTATTTCTGCTTTTACATTTGTTATTTTACAGTCTACACTTGTATTACATTCTGTTATTTCATCCCTACATCTAGCAATTTCTTCTTCCAACACTATTTTATTCTCTTTCATCTCTGATTCTATCTTTCCCATCCTATCTCCTACCATTTCTATCCTAGCTTCTAAGGCTTCCTTTGTTTCATTTAAGTTTTTGTGAACTAATTTTAAATTAGTTTCCATTACTTTCATATTTTCTTTACACTCCTGTCTTCCTAATTCTATTTTCTGTTCTAGGTTCTGTCTACCTAATTCCATTTGCTGTTCTAAGTTCTGTCTACCTAATTCCATTTTCTGTTCTAAGTTCTGTCTACCTAATTCCATTTTCTGTTCTAAGTCTTTTCTCACTTCCTCCATTTTCTGACCTAAACTTTGTTCTATATCCTGTTTTAATTCTACCTTATTCTGTTCCATGTCCTGTTTTAATTCTGCATTATTTTGTTCCATTTTCTGACCTAATTCTACCTTGTTTTGTTCCAGTTTCTGACCTAAACTTTGTTCTAGTCTTTCAAACATCATCATCATTAACCTTTGGTCTTTGCTTATTTCCGCCTGTTCCGCACCTTCTGATCCTTCCTGATAACTAGGCCTATCTGCCCCTTCCCCCACTCCTGTTTCTATCTCTTTTCGCGACATTTTAATTCCTTTATCTAATTCTTTTAATGTTGAAAGTCCTGCTACTTTGCCACTTCTAAGTAGCATTAATAAATGGAAATAAACTAAAGACAACAATTTTGGATCCTACTTTTTTTTCTGCTGGTTCTTCGTCCAGTTATTTACGTCTCCTGGGTAGTTGACTTCGCCAGATGATCTCCGGTGTTTTTCCCACGTTGATTCTCCGTGTATCGATGTTTTGACGGATCGTTGATATCAAACGATGTTCAATGGCGTCTTTTTCCTGCACGATGAGATAGCGTCCTTTTTGATGTTTATCGCACTCGTAATTTTGCATTCCATTCTAAATTCGCGCTCCACGTTGGGCAAGCCATTTGTGGCGGGGTTTTATTATAAAAATTCTTTTACACATATATTAGCGTGAATATAGCAGCATGAGTATTGTTTTTGCTAGAAGGTAGAAAGTTTGTTAGAGCAGACGCCACTCTTTTCTGCAGGGGATGTGGTCGTAGAATGGAATGCATAAACCAACGTACTTTTATTAGAAACACATTTATTCGATATATATACTTTTTATCACTATTACAGTTAGTTAACGACTTTTAAAATTGGATAGCGTCCATGCTGTTTAAAAGTTTTGGTGTAATTCACATATTCACACGCCATCAACAATTATACGTCCTTACACTTTGAAGTCACAGACGCTAATGAAAGTAGTTTCTGAGCGTCCTATGACGCAACACCGCCATTCTTATGTATCCATCCGCGCAACAGTTCTCATTGGTCGAACTCAAACAGTTGAGAAGACATTGTCTATTTTGAGTATTATCAAAAGAAATAAGTCCCTGATACACCCAAATTAAAAGAATTAGAAATTTACACACTCTCACAAAAATATTTACATGGACAATCTTCTATTAGTCAATATTCTGTCTCACATATATATAAATGACCTTTACTCAGGGGTCTCCATCTAGGTGATATGTGAATAGCGACCACAAGGTACCCAAGCTGAGCAGAACATTACTTCCACTTACTGGTGTTTTGCTCCTCACTGTAACTTTACTATCTGACTTTACCTTGGTCATCTCTTGTTCTCTTCCGACCCTGATGCTATTAGGGCTCCCTAGGGCTAGGGAGTCCTTATTTTTCCAACCTCTCCATTTGTCTATAAAATCTTAACCCCTAACATGCTGACCTGTCATGGCATGTAATATGTCCTGATGGTAATCAGAGGATATGGTCGGTGAATTTATTTTGATAACTCTCCCGGTCAGGTCAGTGAGACCCGTAAACCAACGACAGGTGTGGTCCTCCAGACATTCTGGAGGTTGTGAGAGAGCGATGTGACTGCCAAAACATAAAAATATGGTGCTTTCTAAAAAGCGGTTACTATTACTGCTGTTTCTCTCTTCAATATCATCATTAAAAAGTATTGGAGAGCAAGAGGATTAATGACTTCATTGTCAGAAATTCAGCATTAGCTAACAACATATAAATGACCTTCCATCAATAATAAAAACTTTAGAAACCAAAATTGCTTTATTTGCTGACGATGTAGTCATTTGGACTCCAGGCTCTCCAAAAAAAACTGAATTAATTAAAGACAGAATAGAAACAGCCCTAAACAAAGTACATGAATGGAGCTCCAAAAACCTCATGACTATCAATGTGGAAAAAACAAATTATGAATTATTTACACTAAAATACAAACCAGTTAATATTAACATAAATTATAATGATAAACCACTCAAAGCAGTTGATGATGCCAAATACTTAGGCATCACTTTCGACAGAAAGCTAAATTGGAAAAACATATAACAAACTTCTCAGAAAAGGTTGAAAAGAAACTGCAAATCCTGAAAAGGTTAGCTGGTGCTAAATGGGGCTACTCAAGGAGAGTCCTTAACACAACATACAAAATGTATGTTAAACCAAACCTCTTGTACTGTTCTGAAGCTTTAATAACAGCAGCAAATGCTAACATCAATAAACTTGAACAAATACAAAATCAGGCTCTTTGCCTAATCGCTGGAGCAGTTAAATCCACACCTGTTGATGCCATGCTTGCATTAACACGGACCCCATCAATAACAACAAAAATAGAAGAACAAGCATTGCTCCAACACGAGAAAATGTTACGACTGCCAAACTCTAAATGGACGGAAGAGAACCTCCCCACTTCAATCCTTAAAACACATAGTAGTTTCCTAGAAAAGCTAACACAGATTAAATCCAAATTGAACATTCCTAACACCAGAGAAAATCTACTTATAAGAGAAAATCCATTGGAATTATTGCAACCTACTTTCAGTTTGGAATTAATAAAGGAAATAAGTAAATCAGACACACCAAAAGAAATACAAAAACTTCTAGCACTGGAAACAATCAATACTAGATATCCCACAGAAGAATGGCTGCCCATATATACTGATGGATCCTCCACGGAAAACCTTACTGGAGCTGGAGTTACGTGTTCACATTTTTCCTTTTATCACTCTGTTGGCAGAGACACAACAAATTATGATGGAGAAATAGAGGCTATACACATTGCTCTCCAACAATTATTAAATCTTCCCTTAAATAAATTTAACAAGGCAGTAATTCTTTCGGATTCTAAAGCTGCAATTCAGGGAATATGTTCAAATACTACAAAGAAGTCAACAAAAATTAGAGAATGCTACAAAATGTTAACACAACTCCAAAAAGTTAATAAGACTGTTCATCTCCAATGGAATTCCAGCACACTGTGGAGTCATGAGGAATGAAGCTGCAGACTCACTTGCAAAGAAAGGCACAACAATAAAACAAAAGTCTAAATTCAATTTCTCATATTCCTCAATAAAACGCTTGATCATTAAAAAATGTTCTCATTCATACCTACAAGAAATGGAAACAAATGCCAAAGATAAAAAATGGATTACACTACTTTCCAACCCAGATATAATCCCCCAGAGACCAAGGAAAACAGCGGTTGCAGCCTTCCGACTACTGACAAATCACGACTGCTTAGTAAGTCATCTCTACAGAATAGGTATCTCAGCTTCACCAATATGTGTCCTGTGTAACGATCCAGCAGAAATGAACGAAGACCACTTGGAAGACCTGTGAAGCATTAAGATCAGAAGAAACTACAGTTCAAAAGTATTGGAAAGCACGAATGCTAATGGCTTCATTGCCAGATGCAAGGCACTAGAAAACAACAACATAGTTTATCAAAGTTCTAAGGCTTTCACGGCCGGTGTCAATACTAGATGCAATATTAACCGGGCTTGTGGGCCGTGGTCAATTGGGTTCCTTCTTCTTCCCAAACGTTTCGTCTGCAAAAACAAAAATCCAGAACCCCTCTTCAGCCAATCAGACGCCAGCTCCTTGTAGTACTCCGCTGGTACAAGTCCAGCCCACTGGCCACCCGGACCTATCACAACGTACCTCCCCTCCAGCCGCCGACATAAATACCGCACCTCTGGTGGTGACCAGCGCAGTCGGTGCTGAGATCTCCACTAGGAAACTTCGACCTCGCCGCCACTGAAGATGTCTGCCGTAGTCGCAGACGAAACGTTTGGGAAGAAGAAGGAACCCAATAGACCACGGCCCACAAGCCCGGTTAATATTGCATCTAGTAACAACATAGTTTGTTTCCCTGTGTGACAGTTCCAATGGCTGTAAATTTGGTGTATTTTGTTCATTGTGAAACAATAGGGAATATAATAGATAGGGTTGCATACTAATACACAAACTATACTGTAACAAAAGAGAAACTGATTTCACACAGTGTTTATTCATTTACACATGAATTCATACACATGCCATAGCAATAATATGCACTGCTTAGGTTGTTTCCTGTTGGTTGTTTGCACAAAGGAATGTTCTGCTGCAATTTAACCAATTTCAGTTGTCATTTATTTTAAAGCATGCATTTTACATCAAAAGCAGAACTGCAATGTTAGTGGCTCTCCCATCCTTTTTTTATAACTACAAGCTTGGATTGAGGAAAATGAGATATTTGCAGGAAATGCTGAAGACTTCCATAAAGTTTAAAATTTATCAGTTTGTTTCTCTGTGTTTTGTTTTGTATTGGTAAGTTAAGCCATATTTACCAGTAAGCATAGTGGAAATTAGTAATAAGGATTCCCTTTGTCATTCATCAGAATACATATGTACAGCAAGAATTTCCAATTGGGAATTTGGTTCTGTATTTTGCTTATTTTATACATTTCTGCATCACTTTCTAACAGGAATGTGTCAATCTTTCTGATCTTTGATTTTGGTGACTAAACAATTTTGAAAATTGAAGGGGGCACAGTCGCAACCATATGACACCAGCGTAAGAATTTTAGTGGTTATTGGCACCATTATGCATTAGCAAATAGCAAATTGGAACCAACTTTAACTACCGTTGTTGCTTCATCTTAATTTATGCAAAAATCTAGTGCAGTTGTGTTACAGATTTTGTTTTAAAAAATTATGATAGTGTATCTTCTAATTTTATTTTGATAACATGTTAACCGTTTCAGTCCCGAATTATTTTGCTACTTATGCCGTTCTTCTTAATTCGAAACCGGTTTAGATTAGGCGGTCTGGAACACCAGCCTGCTGGCTTGAATAGCCATGATCGTTCAGGCAACACGTAGTGCACTGGCCATGCACTCAAAGCCTGAGGTCATGAGTTCGAGTCTCGGCAACCGCAGTCAAATGTGCCTGTGGTAAAGGACGGGGAGCTACCACGTAAAATAATCGGTGTGATGGCACGCGTGGATGATGACGGGGTATCATTTGACTGCGTTTGCATGGATTTTGCTTCTTTTCTTATAAAAAAAAGACACTACAATGTAAATTGTAAAAAAAATATAATTTTCTACAATTCAGAACATCTCAAATACATATGTTTAATTGGTAACGAACAATATAACAAGAATATAGCAGAAAAAACCGTTAAAACTATTACAAATAGGCAAAAAAGCCTATGTTTCTTATAATACACACCGGGACTGAAAGGGTTAATAGAATTTTCAGTAGAAAAATCTTTAATTTGAAGCTAATCTGGTAACAAAAATAAATAAAACTAATATTCTTAAATAAACTAAAATAGAATGTAGGAAAATAATTTGATTATTCTCAATGTACTACTCATAGGGAAAGCTCTATATAGATAGAGCTTGAGCTGATATATTAGAAATAATCATAAGAATTACTTATTTCTTGGTTTCTGGTATGGGCCATGTCTTGTTGACTTCTTTAAGAAATTAAAAAGCCAACAAGGCATGGCCCATACCGGAAACCAAGAAAGTAATGGATAAAGGCCATGGAAGTCTACATAATCATTTAATCATAAGAATTTTGTACATCTTTAATTTTTAGAAGTAGGTCCAGGAAAGAAAGTTGTCGTGCTTTTGAAGTATAGAATCAAGTTATATCTATGCGTGATGCTTGTTTGTGCCACTTCACCTATGTTTTGAGGCTAGTTCATAATCAAACAGGACTGAAAATGAGAACAAAACAATGAAATGCACATTTGGTTCACCATACACTAAAGTGGTTTTCCTTTAGGAAGGCGCAAAGAAGAGAGAACTGTATACTCCCCTCTCTTTCAGACTTGTCACCCTCATTCATTCATGCTGGCACAAATTAGTAACATTGTTTATAACAATTAATAGGCATTACTGATTATAATTTACAGCTCAGTTAAACTCACTTTAAGAAAGTAAAATCCATCCTATGTTTGTAATACAAAATATGAGAACTTGTGAGCCTTAACCCTTACATGCATGCACACAAGCAAAAGGAAAGAAGGAAAAAATGTGCTAATTAAAATGTAAAATGTATAAGGTGGAGACAACTGCATTGCACAAGCTCAACAGTAAAATTAAATCTCATTGGCTAGAAGATTTCTAGTGAATGTACCATTGTCCTGCTCTTCTAACACCATTAGTAAGAATGGAAATAGGGATGCTTATTGATAGTTAACTTGTTTGCATGGGGATGTCATCTAGGGCATTTTTTCAGTGCTTGCAGTTCAGCATAATGCAGGTTAACCAACATTGAAATTTTATGGAATAAATCTTTTGTATAAGTCACATCAGTACTATCTCTGATTGCTCTTGCAAAAGTATCATCCTAATAAATGTATAGCTAGTGTGCATTAAAGCTTGTTCTCTCTTTCTTTTCTGGTTTTGTTTTCCAAGCTTACAGTTAGACAGCTCTAGCAACTGTTTTAGTTCATATCTCCTTGAATCACTTCTACCATGAAGATAGTACTCATAATATGAATCCAGTATACCATTTTTGGGCTCAGGTAGGCTTTCCATTAATTGCAAATGCTCGCATTGTAATACATGTATTTTAACTTGTGATTCCATTCATTTCTTTTCAGTTGTGAACCAGGCTTAATTCTTCATTATAGGCATGCCATGATTGCTTGATGTAAGTGGTTATGCAGTTATCTAAAATGGTGGTGGTTGTCCATAGCATTTTGAATCTGCAAGAGCATAAATACAATTGAATATACTCGGAGCAGCTAGAGGCATCTTTGTTAAATTAGAATGTTCACTAATCATGAAACAAGTCATGTTGACAGTTCAAATTATTGAGCCTATTTGTAATTTACAATAAATCGATAGAATTTATCCAGATATACTATCTTCTCTATATGTTAAAATGCAGATTTCACAAACAAAACATTAAATTTTCTTAAAAAGTGTATAATTAACAAAACTAGAATTTGTGTAATGTGTATGCATTTTCCAAGTCAGCATTAAAGGTGCTTCAGCAGATGGATTTTTTCATGCCCTCAAAAGTACTATTATTTAACTTGCCCAGTTTTCTTTTTTCTTTTTCTCTTAGAAAACGAAAAGAACATCTAGATCAGCAGGCAGAAATTCAAAGACAAAGAGAACGGGAGGCAGAAGAGAAAAGATTGGAGCAAGAGAGAGCCACTGCAACAACAGGTGGTAGCAGTTGGAGAAGACAAATTCCTGGTGCTGTGCCCCCTCCACCTCAATTACGAGAAGATAAGGATCGTTTCAGAAAAGACAAAGACTTGGAAAAGGATGTTCCTGATGGGCCACCTCGTCGCGATACAGATTGGCGCAGGGGCACTGGTGCTTTGCCACCTAGTTCAGGAGGACTTAGAGATGAACCACCCAGACCAAAAACAGAGGCTTGGAAACCTCGTAAGTATATTAAAACTTTTAGCTTTACATAGAGAACACGTCAAACCTCGATCTATTGTTCCTGGAAATCACAATGCCACCTTCATGTCATTTTCATGTTCAACTCAATTCACACACAAAACCAGTGGAAACTTTTAAATTGTATTTTAAAAATTAAGTTATTGTGTCCACTCCTTAATGCTCTAAGTTCCTAAATGACATTCTGGGAGAAGTTAGTGTCATCTTGCATTTAAGATCTGTATGGAGAAATATGGTAATGTGCCTTGGCCTGCGTAGGGCTGTTGCACTAGAGTTTGGGGGATATTTGGCGCAGTCGAACTAGCAACTTTGTCTTTAGCAGCAGCAGAGTAATGCTTTTTGTAGATGTGACTTCTGCTAGTTTGAGTATCAAAGGGTATGAGACTTATTCCCCCAAAGAAGGGCTTATGATCTTACAAAACAGATGACTGCTGAGTTTTTGATGTGCTTGAAATAAAATGACATTGGACATATTTAAAACTGACATTAAACATTTGTATTACTTCACTTAAAAGATATTCTGCCAGTAGTTTCGTGAGGACCTATTGTCCCTATTTTCTGTTACTGGCTGACTAACCAGTGATTTCCTGATCTTCCCTTCATCTGGTGTGAGAATGATGAATTTAGAGATTAAACTACAATCTGTTGGAATTTCATTCTTCAAAATTTTGATATGTGCTCTTTCTCATAAGCTCAGTCCTACAGGAGTAAGCACTTACATTAGCAGCTTCGCTTTTTATTTTATATTGTGATTCTCTTCCCAGAAGTGGTAGTCTACAGTTCGTTTATCTTTTCGCATGTGATATTCCTGAGGTGTTCACTGCTTGTTTCTTTTGGATTTTCCTCTATGAGAGGTAGAACTGGAACTTAAAAATTCAATACCACAGCTGGGATTTGAACCACAGACCCTCCGCTTACTAGGTGGGTGCTCTAACCATTAAGCTACTGTGACAACCTGCCAGAATGACATTGAATTCTCAAACCAGTTCGTATTTTTCCCTGTAAACCACAAAGGCAGTCTCACATCAGAGACAATTACCTCAATGGTGACTTACTAATGCAAGTACTTTATGTCCCGGGATTAAATAACCTTCAGATGGTAATTATTATTTATTTATGCCAACAAACCTACTGTTTGTGTTTTTAAACACACAATGATTGCCCACACACAGCTTGTGTGTTTAAATACACCAACAGTAGGTTTGTTGGCATAAATAAATAATAATTTCCTGCATGTTTTGTTTCAATTTAAACCATTTATGAGTTCTTAACGTTGATTTCCATAACTTATTTGATTTACTGCGTGCTAGGTGTAATGATTTCAAATTTAAATGGAGATACATCAAAATTGCATATCAAGTATGATAACACAGTTATCACATGCTTGCGAAAGGGAATGGAAAGGGGATAATAAACTTTTGCACCCTAGTGTCTCTTCAAAGAGGCATTAGTATTCTCACACACCATTATGATTAATAATAGAAATTAAAGCTATTAATAGTGCAACAAATGTGTACATTTCTTATATATTAGTAATAAACGTTAATAAAGTTCAAAAGCACATGTTTCATGAGTGAAACCAGTTGATGTTGCAATTAATGGATTACAAAACATGTTTTACTTTTGAATTTAATTAAGAGATAAACAAAACTTTTGTTACTAACATGTAAGAAATTTGTATACCAGAGTTCCATTATAATGTGTAATATAACATTGCTATTGCAAGCATTACTTGGGTATCATTGCCACTAAACAATGACAGAAAAATAGTTTCAGTAAAGCCACTGGCTTATATGATACCTACGTACATTTTTTCCCTGAGGGAGAAAAATAGCAAATTGAATCGTTATTTGTGCCATCCCATGCAGTACTGAAATGATTTACATTATTATTTATTTATGCCAACAAACTTACTGTTGGTGTTTTTAAACACACAAGTCGTGTGTGGGCAATGTTTGAGAGGTAGAACTGGAACTTAAAAATTCAATGCCACAGCTGGGATTTGAACCACAGACCTTCCACTTACCAGGCGGGTGCTCTAACCATTTAGCTACTGTGGCAATCTGCCAGGATGGCATTGAATTCTCAAACCAGTTCGTATTTCTCCTGGTAAACCACAAAGGCAGTCTCACATCAGAGACAATTACCCCAATGTTGACTTACTATTGTAAGTACTTTATGTCCCAGGATTAAATAACCTTCAGATGGTAATTATTATTTATTTATGCCGTGTGGGTAGTGTTTGAGAGGTAGAACTGGAACTTAAAAATTCAATGCCACAGCTGGGATTTGAACCACAGACCTTCTGCTTACCAGGTGGGTGCTCTAACCATTGAGCTACTGTGACAATCTGCCAGAATGGCATTGATTTTTTTTTTTATTATTATTATTATTATTATTATTATTATTATTATTATTATTATTATTATTATTATTATTATTATTATTTTATTTTACAAGAAAATCAGCTTTGTCATTACCACTCAGTCCACAGTGAGCTGGTATCCATTGGAAGAACAGGTGTTTTTGAAGTGCTGTTAGATGGATTGTTTGGTTTTTTGGTGACAACTTGGAAGTAATTGCTATATAATTGCTGCCCTGGAATCTGAGAGAGCAACTGCTTGATGAAAATGTGAAATTCTATACCAAAGATTTTGTAGGGCCATTCAAATTGCTTCAATTTCTCCATCGAAATTTGTAGTTCCATAACTTTGGCTCCAGCTCCTGCTCCATCTCGGTATGATATGTGATCCATCAGTATAAATAAGGAACCATTCGTGTTCCGGAAATCTAGTATGGATTCTCTCTAATGCCAATAATTTTATAACACTAGCTGGAGTATCACTTTTCTTAACTACTTCTGTCAGATATAAATAATATGTGATGTCTAATGTTTGTGTCAGATTGATTTTATATATGAAGTTTTCCTTTGAATTAGGAAGGTATACATTCTTCATGATGTCTTGAATTTTGAAAGAAAGCTCTCCGGAGTCTTTAGTGTATGAAAGCTCTCCGGAGTCTTTAGTGTATGTGTAAAATTTCCCTTGTTCCATGTATTGAATGGGACTGATCAACTTTTTGTGCTGAATAATAGCTGTTTTTTTCTATTTCATATTAAATGGGGTATTGGTTGGTTAGTATTTCCATATCTGGTATTGATGTGGTTTTGTTGTCACCTGTAATTAGTCTCAGACTTTGGTTTTGAAGGATTTGAATTTTTATTTTGTATTTGCTGTTAACAAGAACTTCACTGCAGTAAGTAAATAATGGCTTTATATATATGCATTGTATGTAGTGTTAAGAGTTGCTCTGGAACATCCCCACTTCATTTCTGTTAGACGTTTTAACAGTGAAGGACACCTTTCTGCTCTTTGTATTACATTTTCTATTTGTTTGGTCCATGTAAGTTTGGTATCAAATGTAACTCCCAAATACTTTGCTGCTGAGCAGAACATTACTTTCACTTACTGGTGTTTTGCTCCTCACTGTAGCTTTTCTATCTGACCTTACCTTGGTTATCTCTTGTTCTCTTGTGACCCCGATGCTATTAGGGTTCCCGAGGACTAGGGGTCTTTATTTTTCTAACCTTTCAATTTCTCTATAAACTCTTAACCCCTAATATGCTGACCTGTCATGACTTGTAATACGACCTCTGATTGGTAATTAGAGGATATGGTCGGTGAATTTATTTTGATAACTCTCCCGGTCAGGTCGGTGAGACCCGTAAACCAAAGACAGGTATGGTCCTCCAGACATTCTGGGGGTTGCGAGAGAGCGATGTGACTGCCAAAACATAAAAATATGGTGCTCTCTAAAAAGCAGTTACTATTACTGCCATTGTTCTCTTTAATATCACTTCTTAAAATCCAGGAAATTTTAAAAAGTGAATTTAGTGTTATTAATCAACTCAAATCCTATTTTAAGGCTATTTCAGCATCTCTTTTTGTCTACGAAACATACTGTATACCACATAATGTACCCTCTGTTGTATAGTTTGTGTAGTAGCAACACCCCAGTCATGGATACTCAAGATCTAATTTGAACATGGTGGATCCAGCATCAATGGGTATGATTTAGTGCATTGATGTATACTTTGACTTTCACTTAATTATTACTTCTCTGCATCAAACTTCTGCACACCTTGATCTTTGAATATATATTTAGTATTTAATTTAAAAGGTGAGTCAGAAGAATTGCCATCTGCACCATGGAAACCCAGTCATTGTCCGGTTGATAATGGAGGAAAGTTAGCCTCCGAAACGCGTTCCAGAAAATTATAATTGTTGTTGTTTTCTAGTGCCTTGCATCTGGCAATGAAGCCATTAGCATTCGTGCTTTCCAATACTTTTGAACTGTAGTTTCTTCTGATCTTAATGCTTCACAGGTCTTCAAGTGGTCTTCGTTCATTTCTGCTGGATCGTTACATAGGACACATATTGGTGAGGCTGAGATACCTATTCTGTAGAGATGACTTGCTAAGCAGTCGTGATTTGTCAATAGTCGGAAGGCTGCAACCGCTGTTTTCCTTGGTCTCTGGGGGATTATATCTGGGTTGGAAAGTAGTGTAATCCATTTTTTATCTTTGGCATTTGTTTCTATTTCTTGTAGGTATGAATGAGAAAAATTTTTAATGATCAAGCGTTTTATTGAGGAATATGAGAAATTGAATTTAGACTTTTGTTTTATTGTTGTGCCTTTCTTTGCAAGTGAGTCTGCAGCTTCGTTCCCCATGACTCCACAGTGTGCTGGAATCCATTGGAGATGAACAGTCTTATCAACTTTTTGGAGTTGTGTTAACATTTTGTGTTGTTTAATGTTATTGACTCACCTTTTAAATTAAATTGAATATAACAATACTGTTTTCAAACTTCTAAGAAAGGAAGATATATTTAGTTTGTTTGTAGAACTGAATAACTTTGTGTATGTATAGACCTATCCAACATAAAGTCCTCTTATGACACAGAGCAGTAATTTGCATTTCCAATTCAGCAATAGGCGAATTTGCTCAAATCAGTTTTGCTATTTCTCATAACTACTATTTATTGTATAACAGTTTTAGTGATTGTACATACACAAATTTCACTAAATTATTTATCCAAAACTAGTTTCAATGGAAATAATGTAGAGAAATTCTTATGTGCAACCACTCCTAAGTGTTTATGCCATCATTTCAGTATGCCTACTGAGTTATGAATTTGGTGTGTACTGGAATAACTGGAAAGGAGGGGAGCACATCAGGAAGTTCAAGAAATTCTTTGGGAGAAGCTAATCAACATATTTATCAAGCCGGGTTCAGGAAAGGTCAAAAAACAATAGATAACATTCAGCTTTAACCCTCTGCTTATCAGAAAATCTGTATAACGTTACTTACCAGCCGGGCCTCTCAGGCCCATCTTGTTTAAGTCAATATAAATTGACACTATTTTTGCGATTTATGATATGAATCACCTTTGAGATAGAAATACCTCATAATAATTTTATTTTCTTAAAGTTTACATTTGTTGTTGTTTTCTAGTGCCTTGCATCTGGCAATGAAGCCATTAGTTTACATTTTACAAAACACAATTTATACTTTTACTGATGGCTTTTTAATTATTTTTAAAGATGTATATAGTTTATTCCTGTTCTGTGCCATATGATTTTACAGTCTAATTCTTATTGTAAGTTTGCACAGTGTCTATAGACAATAGCAGAATGTTCTGAGCATACAGGTTTGGTGCACTTATAACATGTCATTTGACTTTTTCTATCTTTCTTCTCCACACAATATGTGCATATTCTCTTAGCTGGATATGTGCATCTTCTCTTAGCTGGAGGCTCTGCTGACCTTCCTGGATCTGGTGCTACTGACGGTGTCCCAGACTTCTTTATTCCTGCTAGGTGCTTTCCCAAATTCATGATAAAAGTCCAATGTCTCATTTTATTATTGGTGGCTAGCTTCATCCAAATATGTTGTTAGCTAATGCTGGATTTCTGACAATGAAGTCATTAATCCTCTTGCTCTCCAATATTTTTCCCTGATGGATGGGCCACTAGAAGTGGCCGGGCATATTTGACGGTGGTGTCAATCGATTTCCTCTTGCAAATCACATAGAGGACAGAGTGGTGAAGAATATATCCCAATTCTGTTTAAATGTTTTGCTAGACAATCGTGTCCTGTAATCAACCTGAAGGTTGCAACTGCTGTTTTTCGAGGATATTTAGGAATTACTGTTTGAATGTTTGGTAGTTCCCATCTTTTATTCTTTGATTTTTCATAGTAATATTTTCCAATAATTTTTTTGAATTCAGAGTTGACTAATCTTTTAGCTGCATAAAATGGTAGATTAACTATAGATTTTTGCACACTGCTGGTACCCTTTTTTGCAAGAAAATCAGCTTTCTCATTACCACTCAGTCCACAGTGAGCTGGTATCGATTGGAAGACTAGGTGTTTTTGAAGCACTGTTGGATGGGTAAGGATTTTCCAACATTCTATAATTGTTTGGTTTTTTGGTGACAACTTGGAAGTAATTGCTATAATTGCCACCCTGGAATCTGAGAGAATAACTGCTTGCTGAAAATGTGAAATTCTATACAAAAGATTTTGTAGGGCCATTCGAATTGCTTCAATTTCTCCATCAAAGTTTGTAGTTTCATAACTTAAAGATTTGTAATAAGAAAAGAGGTGACACGTGACTCCAGCCCCTGCTCCATCTTGGTTTGATATTAATGATCCATCAGTATAAATATGGAGCCATTCGTGTTCTGGAAATCTAGTATGGATTGTCTCTAACGCCAATAATTTTAGAACACTAGTCGGAGTATCACTTTTCTTAACTTCTTCTGTCTGGTGTAAATAATATGTGATGTCTAATGTTTGTGTCAGATTGACTTTAGATATGAAGTTTTCCTTTGAATTAGGAAGGTATACATTCTTCTTGAGGTCTTGAATTTTGGAAAGAAAGCTCTCCCGAGTCTTTAGTGTATGTGTAAAATTTCTCTTGTTCCATGTATTGAGTCTTTTAAACTTTTCGTGTTGAGTAAGAGCTGCTTTTTCTTTTTCATATTCAATGAAGTAAATAATAGCTTTATATATACATTGTATGTTGTGCTAAGTGTTGCTTTGGAACATCCCCACTTCATTCCTGTTAGACGTTTTAACAGTGAAAGGTGCCTTTCTGCTCTTTGTATTACATTTTCTATTTGTTTGGTCCATGTAAGTTTGGTATCAAATTAACTCCTAAATACTTTGCTTCCTTTGTTTCTGGTATTTGTCGACCCTCAAAATTTAGTTTTATTTTTAGTGGTTTTTTTCTTAGTGAAAAGAGTTGGTAGTTTGATTTTGTTGTATTAAGTCATTAAATTTTCTTTGGTCCACCTTTGTAGTTTGGTTAAGGATTGTTGCATGGTTTTTTTCTAGTTCTGTACTCTTGCTTTTTGGTTTTGAAGTCCACATTACTAAGTCATCAGCAAATAGTGCACATTTCACACTTGATTCTTTTATTTATTGTGGCAGATCGTTATATATTAAAAAGTGTAGTGTTGAGCACTACAAAGCACAAAGCATTGTGTTAGAAAATGACATAGCCATGAAAACATCCTCTTAAGTCTCTTCATCCAAATATGTATGCATTCATTACACTTGCATCAATCATATTGAAGAAAACTACCAATGGCCAGCACCTTGCTTTTCTTTTCAACTGTAGCATCGCATCTTGTGGTCCATGGTGTCAATGCCACCTTTCGTGACATTTTATGTCATAACTTCAGGATTCTTTGCTTCTGATGGTAATGCTGCTGGTTGATCATGAAGAGAGCTAAGTATAGTAACTTTGTTTTTCTTAGAAACATAAGAGGCTATCATCACATCTGGTTGAAAACCAAATAGTGTAGAGTGTACTTCACATCCTTTAGGCGTGATAAATTCGGCAGGCAGTTCACCTTTGTTTTTTGGATAGTACCAACTAGTGTCAGATCCTTTGATGACAAAAAGCTAAATCGAGAGATGTAAACAAATTATCACAGGTGGTATTATGTCCAGATTTTTCAAGTTCGGTCACCAGGATTTTCACAATATTCTCTCAAATTCGCACGGCTCTGGTTTCTTGCTCCTTCCCCAAATACATTTTCATCTTCCAGCAGTAGCTTGTTGTGCTATCACAAATTGTCCAGAACTTTATTTCATATCTACCAGGTTTTGATGGCATGTATTGCCGAAATAGATAGTGACCTCGAAATGTGACTAACTGTTCATCCACAGTCATGCATCATCCTGGAATGTAGGCTTCCCTCAGGGTGCTTTCCCACATTTCAAAAACTTCTCTAATTGATTCCAATTTGTCACTTGACCTGTGTTCACATCAGGCTGCTGCATTGTCAAAGTGCAACACTCCAAATAGCATGCGAGACATAATTTCGCTGAACAATGATCGACCATTCTCAACACTCCAAAGCTGACTGATATCTTCATTTTTTGGCTGGTAAACACAGTAAGGATCAAAACACCAAGAAACTTTTCATTTCTTGCAAATCTATATCCATGCAATCCTTGTAAACCATTTGACCTTCCTTGTTGCTCCACATACACACTTTTTCAATAAGGGATACACGAAAGAACATAAAACAAGATTTTTCATTATCGCAATTTCTGATGGAATACCTTGTAGGTCCCTGGTCTTTCAATACATCCTTTTTGCTCCGTCTACCAGAAGTTCCAGCCTGAGGCGTGGTAGCCCATATTTCATTCCCATTACGAGAAAACATTAAGTCACACTCAGCAGAATTTGCCCCAAATTGTTGATCATCATGATCATCTTCATGTTCTAAATTTTCAACGTCTACCTCTTTATTGTCATTACTGGAAAATTTCAACTCAATAGGTATTTTTTCGGAATCAGAAGACTAACAATTTCCTTATCTCCTCATCTGACAGTCCCCCTCTCTGTAACATTTCAGTTTGTAGAACACACAACTATCTATTATGAAACAAGGCACTAAAATAAATGTGTGCTTATCACAAGGAGGACTGGTGCACACTGTAGCAATAACAATGCGAGTCAGCAGTAGCAAATGATGTAACACATGTGCACGTGTCATATGCTATTAGCTGTTACAGCTGGCTTGTAACTGTGCAGGCTTGTGAGGCCCGCAGGGGAGGAAATTTTAGCCAGCTCTTTATCATAAAACTATAGGTAAATTTTTATAATTCTTTTACACTGTTATGACGAACAACACAAATTAGGAAAACCCCTAAAATATTGTTGAAATAAAAATAAGTATTAGTATACAAGATGATAAAATTCACAGACGGGTGTCTGAGGCCCAGTGGTAGTTAGAAAGTTAAACCAATACTTGACAAATGTATATCAAACAAGTTTGGTAGACTTTCAACAGTTTTTGTTGATTTAGAAAAGACATATGACAATTATTAAGGATGCACTTTGGTATAAGCTGAGGAAAATGGGCTTTAGTAAGGAAATAGAGTTACTGGAAAAATTATTTCAGCAGAATACCTTATGTGTAAGATGGGAGGGAGATACAGTAACAGAAGGTTAAACAAGAACGAGGACTCAGACAAGTGTGTAAATTGAGCTGTATACTTATTTTTTTGTGCCAACCAACTTACTGCTGGTGTTTTTTTAAACACACGAGCCATGTGTGGGCAATGTTTGAGACGTAGAATCGGAACTGAAAAATTTAGTGCCACAGCCTGGATTTGAATCATGTACCTTCCGCTTCACGGGTGGCTTCTCTAACCACTGAGCTACCATGGCAACTTGATGGTATGGCATTAAATTCCCCAAGCAATTCATATTTTTCTGGTAGACCACAGGGGAATCTCACATCTGAGATAAATACCCCAAGGGCAACTTACAATTGTATCGGGTTTAAATAACCTTTAGATGGTAATTATTTTTTTTATGTCAACCAACTTACTGCTGGTGGGTTTATTAAACACAAGGCGTGTGTGGGCAATGTTTGAGGGGTAGATGACATAATGATAGACCTACAAAATGCTCATAAACACATGCCAGTGATCAGTAACTGGGACGTTCCAGGACTACTCTATGCAGATGATTTAACTGTTCGCTCCTTTACAGCTATGGGCCCGCAGTGTGCTATTAATAAAATGTTAATATTTTGTGAAGAAGGGGTCTGAAGGTAAATGCTGACAAAACAAATAATTGTGTTTAAGAAAGGAAATAAATTAAGAAAAACAGAGATGGTAGCTCGGTGATATCACCATAGTAAATAATTTCATATACTTAGAAGCTGTCAAATAATGGTAGGTGAGAACAACTTCAGCAGATGGCATTAGCAAAGGGCAGATTATCATTGAGGCTAGTGAGAAGAAGCTTATGTATAGCACCTATGATGAATATTAAACAGCGAGAAAGGATCTATGTAGCATCACTGGGATCAAGGTGGAGTTATGGGTCAGAAATCTGGAGGGTTGATATAGGATAGGGGAAACTAAAGGGAATTCCTATTAAATTTTGTTAGATGCATCTGGGTATTTCACAAAATGCTGCAAATGTTGATGCCTTTTCAGAAATGGAAAACGTATGAGGGGATTCCTGATGGAGTGCATCTTGAAGTACTGGTTTAGGATAAATAACTTGCAAGACGGGCATATATTAAAACACTTAGAGTTCAAGAAAATGAGACTACTAATAGCTGGGTTGGAAAGATAAAAGAACAGTTATCAATAAACAGTATGGGAGATAGCTGAATTGGTAAAGACTACCTATGTGATGGATTTTGGAGAGAAGTAAGATGTGTGTGTAGCTAATGCTCAGGGTTTAGTAACAAAGCCATTCTTCTTGCCTCCCAATATTCTGACGTCAAGTCTGGATACAATTTAAGGTCCACAGATTGATAGATGTTCCATATTCATTTCCTCTTCCTTGTTGCATAACAGACAGGTGTTTGCTGAGACAGTCATGTCTAGTGGTAATTCTGAACATGGCGACAGCTGTTTTTCGAGGTAGAATTTTCAAAGTATTTAGGAATATATTTTGATAAAAGAAATAAGATGTAGATTTGAAGATACGGACAGATAAACAATGAGCTTGATATTAGAAGAGAAAAGTTCAATTACTTTTTACAAGGAGATTAAAGGAAACTTTGAAAGGGAAGCTTGTGTAGAGAAATGTAGGAAATTGGAAAGAGAAGGACTTGAATGGTTCGGGTTAGGAATTCAGAATTTAAGGGATATCAGAGAAAACTACAAGCAAGGTATATGTCCCATATGTAAGGGTAATGAGGAGGCAAGTCACTTTACTTGGATGTCCAGGAGCTAACAACTTGAGGATAACCTTAATTTAAAAAAAGGCTAAGAGTGAGGAAATCAGTTGCTATTGGTGCAGGATTTTTGGATGGGTGTATGTTTCTGGTCTACTTGGGAAGGGGTAGGTCGGGAAAGCGTGGGTGCTCTTGATTGCTCCGGCTTTTTACAGTGTGGTTTTTGAGCACGAGATCTTTATCTCAGGGTTGTCCAGCTGAGGAATGTCCAGGCAATAAATTGAAGTCTTCTATTTCTTTTAGTGTTTACTTCACTTTACTCATGTCCCCTTCCGACACACAAGACCATGAAGTATTGCGATCCGCGTAACGCACACGTCTGTCTATCCCCCTGAAGATCTACCAAGCAAGTGTCTTTCTCTCCCGAAGAACTGTATTTCTCAACTCGGCCCTTCCGCTTGGCCAGCTTCACCTTGCAATTAGGCACGTACGTATTCACGCGTTGGGTTTTTCAACCCTATTGTTCCCTTTCTTTCAGGGGTTGTTGCCTTCTCAAGGCACCGTTACTTTCCCTGCCTGTACCCTCGGCCCACCAGTCGAGTTGTCAGGTAAAGCCTATATTCCATTTTCAATGATATACACATTATTACATGGGTACGCGGGTTTTAATCGGCGGGCGCGGGTTTCCGCCTCACTATAAGGAAAATATTTCAAGATAATGATCAAAGTGGGAAATTAGAGTTTTTATCAAATGTAAAAGTGAAATAGTCATGGTCAGTTAAAAAGCAAGATACACAGTAAGAAAGACGAGAGGGAATGATAGGCTTATGTTAAACTAGTAGATTAGCAGTTAATTACTAATAGTCACTAAGGTAAACATTGTAAATAAATTGTAAGAAAATCAAATATGGCCAGGAAACTTGTAAATAAGTGTCTACCGAGCTAAAAAGGGTTGTTATTAATTAGCTAATATTTCTGTTTGCAGCACGACTACGAGAGGCAGATAGCAAGTCATTTGACACATGGAGAAGAGGTGGTGACAGTGATCTTGATAGAGACAAAAGTGGTTTTGACCGAGATGGAAGAGATCCAAGAGATAGGCCTGGTCTTGACAGAGACCGTGAACGTGGTGGTCCAGAGAGGGACATGAGGAGTGATAGAGAGAGAGGTGGTTTTGACCGTGATATCAGAGGGAGCTTTGACAGAGACCGTGATCGTGGGTTTGAACGTGAAAGACCTTCAATGGAGCGTGGAAGCAGCGTAAGTATTGGCCGGTATAATTTATAGCGATATAAAGCTTTGCTTGCTTCAAAGTTCTAAGAAAATTTCCTTGTGCTTTTTACTTTAGCACCTGCCTATAGTACAAATTTAAACTTATTTGCATAGCTTATGCAATAAAAGCTTGAAAAGGTTTACAATCTTGTATTATATTATACAATACTTTTATTAAAACTAACTTATCCTATGCAAAATTGTCTGGTCACCTAAGCTTATGTGCTACTCAGCTTGGCTCCCTAGTGTTGTTAGCTCATTGAGTGGCCCTTTACCAACTAAAGCCCCATATGCTCACTGGTCTCCTCCTGCCCATTGTGCCTGTTCCTTCCTTGCGCTTCTTACTTCCTTAATGCATTTTTCTTTTGTTCTTTAAGAACTGCCCCATGTCTCTAGTTTTCTTTTCTCCTTTTCCTGTAAGCACTTTTATATCCATGGTTCAGATCCCGGTTGTGCATTATACTTCCTGTATACAAGAGGTGTTGTCTGGCACTAATGTTCACACAACCTTTACTGACAAATATTGCTCATACAGACTTTTTTCTCCCTTAAAATTTAAAATATCCCCCCTATGCAATACTCGTCCCACTTTCTTTCCCATTTCTGGAAGATGTGCTGGAAGTCATTCTTGGACGTCCTCTTCAAGATTGCCTCTAAAGCTTCATGTCCCTTAAGTTCCTTTTTGGCGATTGGTTTGAGAAGAGTCAGATAGAGCTGAGTCAGGACTGTAAGATGAAAGATGCCTCTTCTTCTTCTTCTTCTTCTTCTTCTTCTTCTTCTTCTTCTTCTTCTTCTTCTTCTTCTTCTTCTTCTTCTTCTTCTTCTTCTTCTTCTTCTTCTTCTTCTTCTTCTTCTTCTTCTTCTTCTTCTTCTTCTTCTTCTTCTTCTTCTTCTTCTTCTTCTTCTTCTTCTTCTTCTTCTTCTTCTTCTTCTTCTTCTTCTTCTTCTTCTTCTTCTTCTTCTTCTTCTTCTTCTTCTTCTTCTTCTTCTTCTTCTTCTTCTTCTTCTTCTTCTTCTTCTTCTTCTTCTTCTTCTTCTTCTTCTTCTTCTTCTTCTTCTTCTTCTTCTTCTTCTTCTTCTTCTTCTTCTTCTTCTTCTTCTTCTTCTTCTTCTTCTTCTTCTTCTTCTTCTTCTTCTTCTTCTTCTTCTTCTTCTTCTTCTTCTTCTTCTTCTTCTTCTTCTTCTTCTTCTTCTTCTTCTTCTTCTTCTTCTTCTTCTTCTTCTTCTTCTTCTTCTTCTTCTTCTTCTTCTTCTTCTTCTTCTTCTTCTTCTTCTTCTTCTTCTTCTTCTTCTTCTTCTTCTTCTTCTTCTTCTTCTTCCCCGCCAAGAACTCCAGTAATAGCATAAGCAATATGAGGCTTTGCATTGTCATGATTGAGCTTCCATTTCCCAATGAGGTCCCTTTGCGTTTTGGAGATGTGATCATTAATCAGTTGCTCTTCAGGACGTTCTTGTTGTAACATGCAGTGACTGTAGTGTCCCTCAGAACTATATGTGTGTGCACTAGGCTGGTCCTTAGCTCATATGTGAAATTTTTTTCTTGAATGTCGGTAGTGGCACACCATAAATCTGTTACATGAAGCTGGAAAAAACCTATTCCAAATCTGGTGAAGATGAATAATTTTAACATCACCATCACCTTCTTCATCTTTACACCATGGGTTAGACACTTCGTTCTGTTTTCACAGTAAGTCTCTCCATCTCTTCTGCGGTCTGCCCATGATCCTTCTACCTGCTGGTCTATAATTTAGTGCTACTTTCGGAATTCTGTCATAGTCCATCCTCTCCACATGAAACAGCCAATTATTTCTATAATGTTGTATTTCTTCATTTATAGATTTCACTTTCAGCTCTGTTCTTATTACATCATTATTTATGTGGTCTAGCTTTGTACAACCTTCAGTTTTTCTCAAGAATACTTATTTTAACCCGAGCCTCAATCCACATAAAGTTGAGCGTTTTCAGTAGAAATAAAAATGGTCTCAAACAACATTTGGATAAGATGGTTATACTGTAATATATTTTATGAACATTTTTTGACCCAAGTGATACTTTATCTTAGTATTTTTATAAATAGGATGCAACATATGCGTTAATACTTGGTTATATCAAACATGAGACAATTTTAACTTAGATGTTTTTGTGCTTAATTTTAAATTGATTGATACAAATGTTGAGCTCAAATATTATACATATACATTATTTATTTATGCCAACAAACTTACTGTTGGTGTTTTTAAACACACAAGCCTCTCAAATTATACATATACATGTTAAAAGAAATAGATATGTTACAGAGCAACTGCACAGAACTAAACTGATTGTCAGTGATTGCTTCTGATAGTCTCTCACAACTTCACAGTTTTTGTTCATTTTTTGTCAATAGATATACCTTTCTGCTGAATCATTGACCACTTTTAAAAATATAACAATCTCATATTCCAGCAAATAAGATTTGTTATTTTCTCAGTGCTGGGGATCTAAGGACAGGAAATCTGTGGAAATGTTAAATATCTTAAAGAAATCAAAAGATTCTGTGCAAATAAAGTATGAAATATCTTTGGAACTAAAGCTAGAAATATCTCTTGGCTTAAGTACGTATTCCTTTCACATTTTTGTAATAAACGGGATTTCTCTGACATTTGAGAGCCTTGATATTTTTTCCTCACTTTAGTGGGCACTTTCCTGTCGACATTAGTGCAGCATTCTCAGGTGTAAGATATGAATACTTTTTAGAGTTACTTGAGAAATCACGTAATCAATCTTTTCATAAGACACTAGCTCCTGTAACAACTTTAAGCCTTGATTTGGAGCTTCTACTGCAATGTGAGAGCAAAGCTAGGTCTTAGTATACACAGATACAAGAGAAACACATACTGCACATATACCTGAGAGTTCCTCTTCACTAATTACAAATTCACTGCAGAATAAGAATATTTTAAGGCTGTAGATTGCCTTTGACATTCATTGTACATGATGCATTGCTCCTGGTACTCTGATATTCTCTGATATTCCATGAGGCAGGGCATCGCCTAGAAATATCACAAGTCCCAAGAATTCTTTGTAGTCTTCTCTTGCTTATTGGCTATGCAAAGCCTCTTTAGCAAGTGAAAGTATATCTTCTGATGAATTTTTCAACTGTTCACTTGCTTGCAGATCCTCCAACCCAGGTCAGAATAGTTAAGCATTGTCTACGGAGAAAATAGGTATCTTTTCCAAGATTCCATTCCGGTAATGCACATGCTCCATTTGAGCTATCTGTATTTGATGTATTACAACATATGGCCTGAACTTTTTTTTGTAACACCCCATTCTTGTAAGCATTTAAACAGTTTCACATTGCACTTATCCTGATCCACTCAGTAGCTGTGGAGAATTTCAGTTTATCTTATCTCTGCAGCAGGAAGTTAGAAACATTATACGATGTATGGCTAACTAGCTGATGCATCCAAAGCTGTGATGCATCACAAGCAGCCTAACACACATTTCACAATTTCTACAAAATTGATGCCCACTGGGGCATGTGTTAATATTCACTGATTTGTCTAATCTTTTTTCTGAATTTTATCCTCAATGGAATGTAACTAAGGAGACCAGCCTTTAATTTAATGAAGCTATTAAAGTAGATAGCAATATTACATAGCTATAGCAAAACTTCGTTTATACATTTTCCAGGGGACCAAAGGAAAAAAACGTAAGTATGAAAAACGTATAAATGAAAGTCAGCAAATAAAAATTGGAAAATTTATGCAGCATATGGGTTACAATTAAGAAGCGCACAAGAAATAATAGGATTGTTTAACTATAATCTGTAATATGAAGCAATACAAACACGAGAAATGCACCAAATAAAAATAAATACGAAGAAAGTTGAGTCACTTTAGGAAGTAGTCCGTTATCTTTTTTTTTTTTTTTGCCACAGCATGAATGGTATCATTCAGCCATTATTTCTTCAGAAACATTATGGCACATCACAAAATGTTCATATTTTCCGCCCTGAATGTGGGTCTATTTATTTGCAAAAATACCTAACACACGCGTGCTTTCTTCAATTTTCACAGCCTTAGCTACAATTGTACTTAACTGCTTGAGCGATTGCTATTTAAACGCTGCACGGCCGCTAATGGATACCCAATACACAATTCAAGGCATTTAAATTGTTAAATGTAAGTAAATATGCTTCGTACATAAACATTCGTATGTTTGGTTGTTATTAAGTTACTTTAATGAAACAAAAACTGGCTTAAAGCTCATTAAAGGCACTATACATCTATCGTAGATACAAAGATAGACTGTATTATCAAAACGTTTAAATATCACTAATTTTTTCTCTGTAGCAAAAGTCATTCTGTACGTTGAACGCACCTAATTTCTGAGTCAGGCTTGTTATGTGTGTATAATTGTATATATGTATAGCTAGCTAAGTACAATGATCTCGGCTTCAAGGTTTTATTCTGTTTATTGCTACAATGCAATAATAGCTACTTGTGTGTATGTGGTAAACACGCAAGCTGGAAAGAAATCAAACTACTCTGTCAGCGCTTCTACAAGTATTTATGCCTTAGAATAAATCTGCTGAGATTTATGGTACAGCCATGTAGCTATGGGGTTCACAGTTTTTTGTTTTAGCTATCAGAAAAGCACATTTCAAAATGTTATATCTCAGTTCTAACCATGGCTTCGACTAGCAATGTAGCTAACACATTAGCCTGTTTAGGCAGTGTACGGGCTTCAAAAATTACTTCTGATAATGTGGAGGACGTTTCGCTATATGACAGTGACTTCGATATTGACAGCAAATTTTCAGATTTTGAGGGGGCGTGGAAGATATAGGTTGCAGTGAGGAAGAAAGTTACTCTTCCTTCAGGTGTTTGTGAAGAAGCAACATTGTGGTGTGGCCAAAATGACTCCGAAACAACTAGACATATCTTCACGAGCACAGCCTATGATGTACAATCACAGGCTCAGTTGACTTCTGACAACCAACCAATTGACATTTTCACAAAATGTTGTACTGCTGACTTAGTGTCTCTCATTGTTACAGAAACAAATGCATATGCGAGTAAGGTGAAGGAAGACCTGACTTCTAAACGCAATTTAGGACCTAAGAGTAGAATTCAGAAGTGGATAGAAGTAACACTGAATGAGATTTACAGGCTAATTGGTCTAATTACACTCATGGGTGTTATTCGTAAACCAACTTTAGACATGACATGCTAGCTACTCCATTTTTTGGGAAATGTCAAATGACAGGTTTACTTCTATTTTGCGGTTCCTTCATTTCACCGGCACAGAAAACGTAAATTATAAACTGCACAAAATTAGGTTGATTTTGGAATAAATTATATCAAAATTCAAAGAGAATTACGTGCCTGGTGATAAAGTCACTGTTGACGAAAGTTTAATGTTTTGGAAGGGCCGCTTAGGTTGGAAGCAATACATCAGAACAGAGGGCCAGATTTGGCATAAAGAGTTTTGATCTTTGTGAAAGTAAAACAGGATATCTTTACAGTAGCTGCATTTACATTGGTCAAGGAACTGATAATGCCGGAGACAAAGATTTGGGGTTATCTGACTCCATAGTAATGCACCTGATGGAACCTATACTTGACCAGGGTAGGACTGTATGTTTAGATAATTGGTACAGCTCCCCTAAATTATACATGGCCTTATACAAAAGGAAAACAAATGCAATTGGAACAGTATGTTCAAATCGTATTGGCTTGCCGAAGAATGTGAATACAAAGACTCTTAAGGAAAGGAGAAATGCAGGTGCATCAGCTCCCACCCTTGACCTACATTACTTGGCAAGATAGGAGGGTGGTTACAACATTGTCCAATTGCAGCCCTAAAATTTTGATGATTAACGCTGGAAAAATAGATGCCCACACCAAAATGTCAATTTTCCTGAGGTTATCCAGGAATACAATATGCATATGGGTGCTGTGGATCTAGTAGATCAGGTATTGCAACCATATCCGTTTTTACAAAAGAACAGTTAATGGGTATAAAAAGGTATTTTTGCACCAGCTGGATATCACCATATACAATTGTTTAGTAATTTGGAGAACTCTAAACCCACGCAAGATGATGACCTACCTGGACTTACGCATATCAATAGCTTGTAGCCTAATTGAGCGCTATAACATTCGGAGGCCTCTTCATACAGGGGGTAAGAAATCTACAACCCCTGCGCTCCTCAGACTTGAAGGAAAACACTTCCCTAAAAGGATACCACCGACAGCAAAAAAGTTGTCCATTTTGAAGGTGTCTGGTGTGCCGCAAAAAAGGAGTTCGTAAAGAGACTAACATGATATGCCGTGAATGTGGAGATGTGCCCTTATGTGTCTATCCATGTTTTGAGATGTACCATTCTAAAAGGAACCTTTAAAGGTAAGACTTCATTTATTCTAGAATTTATTTAAATTTATTATCAAAGACAAAAATTAAAATAATTAGGGTTAAATAAGCATTAAATGCATGCACAGGATGTCATACGATGTCCATATCGGTTCTCCTGCATTTTAAAATTGACGTCATATGACGTCCATATCCGCGAAGAGGTTAAGGTAGACGGAGCAATCCCTAATTTCTCAGCAATTTCTGTGCGTTTCATGCTATCACTTTCCCTTAACTATATTCAAATGTGTAATTTTTCAGCAATCGCAATGCACCTCCTTTTCATTTCACCCACGTTCACTAACACAACTGAAGCACAGAGCCCAAATGACTAAAGCAAGGCCAGTTTGGTATTTCACAACTTTGCTCAAAAGTAGCTTCAAGGTCACTCTTACTTCCGCACTAAGGGATGTCTTCCAAGAAATGTACTACCTGACAAACCCATGAGGTGCATTGGAAAGAATGTGAAACTGCCGTGAACTTATCACACACACACTCTGTTCAGAAGCAGTCATGTCTTCAGGAAAGTAATGTCTCATGTCGGTAAGCGCGAGAGATCATCCTTTTGTGTTCCATTACTGACTGTATGTCATGGTCAAGTCAGTAGTATTTTGTATTCCAGTAAACAACAAGCCATCAGAGCACTCTGACAACTAAGGTCAATACACCTGGATGCTTTGCCAGGTAGTACAGTGTGAGTATAAGTTTCAGATTTGAATATTTCTTGAGATTTTAAATAAGGAAGCGTCATAAACGTATAAAGTGCATTTTGCTCTTGGGGACATAAGCTATGATCGTATAAGCGTAAAAATTGTATAAATGAAAGTCGTATAAATGAAATAATTTCCCATTAAATGCTATAGGATTTTGTAGGTACCGCTGAAAAAAGATGTATAAATGTAAAAACTGTGTAAGTGTGAAACGTATAAAATTATAAGGCGTATGGTATTAGAAGGCACGTGAGGCGGAGTTCAAAGGGGCTCGCCTAGAGCAACTGTCCTATCATACGAGGGTAATTCAAATATAAAGGGTAATTGTTGCATATCACGGAGGAAGCAGTTCAAAACGAGGCAGTGGAGTGTGGGGGTTGAAGGTTGGTGTGTTAGGGATGGGGAACTAGCTTTGTTGGCTGCTTCACTAGGTTCTGGCATCAGTACAGCCATGAGTGAACAAGAGGTTCCTTCATCTGTTGCGCAACGCATTATTATCAAGTTTTTAACCAATGAAGCGGTTAAACCTTAAGAGATTTTAACTCGTTTAAGGGCACAGTTTGGGGACACTACACTGTCACAGAATCAAGAGTTTACTTGGGCCAGACAATATAAGGGTGGCCGAGAATTTGTGGAAAACGAAAGTCATGCTCGACGCCCAAGGTCAAATCTCACAGATGACAACATCCGTGTCGTTCAAGAGCTCCACTGTTGAAGGAATCGCTTCAGAAGTTTGTTGATTTTCTTCATGATCGACGTACAGTGACTGCAGCTTACTATTGCCAATTGTTAAGTCTGTAAAAGCTGCCTACTGAAGCAAAAGACGTTGTATGCCCATCAGAGATGTCATCCTTCTCCAAGACAACACTATCCCTCACACCGACAATTTGACAATGGACACAATGGCGGACATGCACTGGGAAACCCTTGAACACCTTCCCTATAGTCCAGATTTGTCCCCCACCAGACTATTTTTTGTTTGCACCCATGAAAGAATCGCTTGGAGGGAAATATTTCGAAAGCAACGACGTCGAGGAGCATTTGCGCATTTGGTTGGTGACACACCCTCAAACTTTTTTTGAAGAAGGAATGTTCAAGCTTCCAAAACGTTGGCAACAATGTGTATAGTGTGAAGGAAGCTATAAAGAGAAATGTTGATATAGTCACTTGTGTATATATTTAATCAATAAATATTTTTTAACAAAATTACCCTTTATATTTGAATCACCCTCGTAGTTGTGCAGCGTTGCCTAGTTCGGAATGCACAGCACAAGCGTGAGCAACAAAGATTTCTCTTTTTATGCGCCCAAAATTATTACTGGAAATTCGACATTCTAATATGCCTTGGTGTGTGCAGCAAGAATTTTTGAGGCAGCCTGTACAATGGCCATTTTTCTACGACGTATGGTTCTCGAGTTATCACTTCAAGAATAAACAACTGACTCCCGTGTTTATACTTATGTAACTTCCAATCTTGCCTGTGTGTTTTCATTATGCAGTTATGGAGTAAGACATTACGAAGTGTCGTTAGGAACTGCGTATATTTAGTTCATAAGTGAACTGACCATGGATCACTGCAGTCGCGTGCAAATTCTTTAGTTCGGTTCAAGACGAATCCGTAACTCATTGTGCTTTGTGTAACTGTGACAGTGTGCAGAAAATTCACATGTTTACATTGTGTTTAGTAAAGTTTTAACAATGTCACTTTCAAAGCACCAGTGGCACTGGACTAAGGGTAAAGTACTTTGCTCTCAGGCCAGAAATATTATTTTTAAAGTGTGCAGTTTCTTTTAAGGAATTGGCATCTGAGGAAGTGCAAGTAAATAAGTACGCTAATATTGAGTATTACAGTTTATAATGTTATCATTATCCTTTGTTGCGTAAGTTCACATTCTGACAATTTGTGACACGACAAATGTTTCTTTCCTCGTTCCCTTCCCGTAACTTCCACTCTTTGGTGCATAACTTGGCAGCAGTGCAGCCACTGTGTGCACACATTGGTTCAGCTCGTGTGCCTTCTAAAACTGTACGCCATATAGTTTTATTGTATATGCAGGGGATATGCAAAATAATGTGAACACTTGTACTTACTTTGGAATGGTTTATAAATAAGTGGTTGGACCCCATTTGCTCCAATTCTTAGAGTACTGGAATATAATGATTGTATAGTCTTCAGTGGAATGTAGTGCCTCTCTTCTATCAGAACCTCTTCTAACTCCTGTAGTGACAAGAGAGGCAGAAATTGCTATGTAATCTGTTCTCCAATACTGCCCAAAATAATGTTCAAGTCCGGGGATTATGCTGACCAGGGAAGATGCTGCAATTCATTTCCATGCTCCTAAACCATGATTGTACTGTCCTGGCTGTGTGAATGGGTGCATGATTGTCTTGAAATATGGCATTGTTGTTGGGGAGCAACATTTGAATCATGGCGTGCACCTGATCACCTAAACTGTTCAAATACCTTTTGGTGTAGCATGGCCTTTGAGAGTAATGATGGGACCAGCAGAATACCATGATATGACTGCCCATGCAATGACACTTCCACCCCCATGCTTAACCATTGGAATCGAGCAATCAGGACTGTAGGCTTCTTTTGGAGTTCTCCAGATGTAAATCTGGCCTGATGTTGGAAATAACTTAAAAGGTTAACTCTTCGGACCATATGATTTGTTTCCACTAATCACCCGTCCAGAGTGTATGCTCCTGACATCACTTTCTACACTTCTTTGTATTGGTTTTAGTCACTAAGGTTAGAGGTATAGCAACTCGTCCATGAATATCCGCTTTATGGAGTTCTTGGCTGACAGTGTTAGATACAGGCTCTAGAAGATGACTAGTGAGCTCTGCAGTCACTTTAGCTGCAGCAGTTTTGTGTTGTTTGGACACAATTCTTGTTTTGATTTTCTCCCATTATTACTTTTACATGATGTCTTTTCATATTTTGTCATAACTGTTGAAACAGTCTTGAAACGTTAACCCTTTGCGAGCGAAAACCCATATATGGGTTTGCAGTCAGAGCTGCTGTGGTCGATTCCTTTCGCTCAAATAATTCATATATGCTGCCAACAGATGGCAGGAAATGTTCTTTCAGATGATGGTTGGTAAATCCCCTATTTTCCATATTCAGCAGTTTCTGTCGTTCTCAGTAGTACCAGAATAAACAATGCGGTGATTGCAACTAGTAAACCAGAGTTTGTTTCATTTTTCGACATAATGGCAAGAAAGAAAGGGTTGACTGGGAAAGAAATTGTAGCTTTGTTGAACAGAAGTGATAAAGCGTTACCAGATTTTGTGCTCAGTGATGATGAGAGTGATATATGCGAGAATTCATATGTAAGTGCAAGTGAAAGCGAGTGGCATAAGTGATGCTACAGACAACAGTATATCTAGCTGGGCAGAGGTGAATAATTTTGACCCTGGCCTCACATCTATTATCCCAGTGCACAGTATCCAGCAGGCACCAATACTTCCTTCTCATGTTGAACATGCTTTCAATAGAATTTTTTGACCTACTTTTTTATGACAAAATTATGCAAATTACTGGGAAGACCTGAATTCAAGGGAACAACAGGTGACACCACTGACGAAAAAAAGCCAGGATTGCATTGCAGATATAAAGGCACTGCTGATTGACATGGTTATCAACATGGGGCTTCACCCTACTTCTGATGTCAGACTTTTTCTACAAGTTGGGTAGATAAATTTCCTTTTTTTTTTTAATGTATTTGTGCATGATGAATTTCTACTTTTGTTTGAGAGGTAGAACTGGAACTTAAAAATTCAATGCCACAACTGGGATTTGAACCACAGACCTTCCGCTTACCGGGCGGCTGCTCTACCACTGAGCTATTGTGACAAACTGCCAGAATGGCATTAAATTCTCAAACCAGAAGCGGAAGGTCTGTGGTTCAAATCCCAGTTGTGGCATTGAATTTTTAAGTTCCAGTTCTACCTCTCAAACTTTGCCCACACATGGCTTGTGTGTTTAAAAACACCAACAGTAAGTTTGTTGGCATAAATAAATAATAATTCTACTTTTGTTCTGGAATCCTCATTTTGCTATTCATATATTTCCTGTGTAAATGGTATTGAGATAAACAACTCACTTTGAAAATCATATATACACATTTTAGATACCCTAGGTGCAACCTCGCATTTCTATAGTTATCATTATCACCGTTATTACAGATGGAAGTATTATATATCAGAATGCAAAACTATTTAGTTCCTGAAGCACTGTTGGTTTATTTGTGAATGTATGTGCGAACTATGCTATACAAAATGGAGAAGTGCTACTTATGCCATTTTTGTAACATTTTTACGTGGAGCTTCACTCCTGAAGGACAATAGATTCAACTCAACAAAAAGCAAGGTATACCATGTGTTCTAGTATATTTGAGCATGTTCATATAGTTTTTTTGTTTCATAGAGTTTAATACTTAAGCAAAATTGCCTAACACTCAGTGCCATAAAATACATCTGCTCGGCAAGGGTTAAATAAGTTGGTTACTGTTGCTCCAGCTTATCAAACCCCAGAATCTGCCCTCTTTGGAACTTTTGTTAAGTCTTTCATTGCAAGTCTACCTGTGCCTCTGAATGCAAGTACGAAGTGTGTACTACTCGTGAACAACCTGTACTGATGCCTTGTCAGTAATGAACACACAGTCAAATGTCAACACGTGTCTTATCTGAGTTGTTGACCATCAAACACAACCATCCCTTTACTACCACTGTCCTCATTATTTTACCTATCCCCTGTACATACCTAAGTATGTATAGCATGTCCAACAAAACAAGATCCAGTATTAATATCTGCTTGAATTCCAACATTTGCATAGCATTTAACAGCTGATATGTGACACGTTGCAGGGAACTAGCAGCTGGCGCAGTAAGCCTTCTGATGCTGAACATGAAGATGACCGTAGGAGCATGATGAGGTGAGCAAAAACTTAACTGTTTTGAGTTTCAGAGCTATAAATAAAACTGCTACCAAAATATTTCCTCTAATGTTCAATTTTGAGTGGTATTTTAGCATTTGTCATGGACTAATATGAAGCCTAAAACATTTTCAGAATTGAAGTACTAAGGTAATTACAATCTTTGTGGCAAGCTAGTGAAAGAGGAAGTTCATTTTACAGGCGAGCTTAAACAGTCTCGTCTATAAAATCCATTTATTTTCTGTTTTAATTTTTACTACACTATAACCTGTCTTCAATGGACCCCATACTAAGCAGAAATCTGTCTTAAACGGAAATGTTTTATGGTCCTATGAATTATGGGGTAAAAAGCGTACTAAATTCCCTTTATTAAACAGAAACTGCCTTACATGGACAACAGAAATCAAAGTACGCCTTTTAACAGAAAATTTCCAGTTCTGGAATGCAGAGTTTAGAAAATTTTCAGGTACCCAGTGAAAGTCTGCATTGTTAGCTCTGAGTTTGATATTTAAGTTAAAACATAACCATATTGCTGCTACCTGACCAATCTGGGAGGGGATTGTGCTAATGATGGTCCAATTACTGAGAAACCTGTCAAGTCATCCTTCATGCATAGTTAACATAAGCACAACTGATTTGTTTTTGTTCTCTCTTTCATTTCTCTAATGACTTGTCAGATAGCATAGACTACAGAGCTCTTAACAGTACACCTCTAAACTTTGACTAAGGTGGTGGTTTAGTTCAGCTGCAGTCATGATGGCTTCAAAAACAAGAATTGTACTAGACCTTGGCACAAGAGTGAAAGTAATTTATGCTAGTGAACATGATAAATTGAGTGTAAAATAGATCATGAAGATGTTCAACGTGGGCAAAACTGTTCATGACTTATTATAGAAGAAAACGGAAATTCTGAAGTGGTGGGAAAATTGTGCTAATAGAAAAGTAAAGAGAGAACTTAAGAAAACTGAAAATCAGGACATTAATGAAATAGTGTGGGAGTGGTTTGTTCGTGTTAGGGCAAAAAAGTCACTGCATATCAGGGCCTATATTACAGTAATCTGCTAAAAAGCTGAAAAACGGGCAAGACTGAATTCAAAGCATCTAATGGATGGGGAGTTTCCGCAAAAGATATCAGATAGCTTTTAAAAAACTTTGTGGTGCATCGAGTGACGTTAACATTGAAACCAATACTGATTGGATTGCTAAACGACCTTCAATAATCAAAGGTTGTGAATCAGAAAACATAGCAAACAGCAATGAGGCGGGGCTGTTCTTCCGTGTGTTACCAAACAAATCATTGTGTTTAAAAGGTGGAAAATGTTTGGGAGGAAAATTATCCAAGGAAAGATTGACTGTTTTCCTTCGTGGTTTTATGTCGGGTGAAATGGGGGAAAAACCCCTAGGCTGCTAAGCTGAGCTGCTTAAAAAACATTAACCTTGGTGCGGTTTTTTAATAATACGGAGGTGATGGTGCAGAGCTTTTGACTCTTGTTATCTCAGGTCGTGGTACAGGGTCAAATAACGTGGACACAGGATAAAACTTTTTCACAATCTTTTATTCGCACCCTTTTCAGTGGGAATTACACACGTGTTATTTAGGTGAACATTCTATGCACGCAGACCGACTTTCTCAACTGTTTCTTTATACTGCCTGCCATTTTAAATTATACTTTTAGCGTTTTAACTCACACATATCGAATACACGTTTTCCCTCTTTAGACGATGTGACACTAAGACGCTGAATCTAGCACATTCCTTAACAATGCATCTGTATTCATACGCGTATGCATATACTTTTTACGGCGTCCCCCATGACGTCATCTTACATGTTAAATAGTTCCCAAAAATGTTGAGGAAGCGATCTCAATCCATTCTCCCAATACTCCTAATATTAAATCTAAAATAATTCTTATAATTATTATACATATTAAATTTGAACATATTACTAAACATTAATGACGTTATTAAACAAATAATATTCTCAAGCAATGAAACAATGGTATCACACTCTCTGTATTTAACAAATCCTTACCAACATGAAAAATAAACCAAATTTACACAAATGCTTTCTTTTCGGAGTCTGACCATATATTGTCTCAACCTTCAGAACCTGCCTGTTGTTTGGAGATCCAATAAAAACGCGTGGATGGCGTCACAAATCATGGGAGAGTGAGGAGACAAACCCTTATATTCTGCTTTTTTGGATAATGCAACATGTCACCCACACATCAAACTTTCCTATGTTTAACTTGCTTGGTTGCCTCCAAACACCACAAGTGTTACTCAACCATTGGACCAAGGCATCATTCAGAATGTTAAGGTACATTTTCATAAACTGTTATGCAGTCTTTGCTCGCAAATATGGATTCCACATCATCCACCTCTGAGCTAGCCAAAACCATATCAATTCTAGTTGCGGTAATTTGGATAAGCCAAGCAGCAAAGAAATTGCTGCCAGAAACAGTGACAGTGTTTCAGAAAAGCAGGGTTTCCAATGGGTCAAGTTATTGACCGTGAAGAAAATGAGGATGAGATACAAGAATTACAAAACTGCATCAACGAAGGTGCTTTCAATTGCAATGTCATGGAATATGTCAATACAGACAGTGAGGTGTAAACTGAAATGGACACATTGACATAGATGCCTTAGTAGAAAATATGCAAAGTCTGAAAGAAGAGAAAGCAGGGGAAGATGAAGAGGAATATGTTCTTGAGTTGGAAGAAGAATGTAGGCTAAAAACGTATCAGGATGCTGTCAAAAGTTTAAAAGAACTGCAGTAATTTGCCATATGGAAAAATGACTCAGATATGTTAGGTGTGATTTCTCAGACCAAAATGTTTGTGGATAGTCAAGCAGCTAAGCAGCAATGTGCCCAGAAAACTCTCCTTGACTACTGAAAAAAATAGTGAATTATGTATACAGCTATTTTTCGTTTGTTTTGATGTATAGTACACATGTATTGCAGCAGAAATGTCTAAATGCACCTAATTGAATGCGGTACATTTTTTATCTCATTCTTCTGTTTATGCATCTTCATGGTTGAATTTTGTTAATAGCCAGGGCCTAACTTTATTAAATGGAAACCTGTCTTTAACAGAAATTTTCAAGAGTCCCATTCAATTCCTTTGACAGATTTTACTGTACTGTGTATACTCATTAACGTTCTTTATTGGTTCCTTTAATTTTAGCTCCGGTATTAATTTTAAAGGCATAAATGGCAGTTTGCTTACTGTACCAGAGTGCTTTTGTCTTCAGTATTACTGTTGCATAGTATCATATCTGCAATACAATTACAAAGGAAACAATCTTTTTAATTGTTCTGTTTAATACCCCACCTTGAACTCAAGTGGTCATGCCAGCAACCTCTCCTTTGGAATATATTGTTAACTCATTTTACTATAGGTTGTGGAGATTTTTGTACATTAAATTCACACCCTGCTGGGAGTCGAACCCGGGACCCTTTCACAGCAGGCAGGTGGTCTACTTGCTGAGGTACAGGGCCAGCAACAATAATATTTAATATTTATTTGCATAAATTGTTACATCATTTAAGGAAAACATGCAAAAATCTAATATTTTTCATCACAAATTGAACACACTAAAAACAGAAACCAAGTAAATTAATAGATATTGGCAAACCAGTGTCTTACACAGATAAACTTAGGCTGCTCAAAATCTGATTCTTCTGATACATAAGGTTCAGAGTGTATCTCTGTTTCTCATGATGGAAGGTTTTCATAAAATACATAAACCTTAGGAATTGCAGATCATTCTAAAGCTTTTTTAGATCCTTTAATTTTGCCCCAGAGATGCCCAATCTTGCAAGGTATGGTTTCACTGCTTCAGTGGGGTGGTCTCTTTGATTATTGGGAACAAACTTACTGAACACATTATTTTCATAACCAGTCTTTACCTGAACTGTACCTGGTTCGCCAATGAAGAAACCTTGCATGTATTTCTTTATTTGTTGAACTCATTCTTCAGGAGTGTACACTGAGAGGTTCTTTGCAGACAAATACTTTTGATAAATGGAATCACATTACATTTGCATCCTGGCTCAAAATAAATGTGATCCATCTGTTGGAGCTTTTGGTTATTTTACATTTATGTGGGGTTGCAGGAAGACTGGAAAAAAAAAAAAAAAACTAAACCCCGGCATGACAGCCAATGAAGGGCCAAGGCCTACCGCCCAGCCACTGTGTCCCCCACCTCTGCTCATTACAGGCATCATTGGTGAGGTACAGTACTGGAGGGTGGGACATGGTCAGCATCCCAAGTCCTTCTGGCCAGTTATGCGGTCTTTTCGACCTGGGGCTGCTACTTCATGTTAAAGCACTGAAACATGTAATTACTGAGCTGAAGATGACTACATTCATGTAGGGATGAGTTAAATCTATTGTGTGAAAAACCTGCTGCTTTCATGTATCTGCACAGCAGCATTGCCATTAATGCATAAGAAAAAATTGTTCCATTTGACACCACCAGTTACACCTCATAATTTGGCATAAATTCATGATAACCTCCCATACACCAGATTTTTATGTCTGCACCACATGGAAAGTGTTATATCCCTGAAAACACATGTGTTCAGTTTTGAAACTGTCACATGAACATGTTGCATAGTGAGTGCAAGAGAGAAATATCTTCTGGTTCCTGCTAGTACTGTTGTTATACTGATAAATGCTAATTTAAACTTTTTATCCTTTATGGTTAATAGTTGCTACTTTCCATAAACATGTTTTATTCTCTGAGCATTTTAAAGCCTAACCATTGAGTTGTTATATCAGTGAGAGCACTTAAAACAACACAGATGTTTGTTTCTATTACAGGCGTGGTGATGATAGACGTGATGATAGACGTGATGATAGACGTGATGATAGACGTGATGACAGGCGTGATGACAGGCGTGATGACAGGCGCGATGACAGGCGTGGTCTACCACCAGTGAGCCGGAAGGATGACCGAGGAAGTAGTGATTGGCGCAGTGGCCCAAAAGACAGCGACAGACGGCCTGGTGACACTTCTGGAAGTCTTCGTAGGGGTGCTGCAGGCCGTGGCGACAGAGATCGCCCTATGTCTCGAGATGATCCAACCCCCAGAGAAAGAAGTAAGTTCTCTGATAGCATTATTTCAAAGTGAGTGTAAATTTATGAAAATATGAATGTACTAAATCATCCAAGATTTGGTTTTAAAAACTTAGTGAACCTAAATACGAGAATTTAACCTTAAAAATCACATTACATCAAAAATCACATATTTGAAGTCCTGATTAAAAATATATAAAAGCTGCTTATATGGTTTTCAGGCCCAAATGATCTAGCTGTAAACTCCACTCACTCCACTCCACTTATATGGTTTGAATGCAGAAATTGGTCTTTCAACTAATTTAGTTATCCATGATGGTTTTTACATCCAGGTGTAGGTCAACGGGTGGGAAAACCAAAAGTCTGTGGTTTTCCATTAGTGGTATTTAGTTTTTCAAACCTGATCAAGCTTTTCACATGTATATTTTTATTTTATTTATTTATTTTATTTATTTATTTAGCTATTTATTTATTTAGCTATTTATTTATTTATTTATTTATTTATTAGTACTAAGCTTCTTTACATATACAAGGAATATGGTAAAGTGTTCAGCCCAGGCTGTTAACTTACCATAATCCTTATACAACTTCTACCAGTTACATATGTTTCTTTTAAAATATTAATTTGTTTACTTCTCTTTCTAGTGACAAATACCATTCCTTTTTCAGTTTATTTAAAAAATCTCCAGCGTTTTTATAGTCTGCTGAAAATGTTAATTAATGCTACCTTCCTATCCATTTTAAGCCATTTCTCATTAATACATTCTTTTCTTCAAAGCTCTGTCCCTTTACATTCAAATATGTGCTCTAAATCTTCTTTTCCCCGGCATATTGGGTACTGTTTCTGTGTAAATCCTTTTCTCATCCCCTTCAATATCCACACACCTGCTCTCACCCATGCTATACCCTCTCTTTGTTCTTTAGTTTGTTTATATATACTTCTCTTTTCCATATTCTTTTGATTATAATATACAATTCTAATTATCTTTTTCCAGCTATGTCCCCAAACACTGTATTTCCATGTCTTCCCATCTTCTCCTAACTGCTTTCCAGAAACCCTTTACATTTTTTCCTTCATTCTGCAAATTTTTCCCATACCATTGCTTTCCAGGTTGTATACTGTAGCACCATCCAATACCTTTTAAACTCTTTTCTTCTTATTCTAAGCATTGTCGCAGGTACTTTTCGTCTAGATTTAGAATTCTAAACCAAAATTAAGTGCTCTCTCTACAATCACACCTTTCGTTCCTACTCTGCCCATTTCAATTTGAACAAATTCCTTTGCTGTGGTGCTTGGTAGTCCCAAAACTTCTCTACAAAAAATCCCGTGTACTGCATCCAGAGCTTCCCATCCACCCTCCAGACCCCAAATTTCACTCCCATATAGCATTTTTGCTTCCACTACCCTGTAGTATATTTTTTCTAGCCACCTGACATTTATATCCAGTATTCTGTATTTGCGCCCTCTAACTTCTGTCAATGCTCCTTTCCCTTTAGCAAAAGCAAACTTCTTCTGTTTCTCCCATTCTCCCCCCATCCACTGTGACTCTTAAATATGTACAATTCTAACCACTTTATACTCTTGGTTCCCTTTCTTCCACTTTTCAAATTTACTCAATTTTACGCCTGCTGTGATTACTAATATTTGAGTCTTATCCTGGTTTACTACTTAGTTTTGTTTACTACTAAATCTGCAAATAGTAATCCCGGAATTGTCACATTATTTATTACTGGCAAAAAATTATTTTTTTCTATCTCGGTTAGAGTATCATCTATAAACAGATTGAATAGCACTGGACTTAGTTTACATCCTTGTCATAGTCCCTTCTTTTGAATTATTTCCTCTGTTACCTATCCCTCCTCTACTCTCACACCAAAGGTATTCTCCTTGTATAGGGCTTTAAGGATACTCACCATCAGTGGCGGCTCGTGAAGTTCGACAAAGGTGGGGCACAGTAAAATTAATTGTAATCATGCAAAAAATAAAATCTTACCTTGTATTTATTTTCGGTATATGAATTCCATCCTCCTGTTCTTTACTGCATCTTTACTGCAGCAAATTCTTCAATCACTTTCTTGTTGAATTCCGGGATGTTGTGTATCATTTTCTTTTCAATTGGCAGCATAGCTAAAGCGTTCAATCTGTCATTTCCCATTGAACTGCGCAAGAAAGTCTTTATTCTATTTAATGTTGAAAATGACCTTTCAGCCTCCACAGTCGTCATCGGGATTGTGACTATTATCTTCAACACTGTCACACACTCAGAAAATGTACGCAACATATTATTGTCGAGGAAAAACTGCAGAAGCGCGGCCGCGCCGGAGGCTGTACGGAAATCTTCGCGTCCATATAATATCTCCAGTTCGGATTTCAGTTTCGGACCATTTATGGTTGGATAAAGTTTTAAAGTAGTTTGAAAGTCATTTTCAGGAAAAACAGCACTATACTTGAAAACTGGCCCACAAAAAATAATTTAGATGCGCACAAATCATCTGCAAACTGAAATCTGTCTTCGATATGTGTCACAATCCTGTCACAAACTTCGATAGCAGATATATGGTCATCTCCATTATCAATATGTCGCCTTTTTGACATGGGCTCATTTAAAGGGATTCCAATCTCTTCATATTGTTTTCGGACATTCGCTATCGCTTTGACAAACTTGCTGATGAAATCTTTCATTTTAACGGCATCTATATCCTTTTGTTGAATGCAGTCAAAGAAGATAGCAACATGAGGCATAACCTTATGGTAGAAAGGCAGCCAGAATGAGAACTGAGAGTCTCTTAAGGTGCGAATAAATCCTGCAGCTTGGCCAGAAGCCTTTTTGTCGTTTAGTTCAGTGTCTCTAATGTGTTCGAAACATTTCATCAGATTTTCTTTATGTTCAAACACAGTATTTACAGTTCTGTGTTGAAAATACCATCTTGTTGGTGGGACAGAACCAATCTTTCTTTGGACGAAGTCTACTAAGAAATCTTTGGAGACCTTGAGAAGAATGTTCCAATGCCTTGGAGATCTTGAAAAAATATCCTGCTGTGTGAAGATGATGAAGTGGCATTCTGCAGAATCAAATTCCCTTGATGTGCGTAACAATGAATAAAATTTGCCCGTGGATATTTCTCTTTTATCAGGGAACGCACTCCACCCCTTTCTCCACTCATGACAGAAGCTCCATCAAATGTTTGGCATACAAGCTTTTCTGGAGTTTTATCGACACCTAGTTCACGTAACTGGTCTAAAATTATTGCAGCTAATCCTCGAGCACTCCTATCATTAACTGCAAAAAAACCCCAAAATCTTTCAACTATTCTGCCTTCTCTTTGAAATCTTAAAATTAATGACATTTGGGTTGTGCATGAATTATCGGTCGTTTCATCAGCCTGAATGGAGAGAAATTCTTCGGAACTAATTTCATTGATGATATTTTCCCGGCATACTGTCAGAATGGCATCTAAAAGTTCATTTTGGATGGTCTTCGACGTTCCTTTGAATACTGCCGAGTTCTAAATGGTCCTTTAAAACACTGTCCAGGGCTGCAGTATAATTAATGAGACCTCTGAAAACACCTGGATTATCAGACTCCTCTGTCTCGTCATGACCACGCAAGCCTAATTCAAATTCCCCACAGAATTGAATTGCGTCGACTATGCGCGATAGAATGTACCTATTCTTTTCAACGAGCTCATTGTGTTTACGTATAGATGTTCTGTACGCATCATCAAGCTGTGCTCTGATATTCAGGTTCCCAAGACTGCTAAATTTGTTTCATTATTTAAATGACTTTTAGACATTCCATGTTTTTTACACTTTTCAGACAAATGTTTGAGGTCTTTAATACCACTTTTGGTCCAGATTTCGTCACCACCGAACAAAAGACATGGAAAACAAAACAATGCATTTTTTCTGAACACCCCCAGCTCCATTCCCATTTTTCATAAAATGATTTGTTGAATTTTCTATTGTACGTTCTATGTTTATCCTTATATACATGTTCAATATTGAGGTCTGGTCTTGGTGGACCTAACTGCTTTGCTGACAGTCGATCCTCGTATGTTAAGTTCTTACTCTGCAAATATTTAATTGTATTCATTGTAATATTCTCATAGGAATACTTAAAACTAGATTAACTCATTCCTGAGAAAACTACTTAACCAACAGACCCACGTAAACTAAAGAAATACAAGCCTGATGCTTGTAAATTAGCGTGAAAACCGAAAACCTTCCTGTTACGTGCTGCTATGTATACCACAGAAGTGTGCAAAATGAGAACTAGTTCCACTAGAATAGATGTCTCTGCTCTACTGCTAGCATTCATCTAGTGACCAAAATCCTAACTTTTACCAGGAAAGTGTCTTGTTCACATCAACGTCACACGAATTATGTGACCCGGCGTAGTGTTATTCTCGCGTTTCTCCCCCCACCCGGTACCCAGAAGCGCACGAAGATGGCAAGCTGCAATTGGCCAGCAGTAAGCTGAAGCAGTCACACTGAGAATGTGACCCCAGCCATGTTGCCAAGTTTCAATACAACTGGTACAACCAAAGAGTATACAAACTAGTAATCAATGGGTGTAACTGGCATGCTTTTAAGGAAGCGCTAATTTTGAATAAATTACTGATTTTAACGTGAAATTTAATTCTGATTTTAAAGGAGGGGCACGTGACCATGTGCCCTTAAGGTAGAACCGCGCCTGCTCACCATATAACTTACACCCTTGCTTAAGAGTTTATACCATAGCAGGTATTCTGTCATACGGTTCAAGGTCTATGAATGCAATGTACAGTTTCCCTCTTTTTTCCTTTAAGGGCAGAAATTATGAAAAAATCAGAATATTTTTATTTGCCTGTTTGAAAGTACATATAGTTGGGATTATTTTCCCAAAGATTTACTTTTAAATTCGAACTACAAATGCTATAAAAAATTATAATCCTAAACAATGTAATGAGCCATGCCCACTTTTTAAGATTTTTAGTGGAGCAATGAGTTTTCTTGCTCAATTTTGCCTTTTGAACCTTAAAACTTTAGGTTTGGAGGGCTGAAATTTGTTTGTGCAGTTGCACAAGTAATTTTGTTGTCACAACAGTGTTGTATAAAAGGCTCTGGAGCTTCATAAACAAATTTGTGCTGTTGATTGCAATTTTAGTAAAAATTTGAGTTATCGTGTCATTCTTTGTGCAAAGTGGGTTGTACTGGACCTTTCTTACAATGCTAAGACCTGGTAAAGTATTTAAAAGGTATGGTGAGTCCCATATTAACAATATGAGGCAGAAAGACCTTGAGGTTAGGGTTGGGCCTGCAGATGAAAATATAAGCTTTTCTCCAAGTATATCTAAAATAAAACTTGGATCAAGTATTGTGCCAGGAGATGCAAAACAGGATGGAAATACAGACTTCAGAATTGTAGATCTAGAATTTCTAGACAAAGAAACAGAGGAGCTAAAAGAGCTGCAGATGATCAAGAAGAATATGGATATGGACAGTTTTAGCTAAAGGATAAAGGATGATAAAGGACATTTTCATCCAAAATTTAAATTGGTTTTTCTCCAGTTTAAAATTTTCATCCTTTAGGAACACATTTATCAGAAACTACTGGAAGGATTTTGTTGAAATTTTGCACACTCATTCCTGTAATGATAAGCAACATTTAACTGGAACAGAATTTTAGTCTACAGAGTATGAACAGCTTTATGGTTGAAAGTATATGGAAAATTTTTCTTAAAAAAAATGTTAAAATAAAAAAAATTGTGTAAAATAATTGGAAAAATGTATCAAAAAGTTACTGCACTTAAATGTATATATGTTAGTGTAGATTATGTTACTATGCAAAAGATAAGAAAATTTTGCCTCAAAATAATGAAGTGTACTGGAAAATAACAATGTAATAAAAAATTCAAAATTCTCTCAAAGCACTAATAATTTCTTAAAAATTCTGCAAAAATTACTTAAAGTGTGTTGGGCCTCTCTAAGTAACTGTACCAGATTTCATTGAAATGTAACAAAAAATGTAAGAGACGCGGATTTACAAATACACCAGTGACAAGTCAGCCACCGTCTCCCCTTACATATTTGTCCACTAATGTTTTTGTTATGAATAAATTATCTGCAGTTCTTCCCATGTGATACCCCATTTGAAATTCAGATAAAATACTAGACTCCTCTACCCATTTCTGTAATCCATGAGATAAAATTCCTGTAAATATTTTTCCTGAATTTGACAATAGTGCCCTTATAATTATTGGGATTATCTGTGCTCTCCTTGCCTTTGTAAATTGGGTGGATTATTGCTTTCCTCCATTGTTCTGGTATATATCCCTTCTCTTTAATTGAGTTAAACATATTAATGAGTAATTTAGTTCTGTTAATATCACTATACCATTCCTTCATGAATTCTGGTGGGATTCCATCTATTTCTGGTGCTTTTTTTTTTCATCAGTTTAACATGTTCGACTACCTCTTCATCCCTTACTTCACTATCCAATATTTCTATGACACTCATTCCAAAGTCCAACCTTGGCTTTGCATTAAAGACCCCAGCCCTCCCCAATTAGCATTTTGAAATACGCCATCCATTCATCTGGTATAACCTTCGGTTTGGTAACATGTCATATGTTGATTTTAACGTTTTCCAAACCTTGCAAACATTATTTTCATTCAGAATTCTAATCATAGTATTCTCATTCTTTTTCCTTCACTCCTGTTTTTTTATCTTCCAGCAATCCATTATATAAATGTCTACTATTTAAGTACTCTTGCTTTGTTAGGTTATCTCCTACCTCCCTCCATTTTACTAAATATTCTTTTACCACTTCTTTTGCTATTTTGCATTCACTATCATACCATTCTTCCCCCTTCTTACTTCCTCCCCTTCCCTTCATCCCTTCTCCTGCTTTCTGAATTAATGTGTTCATTATATTTGATGCTTTCTCTATTTTGTGGCTTTCTAACATAAATCTAATTCCTTGTTGGCAGACTTATTACATTCTAATAGTTATATAAATTGATTTTTCAATTCTTCCTTTCATTTAAAGGCCACATGCTCTACGACGTTCTTTTCCCCTCCCCTTATATTTTCTTCTATACCCTCTAATTCAATTTGAATTTCCACTATCAGTGGGAAGTGACTACTATTTGATACAAAATTTAATATTTTAAAATTATTTAGCAAATGACCCATATTAACAGGCCATCATACGTAATCTAGAATACTTTGAATGTTCTTGCTGACAAAAGTAAAATCTCCTTCAATATCTTCACCATAGTTGCCAGTTAAGATCTCTAAAGTATTCACTTGCGGCGGTGGCGTGGCTCAGTGGTTGGATCACTCATCTACCACCTAGGTGGCCCAGGTTCGATTCCAGGGAATCGCATGTGCTATTCATGGTGGACGAAGCGGCATCTGTGCAGGTTTTCTCCGGGTTCTCCGGAGAAGAAAACCACACCAATAACAGCTATGGAAATACTATCCAACCAATGCCCCATTGGATATGAAATAGAAAAAGCAGCTCTTATTCAACACGAAAAGTTGATCAGACTCCCATTCAATACATGGAACAAGAGAAATTTTACACATACACTAAAGACTCAGGAGAACTTTCTTTCCAAAATTCAAGACATCAAGAAGAATGTATACCTTCCTAACTCAAAGGAAAACTTCATATATAAAGTCAATCCGACACAAACATTAGACATCACATATTATTTACACCAGACAGAAGAAGTTAAGAAAAGTGATACTCCAACTAGTGTTCTAAAATTGGCATTAGAGACAATCCATACTAGATTTTTGGAACATGAATGGCTCCATGTTTATACTGATGGATCACTGATATCAAACCGAGGTGGAGCAGGGGCTGGAGTCACTTGTCACCTCTTTTCCTATTGCAAATCTTTAAGTTATGGAACTACAAACTTTGATGGAGAAATTGAAGCAATTCGAATGGCCCTACAAAATCTTTTGTATAGAATTTCACATTTTCATCAAGCAGTTATTCTCTCACATTCTAGGGCAGCAATTATAGCAATTACTTCCAAGTTGTCGCTAAAAAACCAAACAATTATAGAATGTGGAAAAATTCTTACCCATCTAACAGCACTTCAAAAACACCTATAAGCCGTATGGAATAAGAAGGCACATGAGGCGGAGCTAGAAGAAGGTGTGTGAGAGCAAGTAGCCAATCCTAGAGAAGCGATGTTGCCCAGTTCGGCACACGCTGTCTAGCGCAATATTTGCTTTTCACTTTTCTCTTTGTGCTCATCAAATCCAGCAATGGCTCACTATTACAAAGAATTCCATTGCAAAGAGCTAGAAATGTTGAAGCTGACTGTCCAAGAAGCAAAATTTTAGGTGGCCTGTATCCCAAGATATGAGTGATTGAAGAAACGCTGCGCTCAGCGATAGCAAACGACACTTGTATTGCATAATGATTGTTTATTTATCGTCTCAAATATCTTTCTTCTCAAGCAGATGTCTGCAGGAAAGGAAAAGGAATCTAGTTTATTCGTATGTGTGTTCCATGTCTGACATAGTGTCACAGTGTTACCTGTGTCTTATAATTACTGTAACTCGTTTTGTTGCTAAGAAATATGGCATTAACAAAATCTGGTACAAGCGGCTTACAGACAAGTAAATCGAAAGGAAAAGTATTGCATTCAGATGCGCAGGCTATTATTTTCAGTGTTTACACTTTTTTTAAAGGAATTGTCCTCAGCAGAAGTGCGTGCGAACATTGTATTTAAACAGACCCGGACGCCAACAGCTAAAGCATGCAATGTAAGTGAACATTCATTGTCGCGCTTAGTGCAACAAGGTAAAATAACCACTTCTGAATCCGGGCGGCCCTTGTTTATATCCCCCAGAAAACAGCATAAGACAGAAAAACGGATTTCAAATCTGGACGACTTTCAGAAAGATGTAGTGCTGAATCTGTATAAAGAAGTGGGCTTCAAAGCTTGGTGCATATACCGTATTTTATCGCGTAATTCCCCCCGCCCCCTTTTTTTTTCTTTTTTTTCTTTCTTCCCTCGAATAATTTGCTTGAAAACACTGGGGAGGGAATTATGCTGGGGGTGCTTCTAGGAATTCAGAAAGGAAGGGAAACCATGTAGTATTATGTAAAAGTTATATAGGTATACAGTAATTTGTGAATGAACTGGATACATACCATAGTTTCATTGGGCCTAAAATGTACTGTTTCATTGTTTCTTTTCTCGACTATTCTGCGGTCTCACTTCTGTCACTATCATCACTTTTTTCATTTATATCTGGCTCAGATAACACATCTTCATTTTCACTATTCCACAACATGTCGTCAGAACCGTTAATGGCACAACAAATACTAGGTTTTTTAAAACTCTTTTTAACAATATGACGACTTGTAAGAAATTGACTTAGAAACAAACACTTGTGTAACTTCACATTTGAATTTTACAATACGTTATGACAATGGCTATACGAGTATTTTTGTGGCAAGCGCTGCATCGATTGTTGTCCATTATCAAGTCATTTGAAGGCCGCTTCAATAAGAACGAACCAGGAGGGGGGAATTCTGCGATGTTTAATAGGTAAATATTTTTTAGTGGTGAAAAATCACAGGGGTGGGAAATATGCGAGGGAGGGGGGGGGCCTTATGCGATAAAATACGGTATGTTTAGTCATTCCTGGATTACGTGTTTTAAACCAAAAATGTAAGCTATTTTATGGCAAATTCTCTTTGCGATACAATGTTCACAATTTTTAATCAACACTGCATATTGATGTTTCTTACTGAGCTATAAAATAAGTTTGCTAAAAATAGTCTTCACACAGCTGGTTTAAAAAAATATTTTATTCAATGGCGAGTTTCCGCTTTTGCTATATGTAATATAATATAAACTTTGATGAGATGTTAGCCTAACATACTTGCCTTATGTTAATAACTGCATTGCAAATTCTGGTTGGCAGATATTGGGGAAACTATTTCCGAAGCTTCGCTCTGTTAACTTACAAATTGCATCGTAAGGAACATTTTAAGTGCTGAAATGTCTAAAATATACAGCCGAGAAGGCCACATTGGAATATTACTCATAAAATGTGCCTTGAAATTGTGCTTAGGCATTTGTTGCTTAATTATGTAGATTTTCACTTAGAATACCTAATATAGAAACTGATTAACATATGTGCAGAAACTCTGTATAGACACTTAGAAAAATTGAGAAAAATGTGAGAAATACCTATCAGAAAATGCCCTAAATTGCGCAACTACGACATCCGTTTAGATTGATTTAAATTGTTACGTAACTCTCTCATTTTCACTCCGATAACATAAATATTTACACAAAAATGTTCCTAGAGAATCGGATATAATAAACAATTTAAAAACTCAACATTGTAATGTTTTATCGCCTATTTATTGAAAGATATGAACTCCGTTGAAACATTAGATTGCAAATGAAAATTATCTGCTTAGGTGAGGAATTTATATTTGAAGCAAATTACACGATTAGAGCCTATTGTCTCATTTTAAAGAGATTGAAATTGTTATGACAGGTTTTAAATGTGCACCTTGCAATCTTTCACCATCCTTGCTGCTGTCTACCGGTAACGCTCACGTGCATATCTCCCCTCTCTTTCTTTTGCATAGTGATATGAGCCGGCAACAGCGCTCCATGGCTGAGTAGGGATTGGAGCTACTCATGTGCCTTCTTATTTCGTGCTCCCTATAGTCCAATGGATACCAGCTCACTGTGGGCTGAGTGGTAATGACAGCTGATTTTCTTGCAGAAAAGGGTATCAGCAGTGTACAGAAATCTATAGTTAACCTACCATTTTATGCAGCTAAAAGATTAGTCAACTCTGCATTCAAAAAAATTATTGGAAAGTATTACTATGAAAAATCAAAGAATAAAAGATGGGAACTACCAAACATTCAAACAGTAATTCCTGAGTATCCTTGAAAAACAGCAGTTGCAACCTTCAGGTTGATTACAGGACATGATTGTCTGGCAAAACATTTAAACAGAATTGGGATATATTCTTCACCACTCTGTCCTCTGTGATCTGCAAGAGGAAATGGATCAAGACCACCTTCAAATATGCCCATCCACTTCTAGCGCCCTATCCATCAGTGAAAAATATTGTAGAGCAAGAAGGTTATAATGACTTCATTGTCAGAAATCGAGCATTAGGTAACAACAACATTCACATCACTCTCCCCTAACCTTGTAGTCTCCCATTGTTATAAGCTCCATAGACTCGTGTTTCTCCCTTAAAATTTCTGTCATGTTCTAAAGAACGCATTATCGCATATGGTACTGTGAGGTTGCCGGTGGATTATATACTATCTCTAAGCATATAATATTGTCCTTAATCTGTTTATCTTCAATTATTACCCAGAAAAAGCATTTTTCCTTCTAAACCATGTATGTTTTATTACTTTCCTCAGGGATTTCCTAACAAAGAGGAAAGGTCGTAGATTTCGGATATATGCTTGCTTCCCTTCCATTTTTGCCATTTTCATTTGTTGTAACAATTTTTTCTTCAATTTTCACTATTCCATTGACAAATCTTTGTTTATAAAAATATTCATTCTCTTTAGTAGTTTTGACCTCTTCAACACTTCATCACTTCATACACAAACTGTACTGAGGTGAATTTCACAACTATCAATCTTGATCCTCTTGTTCTTCCAACTCTGAAAGCTTCTCCTATCTCCCATCCCTATAGTGCCAATCCAAGTTTCCCTTCCAATATCTTCTTAACCTCTTGCATGGGCCATACTCCATTCCTTTCCTTTACACCAGCAATGACTGGGTTGAACCTACAATACTTATTTTCCAAGGCCTTCACTCTTCTTTTCACATCTCTCACTTCCAGTCTTGTTATTTGCACTTCATTTCTCAGGTCTTCTTTGATTTGTCAGTTCTTTTTCCATCCCGTTTGAGTTTTTTTTCTAGTCTCTCGTCCATGTCTTTTACCCTTGTTAATATTTCTTCCATGACATCTTGGTATCCATTAGGTCCAGGATTCATTTCGACTCTGCCAATTAGCAATATTGTGCTTATTACACATAATAGAAGAACTATATTTACTATTATTTCTTTGTCTTGTTTCATTTTAGTGTCATTCTCTTTAATCCTATTATAAGTTCCAATTCTTGCTCTGTATATTTCAATGCTCACTCCCATTGTTACTTATTCCCTTCTTTCTTCAACTGCAGGAGCTGACTACACACACTTCCTCTCACTTCCACTGCTAGCTCAGTACTCGTATGTATATGATGATCACAGTAGTGAAGGTGTACAAATAAGTTGAGATCTCCACTATTTTAAATGTTTATAATATCCACACTAAAGCAGAAACATTAAATTTTATCACTCCTGCTTCACTTTTGTTGTATGTTATTGGAACTTGTTTTGTGAATCCTTGTTCACATCGTCATTTCCATTGCAGCTGACATCACATCTGTTGTTTAAGGATTGGACATCCTACTTCCATCTGCCGGAAGATCAGGTTCTCTTCTTGTGGAGTTTCAAAATGTTAACAGCATTTTTTTTTTTTTTTTTTTTTTGCTCTGTGTTTTATATCTTTTCCTCAAGACCATTCTCTGGGTACATGTGCTAATTTTGGAAGTTCTACTTTTCCTTCAGTTTCATGATCCTAGTGCACAAATGGGTTACAGCTGATGATTTTATCAACATTTTTTATAACAAGAGTTGTCCGAAATGTTCTTTTTGTCTGATATCAACATTCCTTCTTGTCTTTCCTGTCTAAACATTGTCAGAATCTTTGCATTTTTATGGTTTGTGTTTATCTTTTTTATTGTGTTGCTTTTTAGGAAATGAATGATGCTGTGGTTATTTGTGGATACCAGTATGTTATTAACTTTAAAATCTTTTGACAGTTCTGTGCAACCCACAAGTGAAATGTGAACTTTGACTCATACTTTCTCTAGTATTTGATGCAGATATTGGAACTTGCTTTGTTTTCTTGTGCCTTTTGAAGCTTTTTATTTTTTTTTTAAACTGACCTTTGGTGTATGTTTTTAATTGCTGTTTGTACAATGTGATTATATTCTCTTAAGGTATTGATATTCAGAGTCAAGTTGACCAATCTATTTATTAGGCTGATCATGTTTTCACAGGAAATCAATTGAATATTCTCAGACGCTAAGTTTTTGGCTAGTGTAATGAGAGGGCTAGAGTGAGGATACCAAGTCAGATAGCGTTTAAGGATGCCGGGAAAAGATTTTCAAGAAAATCCCTTCCACCTCAGACCTCTTCTTACATGGATTTTTTCCTCTCCCTCCCCATCCTCCCCATACTCATCATTCTCTAAAAGTAGCAGCAGCATATTGGTTCAAAATACTAGGTTTGAATTACTGCAAAGGAAATTCAGCATATGTCATGTTTGGAGCAGCGGAAAAAATTGTTTTGAGTTGTCTTTTGAGTGTGTGTAGCTTCTCGTTACTTGTGTAATGTTCAATAATTGAAAGGACGTGTGTTTGCTCAGCTGTGGCTGATAAGGGTATGTACTTCCCAGAGTAGATCATGTCAAGATACAAGGAATTTCATTAGATCCTTTCTAATAATGTACATAAACATATGAGGATTTGAAGTAAAGATTAAATCAGATCTGGATCCCCACATTGTAGCACCTTTGTATTGACCCACATAATAGCCATTCAGAACACAGTAATTCATAAACCTGTGTTGCCAGTATACAGTAAAGGCTGGTTCACCAGCTCTGGCAATGGTAACACTAACCAGAACAAGAAAATTGAAATAGATGCACTCTAATGAGAGCATGCACAACCAACGGGAAGCGTTGACTTTTCACTGTAGAAATTATTCAAGGCAGCCATGTCATGAAACAGCCATTAGAGCTCTCTCTAGTAGCAAGCTGGAAGAAATATAATTGTCAGTTAAAATAAATGAATTTCCAATGCACAATATTGACTTTCCACTTTGCTATCGATATGAATTCCCATTCTCTTTTCCGTTCTGGTTACAATTGCTGGTTGTGAACCAGCCTTAGGCATACAAGACTGCTACCAAATGGGCTGCAGTCAGTTGCCATGCCTTCAGCACACTTATAAGATCATAGTTGCTTATAAAACCCCATTAACCGCAGTACTTAGAAGCAATTTTCAAAAGTGAAATTGCTTGATGTCAAAATTTTAGAACAGTTCAAGAGAAATGGCAATTATTAGCTTTCAACAGTGATCCCTGTGTAACTTGTTGCAGTACGCCAGTCGGAGCCACCTATGGGTGAGGAAGGTGAAGATGGCAATTGGAAGAAGGTCAGCAGCCGTCGTTAAGTGTTGCAGATTTGGCAGGCTGCCCAAGGCTTTATGATATATCCGCATGTTTCAGAATACTTAAGGTTATATTTGTGTTCAAGCGTTAGAAGCTGCAAGTGTGGTTTCCAGAGAAATAATGTGTTTCTGTTACGAAATTTATGTGTATAGTGCTTGTTTTAATTACATCCCATAAATAGGTGGTGTTTTTAATAAGGAAAATTTGGACTTTTACTCCTATTTCTAGCATTCCCAGACTAATCAATATTAGGAAAGTACAGTAATTGTTGTTTTGAATGTTTCTTTACACTGAAATTTGCCCCCTCTGTATATTTGCAAGGTTTTGGCACTTTTGAGTCATAAAGTTGTTTAAAAATACTTGATAGTGTTTTATTTTAACCTTCTCCTCTAACCTTCCACTTGCAAGGATTTCCTGTCATTCTGATAGATTACAATAAAAAAACTGAAGCTATTGACAGTGAAGCAATATAAATCAACAATTATTAGTAAATATTTAGTGACTAAACTTCACTTATCTTTGGTAATTGTGAATTAAATTCCAATTCTTGACCAGTTTCATGAGTCACTTACTCACATCCTCTGTAGAAATGTTTCTATGGTCATTGTTAATGACCGCTAGGTGACATTTTTGTCCTATCGTATTACCAACTACTAAAAGCAAAACAAATTTGTTGACATAATCAGTCAGCGGTATTTCAAAATTCACTATGCGATCTGTATTCTTCAAAATGGATATCTTTTCTGAAACCATTAAATCTGTCAGTCCATTTAACTCTTAATAGTTGAACCTCTGGATTTATTTCATGATTAAATGACCTAAAGTGATCTGTCACAGCTGACTTATCAATCTGTTTGAACTTAATATTTCTAAAATGTTCTTTTATTCTGGTTTCCAAATGATGTCTAGTTTTAGCAATGTAAACCTTGTCACAATCAATCAATTTAGCTGTTTGGATTGTGACAGGGTTTAAATTGGTAAAACTAAATGTTTCTTGGAAACCAGAATAAAAGGAAATATAATAAAAAATAGAAATGTTACATTTAAACACATCAACGTATCAGCTGTGGCAGATCATTTTTGGTCATTTAATCATGAAATAAATGTGGAGGTTAAATTACTAAAACAATTAGATGGACTCAGATTTAATGGTTTGGGAAAGATATTCATTTTGCAGAATAAGGATCACATAATGAATCTAAATTAAGAACAAATTAGAAACTAAAAGCTTCACTTATCTTAGTAATATTGCAAGATGTTTTGCAGCTAATATCTTGCAATATTACTAAGATAAAGTGAAGCTTTTAGTTTCTAATTTGTTCTTAATTTAGATTCTGTTGCTTCACTGTTAATAGCTTCATTATTTCCTTATCACATAATGAATTTTAAAATACAGTCAATTGATTTTGTCAACAAATTTGTTTTGCTTTCAGTAGTTGGTAATCTGTCGCCTAGCAGCCATAACAATAACCATAAAAACATATCTACAAGGCTGCAAGTGACTCAAAACTGGTGTAGAATTGAAGTTTAATTCACAACTAGATGACCTGGTAAACTTCGTACCACCTTAAAATTGATTTGATTGTAACTCTTCATATGTAATTATCAGCCCCAATCAACCTTCCAACTCCAATTCATTGAGATTGATAAGTGAAGTAGCTCACCGTGCGTTTGACTGACTTCGACAACCCATGTCAGTTCACGCTTTCCTTGGCATTGTAATGAACCCTAAAATGACACGGAGTTGTTTTTTCAAATTTGTTCAACTTACCCTGAGAACTTTGATATTGAAATTCTCAAATTAATTTGAGTTTCACTTAACCCTTTGCGGTCGTATGTCGATATATGATCGACACGACAGTAATGCCCATACAGTCGTATGTCGACATATGATGGACAGCAAAGCGCTTCACGTTTTCTCGTCTTAGTTGCAAGAAGTAACGCTTCTGGCAGCATGTTACAGGCATCATAGTGTTCATGGAAGCTTTACCCAGCCTATACTGCCATCTGTTCGGAAATTATTTTAACTATTTCAACATACAGAGGAAATGTTTCTGTCTGGGATGCACAGTATTTTACAATGGCTTCGAGCACGTATAAACCAGGTCCTTCTGGGAATAGAAAACGAAAGTTTGATGTGTTGTGCGATGAAGATGTGGAAGAATTAAGGTTAATGATTCAATCTGAGTTGGATGCAGCGAGTGATGACGATGACAATAAATTTGAAGAGGAGAATGATGTGGAAGTATCCGGTGCTGAGGAGTCCGTAAGTGAGAGTGAAAAGCGACACAAGTGCTGCGAATGTTGCGTGTGCTGATACATGGAAATTGATAGGCAAAACTGACCAGAAACCCAAAGAATATACCTTTTCCAAGAATGTAGGCCCAAAACTGAATCTTGCCTTTAATGCTGAGCCAATTGAATACTTTAGTTCATTTTTTAATGATGAGCTTATATCTCAAATTGCTAAGGAAACAAATAGATACGCGAGAGAGAAAATTGCTGCGTTACAATTGTCCTCACGCTCTATTTGGAAAACTTGGGCTGATGTGTCTGTAGTAGAAATGAAAGGGGTTTTTGGGGATAATATTGAACATGGGGCTTGTTTCACTTCCGGAACTAAAGGATTACTGATCCACTGATAGGACAACTCAAAGTTTTTCCGTGATGTTATGTCTCGGGATAGATTTGTGCAGATTTTTTGGATCTACATGTAGGGGATGATTCACAGAATATCACTGCTCCATCCCTTAGAAGAACCAAAAAGATTCATGGTGTAATTGAATTACTGGAAAGAAAATTTCAAGAACACTTTTTACCAGGCAAAAATATTGCCGTAGATGAATCAACTGTGGGATTCAAAGGAAAAATAAATTTTAAAACGTACAATCCTAAAAAACCCACAAAATGGGCTATCAGGATTTTTGTTTTGGCAGATAGTGATACTGGCTATGTTCACAGTTTTATTTCCTACTGTGGAAAGTACACAGGACAAATTTGTAATTTATCGTATCCTGAAAAGCAATTCAGTACGAGAATTTTACTATCTCTGATGGATCGCCTTGGACTTTGTGCTTTTGGAGTTAGTGGCTATCATTTATTTACAGATCGCTATTATACTAGTGTAGATTTAGCACAGAAGTTAGACAGGTGTGAATGCCACACCACAGGCACCATAATTGCTGGTAGGGTAGGTAACCCAAAACCTGTGAAGCAAGGGGCTTTTGAAAAAACTAAAATATGGCGAAACCAGTTCTTACCGGAATGGCTATGGGATAGAAAGACAAAAGGGTAGTCTTGATGATTTCTACATTTCATGATACCTCTATGCAGAAAACTACAAAAATTTTGAAGGGAGGCACAAGGAAAGATGTAGAAAAACTGCTGTGTGTACTTGATTATACCAAACACGTGGGAGGCGTGGATCACAGTGACCATTATTACGCAACATATGCTTTTATGTGAAAATCGAAGTGGTGGCGCAAATTATTTTTCTGGTGTCTGGAAGTAGCAACAGTAAACTCGTACATTTTGTACAAGGTTCAAAATTCCCAGGCAAGCACCCATCCCTTGTCACATGTAAAATACAGGTCGCTTGTCGAGAGTCTGATGAAAGGCATAAGCAACCCAAGGCCAAGGTCACACCCCGGTATGGCTGAGAGAGAGGAAAGGCTAAACAATGCATCACATTTTATATACCACTTTGAGGGAAAAAATCTGATGTGTTGCACTCACATGACTTTCTCTACTCTTGTACTAACCATTCTTACAAACTCTTATTCCTATATCTTCTTCGTGTTAAAATAAACATTTGTACAAATTATCTTATTGCTTATTTCCTTGTAGGTGCAAGGGGAATATTGGAATACAGTAGGCTTTGTGCGATAGTCAAATCTTTTAAAGCTTTGAGATTCCGTTCTCTTTGTACACGTAACATATAAAAAAAATGAACAACGATGATCCATTTCACGAAAGTTCCAAGTTTTCCGAAACTCACACACATAACAAGGTATATCTCCGAAATGGTTCACCCTACAAGAAAATTTATTGGGACATAAATTGTGTATTTTAGCAAGATCTACATTTTTTGTATAGTATAATTTGGTCTATCTCTAATGGTTTACCAGTTATGCAAAAGTCGTCCAGAGTAAATACAACTACAGGGGCTATAGCCAGAAAATTCAAGATATACATTTCATTTGTCATAAAAATATCTCAAACATATGACATTTTAATCAAAATTGTTAGAGCCATTTTCAAGAAAATCAAAATTTTCGAAAAATTTTCCATGTAAAGGATAGTTTAGGGTGGGGCTATTTTCTTCAAAATCTTCGTGTCACATCCTTGAACGACATTAAACTTAAATACCAACTTTGGTTTTTAACCGACTTTTCGTATTTGAGCTATGCTGTCCACAGACTGACAGACACACAGACACACACACAGACCTTTTTCTAAAAATGCTTTTTTTGGATTCAGGGGGCCTCAAAACATGTATTTCTGGTGAAATCTCAACTTCGAATTTTTGGGTGGAATACAATACTTCCCCTACTTACCAGTAGAGAAAGTAAAAAACAAAGACTATTATCTACAGCAATCAAAAACTCTGGGGGGCGAGAAAAGAAACGTATTTCTACTGCAACACGTGTGTAAATAAACCGGCCATGTGTATCGGCAAATGTTTCGAGCGCTATCACACGCTTGTGAATTATAAAAAGTAATTGTTCTGTCATAATGAGAAGTGTATATGTGTACATAGTGTTCCTGTGTCCGTTTACATTTTATATAAATTACTATTTATGGCTGAACGCTTTTTCATTGCTATGTGTTTTTTATGACATGAATACTTCATCTTGGTCTAAAGTGTTTACAAACTTAAAACAATTAAAAAATCTCCATATTAGTGGACAGTGTAAGCAGCACAAACTGTTCCAGTGCATCAACAACTCTCCGTTTAGCTCAGCTACGTTTGATAATCATCTGCAGTGTAGGTAAGTACAGTAACATAGGCCACTTTTGCATGAAGTTTTGCTCCCATTTGCGTAGCTCTAGCAGCAAATTTAAAGGTCCGTCCGGGCTGTGGAAATTTCTTCCCAGGACATCGACTGCAAAGGGTTAAACACATTTTGTGGTTATGTCTAAGCCTGTCCTAATTTCTTGAGTGTTGTGAAAACACGAATGAATTTTTTGTTTATTTCTAAGCCTGCAAAGTCAATTTACCTCAATGGAATGGCTGATCAAAATGAATGTTTGCAAAATGTAATTAAATTTGATTTAACCAAATCTATTCTCAAAATCCACTATGTTTTTGCGAAAAAACAATTTTAAGTGTAGTAGATCCAGCTGTCGAGTGGTGGTTTGCCACAAAAGCCATATATTAAAAGTAATCAGAAGTGGCAACCCATACAAAATTACCAATTTTGATTTTTTGGTTGTTCCCTTGGGTTTTTCCTAATGTTCTTTTTTTCTAAATCACCCCAGTATTGAAGTGAACAAAACCTAAAATAAATTACTCAAATCGGTCAAGCCAGTTTTGATTTTTTGTGAGACACATGGCAGTTGATTTTTATATACAGAGACTGCCATAAATAATCGGACAAAGCAGAGTATTAACTTTAGAAATTGAAAATCAACATTTGAAGTGGTATTTTATTGAAATTAATGATAATCCACAGTTATATGGTTCGTTCTCATATGAAAATATATTTATTTCACATAAAAAATTATATAATACATGCTTTTTTAAGCATTAAAAGGAAATATGACATTTTTTTGCCCTCATAAGTAATCGGACATAAAGTGAATGTGACACAAAATATGGCTCAGTACTTTGTAACTTTCCCTCTTCTTTTTAGTTCTCTCACAACCTATTTGACATACTATGCACCAGGTTTTTGAGGCAAGATGTGGAAAGTTTGCTCCATTCCTCTTGCAACCTCAGCTTCAAGTGCTCCTTGGAGGTGATGGGGGTCTTCCACACGGCCTTCTCCAGTTTATCCCATACTGACTATGGGATTAAGATCTGGGGACTGAGGTGGTGGATGCAGTACATGGGGACAGTTGTAAAGCAACCACAGCTGCACAATGTGGGATGTATGCTTCGGATCATTATCCTGGTAAAATGAGAAGCTGTCCCAAATACCCATCATTTCGGCACTTTGTTTTAAATTTTGCTGCAATAGTCTAAGATAGACTTCCTTGTTCATGGTTGTCTATGAACACCAGCTTTCCCACTCCCATAGAGGAAATACAGCCCCACACCATTTCACTCCCTCTGCCGTGTTTAACTGTGCCTTGCAAATTGCGTTCGTCCAGCTGCGTGTTTGGTTTTCTCCACACAACCACCCTGCCATCGGAACCAGAACAGTTGTATATACTTTCGTCATAAAAAATAACTTGCTCCCACCAATCAGTTGTCTTGTTAATAAAGTCTTTGGCAAACTGTAATTGTTTCCTTTTATTCTTGCTGGAAATATATGGCTTTTTTCTGTCTGCGCGACCATTAAAACCTTGCTTTCGCATCACTCGTCTGATCGTTTCAGGGCTGTCAGTCCCAGTTATTCCTGAATCTCAGCACAAATCACCTGAGCACTTATACGCAGATTCTATTTTACCTTCCGCATAATACAAGACTCCTCCCTATCAGTAAGAATTTTTGGTCGCCCTGGCTTAGCTCGAGATTCAATTCTGTCTTCATATTTATACCAGTGAATTATGTCACTAACTATACTTTTACTAAGATTCACAATCTGTGTTATTTCCTGATATGTTTTGTTCTTTTCATAGTGATAGATCACTGTCTCTGTTTTAAGGTACTCTGTTTACCTCTGGGCCCCATACTATGCTCTTGCTTTCTTGATGCACAGACTTGACATACGTCATCTACAATGTTGCTTTGTCTACTGACAGACCTCATTTACTCGTATAGCATTTCATTGGTGCTGTCCGATTCTTTATGTGCCGTAAACTCATGATGTAAATAAGGTTGAATGGAGAAGCTCTTAGTTTAGCCACATTTTCAACCTCTAAAATAGATATTCATAGCAAATGATTTTTGCTTAATACAGAGAGTAACTTGAGATTGAGACATAATCTATCCTACTTTATAGAGCACTCCATAGTGAAATGCAAAGTCTGTCCAATTATTTATGGAAGTCACTGTATGTAGATTACCAAAGGTGAGTGAAGTTTAGTCACCAAATATTTGTTAATCTGACAAATTATTTAAAATACACTTGAAAACTAAGTAATTCATCAACATTTTAAACTGAAAAGATTTACACATATTCAAGTTTCTAGGTTAACATACTTAGAACATATTTTGAGAGCTGTTGCTCTTATCCGAAAGCATATCACAAGTGGTGAACAGTAGATTTGTGTTATAAAAATGCTCAGCAATTGTTGATCTATTGTGTCTGCATTTAATACTTCAAAATTGTTGTTTGATTCTAATGACTACATAGGTTTCTAGTACAATCTGTGCAGTTTAACAGATGCCAAATGTCTTATTTGTAATTTTCTACTTTCAAAATCCTTGAGTAATTTCTTGAAACTTTCAATGTACTTGTCAACCACTTTTGATCCTTGAGTACTTAAAATTTTCAAAAATAAGAGGGTCCACCAAAAAAATGTATACACTCTTTGTCAGGCTGTATGAGAATATTGATGTCAATTGATTTGAATTATGAGTATATTGTAGTATGGTCTTTCACTCAGAAGATATTGGCACTTTCATCATGATAGAGTGCTAAACAAAATGGCTGGAGCACAATTGATGTTTGCGCAGCAAAAATGTGTTGTGAAGTGGTTCATCAGGTTTGATAATGCCGTTGAAGTGCTGTGTCAGTGGAGGCAAGTGTTTGAAAAAGAACCCCCAACCTGTCTAACAATTAAAGGCATTATTGACAAGTTTGAGGTACATGGAACTATTTGTGATATTCACAAAGGAAGATAGAGAAGACTGCATATAGGTGCAACTTCTGCTTCATTGGCGCATGTGTCAGAACAGCTGCAAGTCCTGCTTCATCAGCTCATGTGTTGGGAAAGTTTGTTACTTTTTCACAGAAGTGGTTACTGCATATGATTAATGAAGATAATCCTGATGGTCAAATGTAATTTTGTGAATGGTATCAGCAAATGGTAACTAAAGGAGAAAAATGTGTGACAAAGGTAGTATGGTCAGATGAGGCCCAGTTTAAACTGCATCTACTGGGCAGCAGTAAATCCACATCCAGGTGGTTAACCTGCCAGGGATTCATGTGTGGTGTGGACTGTTATCAAGAGGCTTTATCTTGATGCTACCGTCACAGGAGAAGCATAACTGGAATCATGTACATTAATTTTACTAGGTGTACATGTGCTTTATGGGGATGATGAGGTCTTCTATCGACAGGATGAGTGCCATCAGACTACCACCAAGCTGTACGAGCCTTCCTCCTGGATGACAATCTGCAAGGACATTGGATTGGAGGAAGGGAGACCGTTGAGGCCCCCCCAAATTTGCCATATCTAACCCCTCTGAACTTTAACTTGGGGAACTATGTAAGATCAAATCTATCAACATAAACTACACACCTTAGAGGACCTTCACTAGGAGATTATAGTGTTATGTGCAGCGATCTTTGTTGAAACATTGACCAACATAGATGTGGCAACCACTAGTTTCTCTGTTATGTGTCTGGCCACCAACAGCAAACACTTTGAGCATTTTCAGTGACCATGTGCTTAAATGAACATATGTGTATTTAAATGTAAAACAAGTACATAAGTGTTCATTCCCTGAAGTGTGTATACCTTTTTTTTTTTTGGTGGGGGGATGTATACACAAGGAATTTAAGATATGTTAGCACACTATAATAGATTTAACCTAAAAAAAAATCTGTGTTGCACTTACATGACTTTGTTTACTCTGTTACAAACATTTCTTAGAAAGGCTTATTCCTCTACTTCATATTAATAGAGAGAAATATTTCAGAAATTCTCTTATTGCAGTTTGCTGGTACGTGCTAGGGGAATATGAGAATACAGTGGGCTTTAAGCAATAATCAAATCTTTTAATGGCATAACTGGTTACTATGTGATGACCTTGAAATTCTGTTCTCTTTGCATGGCCAAGAAATAAAAATGTTAATGACTTCCCATTGGAGAAAAGTATAAGTATTGGAAAATTAAAACCAATAACGAGCAGTATCTCAGAAATGAAAAAATGCATTTGAGTTAAATTGTGTATTTTACGAATATTAACATTTTTTGTATAATAAGAATTTGCCTCTCTTACAGTTTACCAGTTATACAGAAGTCTTGAGAGGTAGAAAAGATCAGCAGTATGTTGGTTGTAATTAACCTCTTGAGTGATGGCCATTTAAAGACTCAGCGGGCCGAGAACTGCTAACCAATATCCAGTGCAGGGCATTTAAATTGTTAAATGCGCTAAAAGTGCTTCGTAAATACACAGCTGTATTTTGCGTAAATATTAAGTTATTTCAATGAAACAAAAACTGGTATAAAACTCGTTATATGCAGTATACATATATGTCATCAGCAAAGTAGAGCTGCTTTAACAAATCGTTGAAATGACACTATTTTGTTTCACTGTGGTGAAAAGTTAACTTTCCACTGTCGAACACTTCTAATATAAGTTCTCTGAAAGAAACAGTAGTCAATCCATTGTATGTGTGGCCTGTGCGTCAACAAAACAAAGGAGAGTGTGAAATAAAGCACTAGTGACGTGGTCTGTGACTTATCAGAATAAAGCATGTTCGCAACTTTTCCTTACGCGTGTTTCGTAACGTGGATAGCAGGCTGCAAGTCTTTCTTTGTTGAAATACATACATACATATACTTTCCTACTTGTAGCTGAAGTGAGAAGTGGTACAAAAAGGTATTTTTGCACCAACTGGATATAACCATATACAATTGTTTGGTAATTTGGAGAGCTCTAAACCCACACAAGACAATGACCTACCTGGACTTCTGACTATCAATAGCTCGCAGCCTAATTGAACAATATCATGTTGAGAGGCCTCTTCATACTGGGGGTAGAAAATCCAGAACCCCTTCACCCCTCAGACTTCAAGGAAAACATTATCCTAAAAGTTTACCACCAACAGCAAAGAAGTCCTGCCAATCTCGGGAGTGTTTTGTGTGCCGCAAGAAGGGAATTCGCGAATGTGGAGATGTACCCTTGTGTGTTTATCCCTGTTTTGAGGCATATCATTGGAGAAGGAACATATAAAGGTAAGCCAGTAAAGTATATAGACTCTACTTAAATGTTTCACAAAGGGAAAATTAAAATGAGTTTGATAAGGGATAAATAAGGGCTAAATGCACAAACGCACAGGAGGTGTGTACATGCCCATAGCCCTTACCCGTCATTTTAAATGGACATGATTTTACATCCATAGTACTCAAGAGGTTAAACAAAAGTCGTTCAGAATGAACAAGACTTATGAGGACATTCCAAGAAAATTTGAGCACACACACTTCTCTAAAAATGTTTTTGGATTCAGGAAGTCTCAAAACTTAAGTTTCATGTGAAACCTCGGTTCAATTTTTGGGTGGAATACAATTCATGAGGAGGAGGATAAATTGAGTAACCATGCTAGAGGCCTGCATGTAGGCTCTTGGAGCCCATTGTGCCTTTTGTACTAGGCAGATTATATAAGTCTGGCAATCCTGATAAAGCAGACGATGTCCTTGACATCTGCCCTTTTTATATCCTCAGGTTGCAAGAAGGAACCCTAGGTAACATATCTATGCTTAAGCAAATGCTTCAAGTTTACATAGTATGTTAGGAAGATTAAAAATCCATCCCACATTTCCCGCACATGAGATCTTCGTTTAGCCGCATTATGCATGAAAGAGTGTGTATTGCCAATCAAATTGCCAACAACATCCCTGAGCCTAGATCAGTTAAGTTCACTTAATTTACTGGCAGATCCTTGCCTGGCAGCAGTCAGCTTTCTCAAGATGAGCCCAAGCTGTAACCTGAGTTATCTCTAGATCTCGGATTTTTAGGCTGTTAAAATTAATAATTTAGGCACCTAAAAAGGTTTTTAAAACTTTAAAATAGGTCCTAAAAATGCAATTTTAGGTTCTTTAAATGTTATAGAACTTGGAAGGATAATTATGTCTGTAAGATTAATAACTAACAAATAACACCAGAATTCACATATATGTTAAATTAAATAGCAAAAATCAACAATAGGGATAGAAAAAGTTTTAATTACTACAACCAGTAAGTGTTTATTTTCCTTAAAAGAACATACATCTGCAAAATACACATTAATACTTTTTTTCCTCTAAGAGAAATCCCAAATAAAATGACAGTCCAATGAGGTTATAAATTTATAACAGAACAATACAATGAAAAAAAGATATTTCTATACAAATACAATTTTCTGTTTCTTATTTCAGCCTTCGATTTTTACATGCTTTATATTAGCTTCACCTGTGTGTAAGTATGTGTGTAATGGAATCTTTCAATGTAATTTTCACCTGCTTACAGTTGTGACTTGAAAGTTTGTATGCCTGTCAAGGGCCGATGACAATACAATAATATCACGACTTTATCCTAAGGTCCTGACAAGGATAAAAGAAATGAATCAGTTAAATTTATTAATGTAACGGAATCTTTCGACTTAATTTTCACCTACTTAAGTCGTCTGATTGACTTGAAAATGTGCACACTTATCAAGGACCGAGGACAATACAATATCATAACTTTGTCCTAATGTCCTGATCAGGATCATCAGTGACTTGGCTAAATTTATCAATGTAACACAATTTTCACCAACTTGAGTCATCTGATTGACCTGAAAATTTGCAAACATGTCAAGGACCAATGATAATACAATAATGTCATAACTTTGTCCTAATGTCCTGACCAGAATCTTCAGGATAAAAAAGTGACCTAGCTAGATGTATCAATGTAATGCAATTTTCACAAACTTTGAGTCGTCTGATTGACTCAAATTTGTACACGTCAAGGACCAATGACAATACAATGATATCGTGACTGTGTCCTAATGTCCTGACCAGCTTTGTCAGAATAAAATGTGACTTGGCTAAATTTAACAATGTAACATAATTTTCACCAACTTGAGTCATCTGACTGACTCGAAAATTTGCACATATGTCAAGGATCGATAACAATACAGTAACATTATGACTTTGTCCTGATGTCCTCACCAAGATCACTAGGATAAAAAAGTGACAGCTAAATTTATCAATGTAACGTAATTTTCACCAACTTAGATTCTTCTGATTGACTTGAAAATTTGCACACATCAAGGATGGATGACAATGCAATAATATCATGACTGTCCTAATGTCCTGACCAGCATCATCAGGATAAAAAGGTGATTTGGTTAAATTTATCAATGTAACATAATTTTCACCAACTTAGAGTCGTCTGACTCAAAAATTTGCACACATGTCAAGGATTGATAACAATACAGTAATATCATGACTTTGTCCTAATGCCCTCACCAAGATCACTAGGTTAAAAATCTGATGTGTTGCACTCACATGACTGTCTCTACTCTTGTACTAACCATTCTTACAAACTCTTATTCCTATATCGTCTTGTTAGTTAAGATAAACATTCGTACAAATTATCTTATTGCTTATTTCCTTGTACGTGTAAAGGGAACATTAGAATACCGTAGGCTTTATGTGATAGTCAAATCTTTTAAAGCTTTGAGATTCCATTCTCTTTGCACACTTAACATATAAAAAAATGAACAACGATGTTCTATTTCATGAAAGTTCTAAGTTTTCCGAAACTCACACACATACAAGGAATATCTCTGAAATGGTTCACCCTACAAGAAAATTTGTTCCGACCTAAATTGTGTATTTTAGCGAGATCTACATTTTTTGTGAAAAATATTGGAGAGCAAGAGGATTAATGACTTCATTGTCAGAAATCCAGCATTAGCTAACAACAACATTTTTTGTATAGTATGATTTAGTCTAACAAACGGTTTACCGGTTATGCAAAAGTCGTTCAGAGTAAATACGACTACAGGGGCTATAACCAGAAAATTCAAGATATGCATTTCATTTGTCATCAAAATATCTCAAACATATGACATGTTAATCAAAATCGTTAGAGCCATTTTCAAGAAAATCAAAATTTTCAAAAAATGTTCCATGTAAAGGGTAGTTTAGGGTGAGACTATTTTCTTCAAAATCTTCGTGTTGCATCCTTGAAAGACATTAAACTTAAATACCAACTTTGGTTTTAAACCAACTTTTCGTTTTTGAGTTATGCTGACCGCAGACTCACACGTGGACCTTTTTCTAAAAATGCTTTTTTTGGATTCAGGGGGTCTCAAAACATATATTTCCGGTGAAATCTCAACATCAAGTTTTTGGGTGGAATACAATGCTTCCCCTACTTACCTGCAGAGAAAGTAAAAAGGTGATTTGGTTAAATTTATCAATGTAACATAATTTTCACCAACTTAGAGTCATCTTACTTGAAAATTTGCACACATGCCAAGGATAGATGATAATACCATAATATCTTAAAGTTCTCCTAATGTACTGACTAGGATCTTCAGGATAAAATATGACTAAGCTAAATTTATCAATGCAAAGGAATCTTTCGACTAATTTTCACCAACTTAGTCGTCTAGTTGAATTCAAAATTTGCACACATGTCGAAGACCAATGGCAATATAAAATCATGATTTTGTCCTAATGTCCTGACCAGGATTTACTTTCATAAATATATCAATGTAACAATCTTTCGAAATAATTTTCACCAACTTAGAGTTGTCTGATTGACTTGAACATTTGCACACATATAAAGGACCAGTGAGAATGCAAAAATATCATGACTTTGTTCCGATGTCCTGACCAGGATCGTCAGGATAAAGAATGATTAAGATAAATTTATAGGAAATTACAATTATGACATCTTAGATGTCGCTAAGGCACATTTCTACCATTACCCTGAAAATTGTCTTAAACAAATACATACTTATACATTGGATGACATAGGTGCCCAGAGAGACGACCTGAAAAAAGGAACACGAGACCAGGAGAAATATCATGGGCTGAAGTTCACACAGGGCCAAGACACCTACAATAGCTGGTAGTTTATAAATTGACACAGGTTACACTGGACGAAGAAATTGTTGTTGTTGTTGTTATCTAATGCTAGATTTCTGACAATGAAGTCATTAATCCTCTTGCTCTCCAATATTTTTCACTGATGGATGGGGCACTAGAAGTAACCGGGCATATTTGAAGGTGGTCTCGATCCATTTCCTCTTGCAGATCACATAGAGGACAGAGCGGTGAAGAATATATCCCAATTCTGTTTAAATGTTTTGCCAGACAATCATGTCCTGTAATCAACCTGAAGGTTGCAACTGCTGTTTTTCGAGGATATTCAGGAATTACTGTTTGAATGTTTGCTAGTTCCCATCCTTTATTCTTTGATTTTTCATAGTAATATTTTTCAATAATTTTTTTGAATTCAGAGTTGACTAATCTTTTAGCTGCAGAAAATGGTAGATTAACTATACATTTTTGTACACTGCTGGTACCCTTTTTTGCAAGAAAATCAGCTTTCTCATTACCACTCAGTTCACAGTGAGCTGGTATCCATTGGAAGACTAGGTGTTTTTGAAGTGCTGTTGGATGGGTAAGGATTTTCCAACATTCTATAATTGTTTGGTTTTTTGGTGACAACTTGGAAGTAATTGCTATAATTGCTGCCCTGGAATCTGAGAGAATAACTGCTTGCTGAAAATGTGAAATTCTATACAAAAGATTTTGTAGGGCCATTCCAATTGCTTCAATTTCTCCACCAAAGTTTGTAGTTCCATAGCTTAAGATTTGTAATAGAAAAGAGGTGACACGTGACTTCAGTCCCTGCTCCATCTTGGTTTGATATCAATGATCCATCAGTATAAATATGGAGCCATTGGTGTTCTGGAAATCTAGTATGGATTGTCTCTAATGCCAATAATGTTAGAACACTAGTTGGTGTATCACTTTTCTTAACTTCTTCTGTCTGGTGTAAATAATATGTGATGTCTAATGTTTGTGTCAGATTGACTTTATATATGAAGTTTTCCTTTGAATAAAGAAAGTATATATTCTTCTTGATGTCTTGAATTTTGGAAAGAAAGCTCTCCTGAGTCTCTAGTGTATGTGTAAAATTTCTCTTGTTCCATGTATTGAGTCTTATAAACTTTTCGAGTTGAGTAAGAGCTGCTTTTTCTATTTCATATTCAATGGGGTGTTGGTTGGTTAGTATTTCCATAGCTGGTATTGGTGTGGTTTTGATAGCACCTGTAATTAGTCTCAGACTTTGGTTTTGAAAGATTTGAATTTTTTTTGTATTTGCTGTTATAAGAACTTCACTGCAGGAAATAAATAATGGCTTTATATATACATTGTATGTTGTGTTAAGAGTTGCTCTGGAACATCCCCACTTCATTCCTGTTAGACGTTTTAACAGTGAAAGGCGCCTTTCTGCTCTTTGTATTACATTTTCTATTTGTTTGGTCCATGTAAGTGTGGTAACAAATGTAACTCCTAAATACTTTGCTTCCTTTGTTTCTGGTAATTGTTGACCCTCAAAATTTAGTTTTATTTTTAGTGGTTTTTTTCTTAGTGAAAAGAGTTGGTAGTTTGATTTTGTTGTATTAACAGTCATTAAATTTTTTTGGTCCACTTTTGTAGGTTGGTTAAGGATTGTTGCATAGTTTTTTTCTAGTTCTGTACTTTTGCTTTTTGGTTTTGAAGTCATCAGCAAATAGTTAACACTTCATGCCTGATTCTTGTATTTGTTATGGCAGATCATTAATAAATATATTAAAAAGTGTAGTGCTGAGTACTGCGGCTTGTGGTAAGCCATGGTGGACTTGTTTGTATTTAGATATATTTCTTCCATATCTGGTTGCAATAAAGTGTTGTGTTAGGAAATGACAGCCATGAAAACATTGGACCTTGTATCCCTATTTTTTTTACTTTCTTTAGTGGTTTTGTTCTGCATATAGAATCATATGCACTTTGGAAATCAATAAAAACTTATACATTATCTTATTTTCTACTGAAGGAGTATGATTTCTTGACTGAGAAGTAAGACCTGTTTATTTGTAGAGTGGAACTCTCTGAATCCAGCTTGACATGGGGATATTAAATTTTGTGATTCTAGAAGCCAATTTAACCTGTTTGACACGATTCTTTCCATTACTTTTGCTATTATGCTAGTAAGAGATATTGGTCTATAATTTTTTATTTCTGATGCTGTTTTATCTTTCTTCAAGAGTGAGGCAATTATTGCTTTTCGCTATTCAGCAGGTACAGTGGTTTTCCAGGATAGATTGTAGAGTTTTAGTAGTTGTTGTTTTGCTGTTTTCCCAACATTTTTTATGAACTCTGGATGTCTGTGATCTGGTCCAGGAGACTTTTCGTGTTTTAGAGTATTTATTGCAATGTTCAGTTCTTGCATATTAAAATTTTGAAAAAAGATATTGCATTGAGTGTTAGGATCACATTCCCTTTCTTGTTTGAAATCTTTCTTAAATTCTTTATGTTCCTAAGAAAGATTTGAAACAAGAAAGAGAATGTGATCCTAACACTCAATGCTTGAAAATATTGGAAGATGGAGATGCCCGGAGAGAGGACCTTCGAGGGACAGGAGATTTCGGGGGAAGGATTGCAGATCGAAGTTTACCCAGGGCCAGGAAGTCCACAACAGCTGATAGTGTAGTTAAAATAGTAATTGTAATCTAATACTGTTCAAAAAAAAAAAGTGGTTTGACAATTTAAAGAAAATTTAGAAGAAATTTCAAATTGAGAAAATTTAAAAAGATTTCAGATTAAAAATGTTGAAAAATATTTGAGTAGAAAAATTTTAAACTAAAGAATTAAAAATAAAATATAGCTTTAAAAATTATAAAAGACACACTTTTATAACAAACTGAACTAAAAAGTAGAAAATAATTCTTAAGTATGAAGAGTTTGTTTGATAGCGATATAAAGTCAACTAGTTAATTATATTTCAAAATTTTGTAATACGTTTAAAATAAAACTCATTTATATTTACAAAATAATAAATTTTATTGTAAAAAAGTGTGGAGTGTCTGTCATCAAATGTTATAAATAGTTCATTGGTAGCTATTTATAAAAGTAAAGAGAATGACAAAAATATCTAAAAAACACCCCACGCTTTTTTACAATTAAAGTTATTATTTTGTTAATGTAAATGAGTTTTTATTTTGAACTTATTACAAAATTTTGAAATATAATGAACTACTGTGCTTTTCAAATGGGAAGGAGTTTGTCCTCGAATGCCTCCATGCCGGCAACCAATGGGAGTCCTGCTGTGTTGTCATATTGCACCGCGTAGACTTGCATGAACTAGGGCAGTGTGCGACAGAGAGGGAAATAAAAAGAGTGGGGGTAATGAGTTTGCAACGCTGTGCACGTAAACATATCTCATTGGCTGCAGATCAGAACTCTTCCCATTAGAAAAGCACAGTGGTTGACTTTATATTGCTATACAACAAACTCTTCATACTTAAGAATTATTCCCTACTTTTTAGTTTGGTTTGTTATAAAAGTGTGTCGTTTTTAGTTTTTTAAAATTATAATTTATTTTAAATCTCAATTATTAATGGTTACAGCATTTTGTGCTCTATCTATAATTGGCATTACAATATATCACTAATAATTTTTCCAAATTTTCCAGTGATTCTTTATCTGATAGAACCATTTTATAAGCTGAAAAGTACCGTTCCACAGAAACTGAAGTGATTGGGGCATATTTAAATTTTGCTAAATTTGACATATTGTTGTTCTTGTTGTTGTTGTTTTCTAGTGCCTTGCATCTGGCAATGAAGCCATTAGCATTCGTGCTTTCCAATACTTTTGAACTGTAGTTTCTTCTGATCTTAATGCTTCACAGGTCTTCAAGTGGTCTTCGTTCATTTCTGCTGGATCGTTACACAGGACACCTATTGGTGAGGCTGAGATACCTATTCTGTAGAGATGACTTGCTAAGCAGTCGTGATTTGTCAGTAGTCGGAAGGCTGCAACCGCTGTTTTCCTTGGTCTCTGGGGGATTATATCTGGGTTGGAAAGTAGTGTAATCCATTTTTTATCTTTGGCACTTGTTTCTATTTCTTGTAGGTATGAATGAGAAAATTTTTTAATGATCAAGCGTTTTATTGAGGAATATGAGAAATTGAATTTAGACTTTTGTTTTATTGTTGTGCCTTTCTTTGCAAGTGAGTCTGCAGCTTCGTTTCCCATGACTCCATAGTGTGCTGGAATCCATTGGAGATGAACAGTCTTATTAACTTTTTGGAGTTGTGTTAACATTTTGTAGCATTCTCTAATTTTTGTTGACTTCTTTGTAGTATTTGAACATATTCCCTGAATTGCAGCTTTAGAATCTGAAAGAATTACTGCCTTGTTAAATTTATTTAAGGGAAGATTTAATAATTGTCGGAGAGCAATGTGTATAGCCTCTATTTCTCCATCATAATTTGTCGTGTCTCTGCCAACAGAATGATAAAAGGAAAAATGTGAACACGTAACTCCAGCTCCAGTAAGGTTTTCCTTGGAGGATCCATCAGTATATATGTGCAGCCATTCTTCTGTATTCTTCTAACCTAGTATTGATTGTTTCCAGAGCTAGAAGTTTTTGTATTTCTTTTGGTGTGTCTGATTTACTTATTTCCGCTATTAATTCCAAATTGAAGGTAGGTTGCAATAATTCCAATGGATTTTCTCTTATAAGTAGATTTTCTCTGGTGTTAGGAATGTTCAATTTGGATTTAATCTGTGTTACCTTTTCTAGGAAACTACTATGAGTTTTAAGGATTGAAGGGGGGAGGTTCTCTTCTGTCCATTTAGAGTTTGGCAGTCGTAACATTTTCTCGTGTTGGAGCAATGCTTGTTCCTCTATTTTTGTTGTTATTGATGGGGTCCGTGTTAAGGCAAGCATGGCATCAATAGGTGTGGATTTAACTGCTCCAGTGATTAGGCGAAGAGCCTGATTTTGTATTTGTTCAAGTTTATTGATGTTAGCATTTGCTGCTGTTATTAAAGCTTCAGAACAGTACAGGAGGTTTGGTTTAACATACATTTTGTATGTTGTGTTAAGGACTCTCCTTGAGCAGCCCCATTTAGCACCAGCTAACCTTTTCAGGATTTGCAGTTTCTTTTCAACCTTTTCTGAGATGTTTGTTATATGTTTTTTCCAACTTAGCTTTCTGTCAAAAGTGATGCCTAAGTATTTGGCATCATCAACTGCTTTGAGTGGTTTACCATTATAATTTATGTTAATATTAACTGGTTTGTATTTTAGTGTAAATAATTCATAATTTGTTTTTTCCACATTGATAGTCATGAGGTTTTTGGAGCTCCATTCATGTACTTTGTTTAGGGCTGTTTCTATTCTGTCTTTAATTAATTCAGGTTTTTTTGGGTTTTGCAATAACACTGGTCAAAGATATTGGTCTGAAACTATTAATATTGTTTGAAGGTTTGTTTTTCTTTAAAATCGGGATGATAATGGCTTTTTTCCAGTCAGAAGGCACAGTCATTCTCCAACACGTGTTATACAGTTTAAGTAGGATTTCTTTTCCTTTCCTCCCAAGGTGTTTAATAAACTCTGGGTGGATCTTGTCAGGTCCTGGAGATTTTTTGTTCTGTAATTGTTCTATTGCTAAATCCAGTTCTGTTTCGCTAAAATCCTGAATAAAAATATCATTTCGTATACCTTTTGGCTTATTAGTTTCTCTGATAGTTTTTTGGATAGCCTTATCTTGTTTTTTACATGCTTGGGGTATTCTTTGTGACTGAGCATAAAACTTGTTAAGGGATTCTGCTATTTCCCTATCTGTAGTTAAGTTTTTGTTATTATGTTTTAATGGTTCAGTTGTATTTTTTGATAATTTTGTTTTATTAAGGAATTTGTATATTTTATTTCCATCTTTCCTATAGTCCATATGTTCTACAAAATTTGTGAAACTGGCCCTCTTTGCTGTAATTAATTCTTTCTTAAAAATGGCTGCTTTTCTTCTCCAGTTTTGTACATCTTCTGGACACTTGGTTCTTTCGGCTTTGACTCTTGCTATATTTCTTTTGTGTTTTAACTTAGATAAAGATGGAGACCAAAAGTAGCTATATTTCTTTAACTTTCCTTTGGGGATATGTGTTTTGGCTGCTGTCAATAATATTTCACAAATGTTTTTATTCATTTCATCTGTTGACTTGAACTCTGATTCTAACAGTATATTACACTTCCCTTCTATCACATTTTGGAAACTGGACCAATCTGCTTTTTTAAAATTCCAAGAAGTTTTAATTTTTGTTTGTTACTTTTATTTATTAGACCTCTTATGGAAATTATGGTGATTCTGTGGCCTGAACCTGGGTCTTCTATTATTTCTCTTTTTGTATTGTCAATTATGTCAGATGACACCATCAGAAGATCAGGATTTGTACCTGAACCATTATAATGAAGGTAAGTGGGTGGATCATTTGGATTAAATATTAATTCCATTGTTGATGAGTTTAATAGGTCTTCTATGACTCTTCCTGCTGAATTTATATATCTCTAGCCCCACCTAGGGGAGTGTGCATTAAAGTCACCTATTAAAATACTTTTGGGTTCTATGGGAATAGAATTTAGATCTAGTGTATTGTCTGGAGGATTGTAGATACTGTAAATTCTATAGTGGTAGTTACTTTTCCATACTTCAATTTTAACTATTTCTGATTTATCTTGTTCTTCCATTGTTTTTTGGATTTGGATAGTAGCTTTCATATTTCTTTTAATTCCTGTAAGAATACCACTTGCTATTTGACGAGCCTGTGGAAGTATATGTGTAGTGTACTGATCCATTTCAAAGTATATTTCCTGTTCTTCTGATATATTTGGCTTCTTGTACTGTGAAGACATCTATATCTTGGTCTTTTAATATTTTCATTAGCTCTTGTTTTTTAGGCTGGGACATGCCTCCTGCATTCCATTGTAGAATTCTTAAAGTATTGGAATTGTGATGAAATTTGCCTAAAGATGTCCCCACCCGGAGATCCGATTGGGGGACAGTTTTAACTCCGGAATGTTTATCTTTAGGACTCATATTCATGTATGTGGCTTTCATGTAACTGTTTTCTTAACGGGCACCAGTTTTTCAATGTGGCAGTCACATCACGCGACTCAAACCCCCATTCTGCAAGGGGGATCACACCTATCGCCGGTCAACAGGCCCATCGGACCCAGCCGGGAGGACTAAATAGGTGGTATTTAGATCCACCGACCTTCCCCTCATGTGCCTCTGAGGGACACTGTTGTGCTGTGATAGGCCAGCACATATGTAAATGACTTTTCCTCCATTTTAGATGAAACAGTTATACCGCTGTAATTCGGTCCCCAGAGCCTCATCTGTTAAAAGCAGGGTGCACCACGGGCAGGATGAGGATGGGAATTGGGTAGGAGAGGCTATAGGAGGCGCATCACTACCCCTTACTACCCCATGTTAATTTGTGCAGACTTACACCCTCGCCATTCAGCACATCGCACACATTTTTCAAAACAGAAAACTCAGCTTTCTTTTTGGTTTATGCACTCCACTTATCTCTAACTTTGTTGCCAACTTTCCCCACTACTGTATTTACTTTGGTTTCCACTTCCTTAATGATGCCAATTTGCTCAGGAAGGGACTTTCCTGTTGCTTCAAGTTTCATAATGTAAGGAGGCAAAAAGAAAAATCGGACTGTATATATGTCTTTTTTAGTGTGCTATCCTGCAACAGTTCTTTTACAACTTGCACACATGCCACAGTATCATCTGGCAATCCATTTACAATACTGGCTATTTCTTCCAAATGTTCAGCATAATACACAACAGCGTCAATCCAGGTGCCCCACCAAGTAATTACAGGTTCAGGAGGGAGGAGGACAGAAGGAATTGTTTGTCAAAACAATGCTACTCTTGAAGGGGATTTAAAGAAGACCTTTTTCATGTTGGACACAAGATTGTTAACTTTGGGAAATTCATTTTGGATGGTTTCAGCAACCCTGTGTAATGCATGGGCTAAATAGGTAATGTGAATTAAATTTGGATAAAAGGTTTTCAGGAGAGGAGAAGCAGCAACCATGTAAGATGCAGCATCAGTACACAGAAAAGCTTCAGAATCAATTCCATTTGGGAAAAGTAATTGCAGATTCTTATTAACAAAATAAGTAATTGTTTCACTGTTGACTATAGCTGATTTGAGCAGAGCAGATACTGGGATGAGGGTTCATGTGGATCCATTTTACCAACAATTATATTTCCCATATACCTTCCCATTGCATCAGTGGTTTCATCTACACACATCCAAATTCAGGAATTCCCTATACTTGCGCGAATTGATTGTAGAGTGGTCTCATCCATAGAATTAGACAATTTTTTCATAAAGTGAATTCAGATGGCATGGAATACTTGCAGCACTTCTGTAAGAATCCTTTGAAAATTGGATTCTGGCCACATTCCAAGGGATATTAGCAGCTAAAAAAGCTTTGCATAGATCCATATTAAAGGTGGTTTCACTTAGAGATGTGGGAAGCTTGGTCAACAAAGTGTGTTTCTTTAGTGCAGTCTGGGAAGCTCTAGCTTTATGGTCACTACCATTAATATGCTGGTCAATATGAGATTTCTTTTCATGTGAAACCTGCACAAAAGAAATGGAAGATAGTTTTAGAGAATTTTGCATCAAATACTGGAACACAATTTTGTTAAATGTTTCTACAGGTTGGTTAAGTATAAAAATTAGTTTACCTGTTTATTGAAGAATTCACAAAAAACAATTTCCCCATCACTGGTGAGTCCCAATATGTTCTGGATCCATTGCTGTATCAGTGCACTTTTGGAATATTTCACTTTAGGCATTTTGACACTTTATATTTGTTTTTGCACATGCTCTTTCATACACACACAGACGGGTAACACTGTACGTTGGCACTGTAGGAGGTTCGCAGCAAGGAAAACTTCTTAAGAGAGTTGTTACAAACTCCTTTTGTATTACAAAGTGCTGCTTTTATTATGATTTTACTTTTAAGTTGGAACATGGAAAGTAGAAAGAGAGGAAATTTTTAATCTGCCCAGTCTCTTGCATATTTCACAGTAAAAGGTGCAGTGAAGGCTGACTGTGACAGTGTTTCTAAAGACTTGGACTGTCATTAGCACAACCCCCTTCTAGAGCTGTCAGGTAGTAGAAAAATGGTCATTTTCAAGCCAAAGCTCGTTACGAATACCTTATTGTATGGTTTATACAAATTCACAAGCTGTTGACCCTGATAGTTCATTCATGCTTGATGTCAAGGTCAGCCCATTATCCCATTTTAAACCCTGTTTTGAATTCACCCATTGTGTGCAAGAATGCTGCACTTCCTTGTGGTCAGAAACTTGTTGGCTCAACTCTCAGCTTTTAGACAGGCAATTTTAAAATACTCTTACTATGCCAAAATTACTGGCTTGTTCTCAAAGTATGTCCAAGTATTTATTTAGGGATGTACAGTGCTTCAAACTCTGGCTCAAATCTAAATTGACAATATATTGCAATTTTATAACTTCTGTTTGTTACAATTTTGTATTTTTAGGCTTAGAAATCATGAAATAGACACACTGGGGTAAAAGAGGCAATTTTAGGTAAAATAAAACTTCCACAGAAGGTGTAATTTTGCATGAAATGTGAATATATATGAGTGGGTTTTGATTATTTCTTCAGGAAAAAATAGGCATGAAACCTAAAATCCGAGGTCTAGTAATCTCATACCTGACACTTCTGGGGGATACTCCAAAGATGGGCTCGGGTCCTATGAATCTTAGGTCTACACCCTTCTTGGCCAGGGCAACTGCCAACTCATTACCTCTAATACCAGAGTGCCTAAGTACCCACATGAGGGTAACAAAGCAACTGGCACAGTCTGTCCAACATCCTTTGGCACTACCATACCTTTTTGGATGTGGTTTTGACTGCTATTAGGACTTTTAAAGCTACCATGTTATCTAAGCAGATTCTAATTCCACCCATTTGAATGGCGAAGTATTTATATGTATTGCACAGGCTAAAATTGCATATATCTCAGCCTGGCAAATGGTGGCAACACTACCAAGGGGAATGGCAAAACTAGTCCTGGGATCATAGACACCTGCACCTATTCTGCCCCCAAAGTGAGATCCATCTGTGCATCATGTCAGGACCGAAACCGGGTTTCTAGGTCCCGCATCTCCCTGGACAGTATCACCACTGAATAACCTGGGCTAAGATGAAATCTTATCCCCTCTCATTAGGGTAATAGGACACATCTCTTGAAGCCAGACAGGATCAGCGAGTGTCCCTTATGGGGTAGGTTAAATCACCATCCTCCTAACGTCTGGATGCGATTTGCATTCACCTTCACAAACAAGTGCAAAGGAAAGTAAGGACCACCATGAACTTCACAGCAGATTGTGGGGTAATCTTCATTGCCACCACTACCATTTTGAGGACCTGGCTACCATATCTTCAGTACTTGTTGAAGGCAAGTTCCACTTCCCCAGTCTCTGGGAGTTAGTTCCTGCCTCCACTTCTAGTGTCTAGGTGACCAATTCCGTTTTTGGGACCTCTGCCACCCCTTGTTTCTTTTTTGGTCTTTTGGAGTTCCCCTTAGGGCTGTCCAAATTAATGGCACTCCCTTTAATGTTTTTCCTATCATTAACTAGGGATAACTAAGGTTCATTCAGACAAGAGCTCCATTTGTCTGGGTAAAACTACATACTATGTGAGAGGTCTTCAAGTATTCCAAAGGATCAATTAGTAACACATCACCCATGTGCCATGCACCTCATTGGCACAGATCACTTGATACCTTGGAGTTGGGGAGTTAGTTCACGGTTTCCTATTGGTTATTTAGGGACAGGCCTGACAGTTGTCAGTTGTCAGCCCACTCAACCTGCACCTGCCTGCCAATGCATCCAGTACCCACTCAACATCCAGCTTAAAGGGCTTACAGGTTGTTAAACCATACCAGTGGGCCCCTGCTGCAGAAATTCCTCTACTTTTTTTTTTTTTTAATTAACGTCCTCCAATGTAATGTCATATCGTAACAGTGAATGAAACGGGTGAAATGATGCTCAAATGAGCCTGAGGTCCATGGAGCTTTAAGTTACCTGACATTCGTCTTCTTAGAATAAGCTAAAACCTCAGAAAAAACCTTACCTGGATAACTTACACTAAGGGAGATTCAAACTCGCGACCTCTTGAACATGAGGCAGACACGCTAATCATCACACTACCGAGGTGGACATAGTAGAGAAACTAAAAATCTAACTAAGCTAAGCTATAAAGACTAAACCATCAATTAAAAATGGCAAATATCCAGTCCCTAGTAAAATCTAACAAATAAATTACTTGAAAGAGTAAATGAATTTTCATGACTTACTATAAAGAAGTATATATTCCAGATAAAATGCTTTAGTACTCCAGAGCCATGGGGATAATGAACAACATAATGTTGTTAGCTAATGCTGGATTTCTGACAATGAAGTCATTAATCCTCTTGCTCTCCAATACTTTTCACTGATGGATAGGGCGCTAGAAGTGGCTGGGCATATTTGAAGGTGGTCTCGGTCCATTTCCTCTTGCAGATCACATAGAGGACAGAGTGGTGAAGAATATATCCCAGTTCTGTTCAAATGTTTTGCCTGACAATCATGTCCTGTAAGCAACCTGAAGGTTGCAACTGCCATTTTTCAAGGATACATAATGAAACCCTCAAAATTACGGCAGCATACAAAACTACACCTCTATAGGACTGTAGCAAGACTTGTCTCGTGTCATGGTAGTGAGGCATGGACAATGAGACGAAAAGATGAAAAGGACTTGAGAAATTAGATTCATGTGCTCAATGGCTGTCCATACAAGATGAGGCCACAAATTTAATGAAGATGTGCTAATGGAGCTACAAATTGTACCTGTAATCCAATATATACATGGTGTCTATCACCCAGAGAAACCGGGAATTTACCTTGATTTTCAAAAACCACCCTTGAATTGTTCCTAAAACACCTCTGTGTTACAGTCTGAGGTTACTCTCCCGAACTTGAGATACATGCTGCCCATGGGTACAATGGTGGTATTGTTGACACACTCACACATGACTTATGCCAGTCTTCACTTGCACTGCTTCCGACTCAGGTCAAAGTATAGTCTATGTTTGTGTAATATGCAGTGTGAGAAAATCGAGATCTTAGCACTTGAAAATGAATTAGTCTATTAAAAATGGCACAAAGTTGATCACAGAGAAAAACCGTTTTGTTAATTACCGACTTCTTATCTCAATTCATCAAATATCATTAGTCACTTATTCTGATGCCATCCTTGGCCTAAAGTTACAAGATAAAGCCCCAACATACGCTCCCTCTTTGCAATATTAACAGATTAATGCAATATTGCAATCAAATACAATTTAATTTTAACATTTACAAATCCAATTCTTGGTACTTTCACAAGACGTCCACATCAAGTAATGATGATAGCCTTTTCAGTCACTTAACTGTTCTCTGATGCTGCAGTTCTGTCTGTTGATAGTTCTAAAGCATGTGGAACAGATTATTGGGAACATGTCTTAAAACACCTCAAGTGGGTATATGGTCCAATTTTCTTCCCATAAACTGTCTTGATTTTGGCTACTCTTGCATGACCATCTCTATTGGGGTAAATTTCCAAGATCAGACCTAGTGGCCAGTTGATTTTCTTCACTCCATCCATCTCTACAAAGACGACTTCTCCCAAAAGTATCTTATCTCTTGCCAGGTGGCTGTACCAACATAGCCAGATACTTGGTGCAAAATCTCTGACGCAAACTTTCATGTAGCTTTTGAAGATATCTTAACCTTATATTCAGATGTTAGCATCAATGGTGTCTAAATCTATGTCAGAACTTAGAAAGGGTTGTAGGAATCTCGAAGGAGTCAGCAGAACCAGAAGCTCTCCAAATCATCTATATATGAAAGAGGTAGTTTCACAGTTACATAGAAGAGTTTCCAGTTCATCATAAGTTACAACCCTTCTTCCTAAGTTTTGTCTTAGACATTCTTTAACCATTCTGACAAGTGTCTCTCACCATCCACCCCACCAGGGAGCAGCAGGATTAGACTCCCACCTCAGTTTTTGTATGGTTGATCTTGACTCTATTTCCTTCCATTCCAATTTGCCTAGCACATTTTCGGTGCCCCTGGAATTTGTACCATTATCTGCATAAATAACTTGAACACTGCCTCAATGAGCTATGAACTGGCTTAAAGCCAACATAAAACACACTGTAGACAGATTTAGTAAGTTCCAGATGTATTGCTCTGTAGACTGCACACTGTGAAATGCAACATGCTGATATCAGAAGTCTCATCACTTCAGTAAGAGAAAACTATTGGATTATAGGAATACAACATTTAGCCAAGTCAATTGTCAGGAAGTATATCATATATAAGATACTGAGCAAAGGCTGTCAACACACCTACTGCACCTCTAAGGATTTTATACAATATGGAGCAATATTCGAATTAGCAGGTATGGAACTACCAGGACCTCTGTACTTGGGATCAGGAGAGAAAGCATAGATTGTATTACTGCGACAGGACTCAAACCTGCAATCTTCGGATTCCTTCTGATATCATCAGCAGACAAATCTTTGCAGAGCTACATTTCCAGTATTCCTTCATGTAATTTAAAAAGATGACTTCCAAGACTTTAAATGCTGATTCCATTTCAATTTTGTCTATAGCACTAGCCTGCAATTTCTCTTTTAACACATTGATTGCCCCGGTGAATAAACATCTCAGTTGTGTTCGTTCTCTCCTCAACCTTTCTCATCCTGTCACAGTTGTCATTTTATGTTTGTGTAATATGCAGTGTGAGAAAGTTGAGATCTTAAGGTTTGAAAATGATTTAGTCTATAAAAAATGGCACAATGTTAATTACAGAGAAAAACCTCTTTCTTATTAACTGATTTCTTATTCCAATTCATCAAATATCATTAGTCACTTTTTCTGATGCCAACATTGGCCTAAAGATACAACAAAGCCCCAGCAGTCAAAGCTACACAAAGACTTAACCCACCAATAGGATCTTGCATTAGCATCACATAAAATTAACAAAAACACAACCACATCTTTCAGGTATGTATTTTATGCATTCATTAAATTTGAATGCTTTATATATGACTAATCCCAGGTATTTTATTTTGTAGATCTGCTGTAGTGGTTTATTGTTTAGGAATATACTAGTTCCTTATTTTCTGGTCACATTCTCCTAGATATCAGCATTACTTGTGATTTTTTTATCGTAAATTGTGTTTTGTTGGTTTTGACCCATTATTCTTGTTTCTGCAGATCCATATTGATATAATTTTCTATTTCCATTGTTTCCTGTGGTGAAAAGTAGGTAGTCTGCAAATGCCAATGCTTTTGTATATTTCAAAAATTTAAGACTGAGCAGTAAGTTGTAATGGATATTCCATAGGTCTCATCCACAGCGACTTCCTTGCAGGCATCATTTAATAACTGTTTGTTAGCTGATATAAGCTTCTTGGATAATTAAATTTCTGCATAGCATTTAGAATGTTGGTCCACCAAACTTCGTCAAAGGCACCTTTTACATCTAGAGCCACTAGTACAATGTTCTTTCTTCCCTTGAGGTTCCTCTCCACAGTTTAAGTGCTATAGCTGCATCTATCATACTTTTGTGTGGGATGAACCCATATTGATTTCCATTCATTAGGCCTTTGGAGTGGACGTGGTACATTATTCAATTGATTAGGAGTATTTCCAGTATTTTCCCTGTTATGTTTAGTAACTTATTGGTCTATACTTTGAGACCTCAAGACTTTACCTTTACCAGGTTTTTCAATTGGTATTATGCAGGCTCTTTTTTATCTTCTAGGGAAACTTCCTCTCTTTAGGGAGTCATCATATATTGAAATCATGTACAATGGATATACTCTAAACACATCTCTTAAGATTTCGATGCTGATTCTGTCTTCTCCTGGGTACTTTTTACTATCAAAACTAATGAGAACGCTACTGACTTCATCTTGCATGAATTCCTAGTCTTCATCTGAATTGGGTGGTACGTTGGATAATGGTCTGAGGTGTTGGTGATATGTGTTGTCATCTCCAGTATTATCTTCTGTTACAAGTGTTACAACATCATAGCTACTGTTCCTTCAATATCCATTGTAAAAGATTGATCAAATTTTAAGGGAGTCATTATTAGTGCATTAGTTCTTATCTTGCCTGCAGCAAGCTTGTGCACTTCATTCCATGGGTTCCCTGGTGTAGTCATGTTGCAAAATTATTTCTTTGGTGTTTTCCTTACAAATATTGTCTGGCACTCTTTCTTCAAAGTATTGTCTTTTGTTGTTCTCTAAGAGCATTGTTATTCTTTGTCTAGTATCTTCTCAGTGCTATGGTCTGTTTCCTCATGATCATGAGCTCCTGTGTCCACTATGGCACCAACCTATTTTGCATACTCTTGCCTGATGCACAAGTTTTGAAAGACATGTAATTGTGTCCTGGAAGTTGTCAGCTACCTTCTCCATGTCTGTCTCATCCTTTGCCAGGAACTGTAATTCCTTATCTAGCTCATTTATATTAGCATTACAATTATTATAGCAATGCTTTTGTTTGATGTTTATTAGCTTCCTATCAAATACTCTGTAGCTCTCTGCATTTGTTACGTACAGTAATATTCGAAACTTGTATTGTTGACTTGATTTTCTTTCCTAATGTTTCCTCCCATTCCCCATACTGAATGTTCTGTATTTACGTAGAACGCCCGCTAGCTTATTTCCTATTGAATATGGTTCCTGCACATAGACATCATGCCCTTGCAGCTGCTGTATACATAGTTTGCATAAGGTTACTTGTTGCCGATCTGAAGTGCTGCAAGTTTATCTGGACACAATTAATGTGATTCACAGATAATACCAGATCAATTCCATGTTGGGAGCTGATGCCACGAACAGCACTTCTTTTGAAAAGTAAGGAAGCTGAAAGGAGTACGAGTACTCATTAAAATAACCAACATTTTTAATGGTCTTCTCAAACTGGAAAGAAAGCCATTAAACATACAGGTCACTTTAATACTTGTACTTCTTTCAGTTTACCTTATGCTAGAACATTGCGATTATTTTTGTCTTAAATTGACAATGGAATTTATTAATTTTCAATAAGGCGAGAAAAATAGGAAAGGCTGTTGTTTGTTATTAAGTACTGTTATTCTTTGTATACAGCAGTCTAGCAATTTACCATTCATTAATTTAAAAGCTTTAACCTACAATGAGATAAGTCTCACTGATTTGTATTCTACAACAATATGCATTCTTTCTACCATGTAGAAAGAATGTCAGCATTTAGTTGTAAAACAATGTATAATAAATTAAAACATGTATTGGAAAATAATTTAAATACATCATTAAAAACTAAAGGCAATTATTTAGATTAACAGCATTTAAATAAAGCATTAACTTCCGAGTGTATTACACTATCGTCAGTTGACGCAGCTTTAACAAACTATGATACATTTTTAATGCTGCTTGCACATTATCCAAATCATATCTTTCGAAGCAATTAACAAGTGATTAGCTATTGCTCTTTGTTGGGTATTTACTGGGAATATCCATTGCAGTCTACTGCTGAAGAGCTTAAAATAATCACTGGCACATGAATTCTATCTCCGTCTTTTTTTTTTTTTTTTTTTTTTTAAATGGAAGAAAGTTAAAAATGTTTTAGAGCTAAGTATTTCAGAATATATACTTCAGTCCAATTTAAATATAGCACATAGAATGGAAAAAAAAATAAAGTAAAACATTATTGTTCAGTTTGACTTTGGAAGCATAATACTCAACAATATTGGCATATAACTGTGTTTAGAAGTTGTGAAAATAAGACAATATTTTCTGAGCACAGTAATAGACATGGCTGCTTCTGATGTCCTTGCATTGTTAAGTTCTTCAGGGCTAAAAGAAACAAGTGTGCCTTCAACAGCAGCAGATTAAAATATTTTACTAATGGGCAGCAAAAGGTTACTGAACCATGGATTAGTAAACTGCAACAGATCATGATTGTTTCAGAGTAAACTATAGGAGGGCAGCCTGATAGGGGATTTTAGGATTTATTCAAGCGCAGCAGTTAACTTAGGGGAGATGCCTTGCATCCTGTTGAGTACCTCCACATTATACAGAATGTCCCAAAATTAGACCGACAAACTTTGGGAGCTAATAGATAACATTATTTTAAACACTTGCACGCCCATTGCAATTAACAAAAAGTGTACCAGCTGTACTCTCACAAAGACACCAGCCATTTCTCTGGTTTAAAAGCTTGTCTGTCTAATTTTGAATATTCAAAGTAAATGTTGGAACGCACGCCCATTGCGATTAACACAAAGAGTGCATCGACATGCCCTATTCTGCCATACTCTCACAAAGACACTAGCCATTTCCCTGGTTTAAAAGTTTGTCTATCTACTTTCGAATAGTAAAGCTGTGATTAACTGTAAACAATGAGACGTTTGTGTTTTGTTTATGTGTTCTGTGTTTGTTTCTTGGATTAAGATTGTGTGCTTTACTAAGATAAATGCAATGCTAATATGCATTGTTGATTTTGTTGTAGATGTTTAAACTGGGTGGCAGGCAGTAATCTATGACATTAACTCATTTAGTGCTTAAACGAAGTACTGCAGCAAAAAACTTTCCTTAGCAAAAAGTGTTTAAAATCATGTTATCTATCAGCTCCTAAATTTTGTTGGTCTAATTTTGGGACACCTTATATAAGCTTGCTATATAGGTTCATGCTTCTAGTGCAGCCAATCAGAATAGCAATAAAAAAAAATTATAGAAATACTTGATCGCATCAGATTAAAGTATGGTGGATTAATTACATGCAGAAAGGTGTGTATTTCAATAATCTGACAATTTGAGCGTGACATAAGGGAGTGGGAGGGTCACAAACTTGCAAACAAAAAATGTCACATTGAATTCTCAAGTGCAGTCACTATCTTCTATTTGCATGCTATTTTCCGTGCATTTTATTTGTCACATCAGTGATTTAAAGAAAAAAATCATGAAAAAAATTTTCAAACATTCATATTAAGAAAATCCTCCAAATAAACGTCAGATTATGGGTCAGCATGACTAGGACATCAAGCTGAACCATGTGTATAATAATTTGACACGCTCGAGTATTTCAAAGTAGCAATTTTCTTTATATATATATACATTTTTTAAGTGTGTAGATGTTCCCTCCATTGGTGCAGGGGTATATATTATATAACCTGTTTTTCCTTTCTACCATCTAATCTTCAAAATCCAATAGCTCCCCATATGCTTGAGTTAGTCCCCATTTAACATTGTGGGCTCCCCTACCATGCTACATTACTATAAATTTTCTCCACCCCACTCATGAAATTACATTAATTACCGCTTTTTACATGCTTTACATTAGCTTCACTTGTGTGTGTGCATGTGTGCGCGTGTGCGTGTGCGTGCGCGTGCGTGTGTGTGTGTAACAGAATATTTTGACGTAATTTTTACCCATTTAGTCATCCGATTGACTTGAAATTTTGCATACACGTCAGCATCGATGATAATACAATAATATCATAATTTTATCCTAAAATCCTGACCAGGATCATCAAGATAAACAAAATTAATTAGCTAAATTTATCAATGTAACAGAATCTTTCGACATAATTTTCACTCACTTACATTCATCTGATTGACATGAAAATGTGCACACATGTCAAGGACCAATGACAATACGAGGGTGATTAAAATATAAACGGTAATTCTTGCGTATCTCGGACGAAGCAGTTCAGAGTGGGGCAGTGGAGTGGGGGTCTGAAGGCTGGTGTGTTAGGGAGGGGAAACTAGCTTTGTTAGCTGCTTTGCTAGGTTTTGGCGCCAGTACAGCCATGAGTGAACTAGAGATTCCTCCGTCTGTTGCGCAATGCATTATTATCAAGTTTTTAACCAATGAGGGGGTTAAACCTTCAGAGATTTTAACTCGTTTAAGGGCACAGTTTGGGGACAGTACACTGTTGAAGAATCAAGTGTTTACTTGGGCCAGAAAATTTAAGGGTGGCCAAGAATTTGTGGAAAACGAAAGTCATGCTTGACACCCAAGGTCAAGTGAAAAAATGCCACTCAGCCGGAAACGTCCTTGCGACTGTGTTTTTCGACTGCAGAGGAGTTTTGTTGGTTTATTTTCTCCATGATTAATGTACATTGACTGCAGCTTACTATTGCCAGGTGTTAAGATCTGTAAAAGCTGCCTACCGAAGCAAAAGGCGTTGTATGCCCATCAGAGATGTCGTCCTTCTCCAAGACAACGCCATGCCTCACACTGCAAATTTGACAATGGACACAATGGTGGACATGCACTGGGAAACCCTTGAACACCCTCCCTATAGTTCAGACTTGTCCCCCCCCCCCCCCCCCCGGACTATTTTTTGTTTGCACCCATGAAAGAATCGCTTGGAGGGAAACATTTTGAAAACGACGACGTTGAGGAGCATGTGCGCAATTGGTTGACGACGTGCCCTCAAACTTGTTTTGAAGAAGGTGTGTTCAAGCTTCCGAAACGTTGGCAAAAATGTGTGGAATGTAGAGAAATGTTGATGTAACCACTTGTGTATATATTTAATCAATAAATATTTTAAACAAAATTACCGTTTATATTTGAATCACCCTTGTACAATAATATTATAACCTTGTCTTAAGATCCTGACCCATGATCATCAAGATAAAAATGTACTTAGCTAACATTATGAAAGCAACGTAATTTTCAGCTACTTGAGTCGTCTGATTAACTTGAAAATTGGCACACATGTCAAGGACTGATGACAATGTAACAATATCATGACTTTGTCCTAATGCCCTGACCAAGATCATCAGGGTGAAAAAATTACTGAGATACATTTATCAATGTAACTGAATCTTTCAATGTAATTTTCACCAACTTAGAGTCGTCTGATTGACTTGAAAATTTGCACATGTGAATACGAATCATCTTTGTCCCAATGTCCTGACCAGGATCGTGAAGATAAAGAATGACTAAGCAAATTTATAGAAAATGGTACAGTTATGACATCTTAAGGTAGGCTCACACCTGGACATGCAGAGACGAAGTGCTGCGTGCCGAACAGAACCAACTCGCTCACATCTATTGGAAGCACCACACGCCACAGAGTTGATGTGCCGAGGTCAGAGATTGTCTATCAGCACAAGGATCGCTTGGCTGCATTAGCGCTAATTTGCGGAGAAGCAGAAAAAGAGGAGCGTAGGAAAATTAGAAGATTCTGGGTGCATTATATAAACTTATCCAGGAATGTAAAGGGTGAATTTTTCACAGTTTGATTATCTTTTGCATGATGAAGATAAGTTCAAAGTGTACTTTAGAATGAGCATAACGAAGTTCCAGTAGATAATTCATCTTGATACTTCATCTTACTGCATTACAATACATAATTTCATGTTGAACAGTAATTTCTGAGTATCCTCGAAAAACAGCAGTTGCAACCTTCAGGTTGATTACAGGACATGATTGTCTGGCAAAACATTTAAACAGAATTGGGATATATTCTTCACCACTCTGTTCTCTATGTGATCTGCAAGAGGAAATGGATCGAGACCACCTTCAAATATGCCAGGCCATTTATAGTGCCCCATCCATCAGTGAAAAATATTGGAGAGCAAGAGGATTAATGATTTCATTGTCAGAAATTCAGCATTAGCTAACAACAACAACATGTTAAACTATAACCTTACATGGCCATTTTCCAAATTAAAATATGTGTGTGTGTGCGTGCTATTGTTAGAAAGGTAAACTATTGTTTCCCTCACAAGATATTTTTTGCCACCCACACCACCATTAATTGTTGTTATTGTTGTTACTATTAGTGTTACTGTTACTATTTATTATTATTATTATTATTATTATTATTATTATTATTATTATTATTATTATTATTATTATTATTATTATTATTATTATTATTATTATTATTATTATTATTATTATTGCTGTCGCCACCGCCACCACCATCGCCATCGCCATCGCCATTATTTATTTGTTTATTTATTTATTTTGCATTCAATATATTGTTATATGATTTGAAACAATGATGCTATTTTAAACAATAGTAGATAAATTAGCTATTCTTATTTTTTAACTGGATGCCCAATTAAATAAACATACTTAGATACTTTTGAAACATTTTTGTTCATTCATTATAAACTGATTTAGAATTACAGAGGTGTAAAAATTATTAGACTCAAAGTAAGGTTTTATTTTTGTAATATTACGTACCAATTTAATTTGTATATGGAAGTGCAGATACTTTGGAGTCCCATTGAGGATTGATACAGGTTTTGCACAAATTTAAATCCTAAATTGCAGAGGACTTTTTAGTCAAGAAAGGATAGAGCAAGGAAAGGGAGGGAAAAACTTTCCAGAAGTAATAAAACGGAACTAAAAATTATACTATAGTGCAGCCCTTAGGTTTTAAACATAAAGTGTATGTCATTCAGATTCTGTAAATGAAGTAAGATTAATTCCACTTTCAAGAGTCTGGGTAGCTCAGTTGCTTAGGGGCTGACCTACTGGTCCCAAGCTCAAGGGTTGAAACCCCGTCAAGACTGATAGTTTTTTATTGTGTTTAAAAGCGACAGGCCCATGTCGGTAGTTTTACTTATATGTAAAAGAACTCCCATGGAATGAAACTCTGCCACACCATCAGTACCAATATAATTCTAGCAATTGACAGTGTCATTAACAAAAGGAAGAAAAAAAAAAGAAACTTTCTTGAACACAAGTTTGTATATAGTAATGTATTAAACAATTTAGTAAACATTACTGTGAGTCAGTTTATTGACACTAGATCACTTATGTTTTACTTTCTCTACTACATACTTACAGTAAGTAGAGGAAGTATTGTATTCCACCCAAAAATTCAATCCAGTTTTCATTGGAAATACATGTTTTGAGACTCCCTGAATCCCCCCAAAAAAAAAGTTTAGAAAAAAGCTATGTGTGTCGGTCTACCTGAGAACAGCATAACTCAAAAACAACAAGTCAGTTAAATACCAAATTTGGTTATTAAAATTAGGGCAAAGTGAGTCAACACTTTTTTGTTACATTTGTGAGTCATTCTACAAATGTTTCTGGGAAACTTCTTCCCTCTCTTTAGTTCAGTGGCTGACTGATGCTACAAGAGGTGTTTGGGTCCGTGCTGCCATTTATTCTTCTCGTCAGATGGATGATGTCATTAATGGCAGGGATTTAAACGTTCATGAGAAGTTTCTGTTTTTTGGTGATGAGGGTGTTTTGCCAAATTTGTAGTTCCAGTGGTTTCTTTGCCTATTTAATCAGCTCTATTTCTTCATTTATTGGTTTACATACCAAATTTTGTATTTAACTTCAGCATCTTCCAAGGATGTGACACAAGGTTTTTGAGAAAATTTCCTCACACCATACTACCCTTTTCAAGGAACATTTTCTGAAAAAAAATTATTTTCTCAACAATGGCTCTAAATTACCATGTATTTAAGATCTTTTTATGACAAAAGAAATGTTTATATTGAACTTTCTGGGAATAGCCTCTGAACTCCTCTTTATTCTGAATGACTTTTGCATAACTGGTAAACAGTAACAGATAGAACAAATCTTACTGTAAAGAAATGTAGATATTAAAGCACACAACTTATGTGAGATCATTCTTTTTTTGTGGGGTTAACTATTCGTCCTTGTTATTGATTTGAATTTTCCAATATTTATACTTTTTATAAATAGGAAGTCTTTTTTCTGTCTTTCTTTTCTTCTCTCTCTTGATGAGACAAAAAAGAATGGAATGCCAAAGTCATCACATAGTGATTGGCTCTTAAAAGATTTGGCTATCACTTAAAGCCTACTGTATTCTATTCCCCTTGTACCTACAAGGAAATATATAATAAAATGTTTCTGTGGATGTTTATCTCAATTAATATGAAGTAGGTTGAAAAATAAGTATTAATTGTAAATTTAATTTGTACAAGAGTGAGTAGAAAAAGTTATGTGAGTGCAACACACCAGATTTTTCTAGTTTATACTTATTATGTCTGAGATATTCATTAAGATGGGCGCCAACATTTCTTTTGATCTTCCCTGGCACTGTTGTTGCAGTCTTCATATTTGATTTTATATATTTTGGGCTGTTTTAGGCAGTGCCTATTTCAAGAAATTTGGAAAATCACTCCCTCCGTTGTCCATTGTCCATAGTTCATTGTCCTTTCTGCTTTCTCCTTTCTCCTTCTCCCTGTCCTTATCCTTCTCCCTCCCTTCCCCTTCCCCTCCTGCTCGCCCTCATCCTCTTTCTTTATTTATTGTATTTTTTATCTTGATATTTAGTCTCAAAACCTTCAAAATGAAACTCATATTGACATAAATTTGCAATATAAATGTACATGGTAAGCAAACAGCTGACTTATATCAAGGAATATATTCCCAGCTTTGAATTTAAAATATATTTAAGATTATAGCTTGCCAAAAAGGCTCTGAACTTAAAAGAGGTGAGAAATGGTAGCTAGAGGGCAATGAAATTGAAGAAATAAATAAATTTGATCTTCTGGCAGTAAGGCTAAACAATAACAGAAGATGAAAAAACAGAGGAAAAATGAAAATGTGCTAGGCAAGGGAAAACTAACTATTAACAGCATAAGAACCTGTATGAAGCAAATATCAAGCATAAATGTAGCCTGGTTGTTTTTGAATCCAAAATTATGTATAGATTTGTAGTTCAGGGTACTTAAAGAGAAAGGATAGGGGAATATTGATTAGGTTTATTCATGGAGCATTTTATAAAATGACTGTGTAGCTTGTGTAGCTTTTATAGGTATTAATAATATTTCCTTCTTCTCTTGATTTCATCTTATTCCAATATTCCAACATACATTTAACTACTGTGCCTTTGTTTAATGCGGAAATTTCATAGAAAAGATATAGTAGTTAAATGTATGTTGGAATACTGGAATCAGATGAAATCAAGAGAAGAAGGAAATATTATTAATGACTGTTTATGAATACAAGAGAAAGCAAAATGGAAACAAGTCTGTTATAAAGAGATAAGAGTGGGTAAGATAGATAATTAACAGGTAACTAATAGATGAGCTTTATGGAATTAAGTGAAATTAGATTGACAGAATTGAAATGCACAGAATAAGGAACAGTCTAGAAGATAAAGGGCACTTTGAAATATTATGGAAAGCTTAAGCAAAAATGGGAGCATGAAAGCTGAATGTTAGCAATGAAAAGTGGTAGGGAAGGATTTGCATGGGGCAGAGCAGGATTAACAGTTTAAAGTGACTAAAATTAACAAATGAAGTGTATCTATTATGTGGGCAGGTATGTAAAAATCTAGATTGTATTGCAGAATGTCCAGAAACTGGAGTATGGAGAGAAGTATGGAACAAGAGATGGGACAACTGACAAACAGAAATGTGGACATTAAGCAGAAGAATATCTGAAACAATTTGACAACTGTGTAGGGAAGGTAAAGAAAGTCATGCAGCAAGTTAAGAATTTAATAATAGAAGCTAACAATAAAGCAAAGAAACATGGAGACAAAAACATAATGCCCCTTAAAAAAAGAAGTTCTAATAAAATGTATATTTAGAGAAGCAGGATCCATTATACACAATAACAGGTATTTGCTTTATAGGATCTCAAAATAACAAGCACTCCAGTGTGCTTTAAAATTAATATAATGTAATTAATATATAAATTGTTCATCCATAATTTTGAATTCTAAGCAAATATCTTTATCATGATTAGGGTAAACACTGTATGGAAGAATTATGTTTTAACAAATAGCATAATATATGAGATATCTATTAAAGAGCAGTGGAAAGAGAAAGATTATGTGATTCAACCTTGGCCTACACACAGCCAGGGGTGGCTCCAATAGTAGTGCCTCTGTGCCATGGCACTACCTTAATAAAATGAAATACATGTGTTGTTTGTATACTCCACGGTTACATCAAGAATAAAAACATTATTCTTATTACTCTTAAAGGTGCAAGGAATGACTTGTCTGACAATCGAAAATCATAGAAGTGAAGGAAGTGACAGCGAGTTACAAGTTTGCAACCTTATTATATTACTTTTCTATGGATCCATGCCACTTCATATCTGGCTCGGATTTATAGTGTCCTGGACGTTAAGTCTGGGTGCTAGTGTGGACTGGAGGTAAAGGAGAATGGCTCATATTTGTGCCAGTTAGTACCTGTCATGGCTACCATTGGTAGCACATGCAAATTAAGTGTATCAACTTTATCACACACTTAGACAATTGTGTTATATTGAGAAATGAGTAATAGCCATCAATCACTACTGTAGCGTAAAAGCAGAAAATCGTATTTTATTATATTATTACGGTCATTCACTTTCCATTATTCATACTTAAAATTATGTGAACTAATGTTTTGTATAATGTTGCCTGCACTGCCAATAATCCTACACATTTGACAGAGGTGTGCTAGGATGTAGGAACAGTAAACACTGTTGAGTGCTTGAGTGATTACATGTGCAATTTGCTTTGCTTAAATAAGATGAATAAAGTGAGTTCTTTACTAAGTAGCCCATTTTCTGCATTATCGTTAGAAGGCAAGGTGAAAGTAAATCCTAATCTGTACATAAACACAGAACAAAAAAGTATAAAGGTTAACCATGTTAGAAAATTGAATAAGGAATTTACACAAGAAACAAATGGATCTGTAGATGTGAGGTCAAAAATGCTTTATTGTGCTTTCCATGCTTCCTATTTGGTGGCGATAATTTGTTAAAGGAGGTTGTGGTAGATTTAATTCACTTTTGGAAAAAATTTAGATCCACGAGAAATCCAAGCAGCATATAAGCAATGTAATGAACTTAGCTGTACTGGGCTGCACAGAAATTTGAGCTAAACTTGACTCCTATCAGCAAGCCATCCTAAAGCATAACCAGCAGGGAGACAGAAACAGGTATGTGTAATCAATTGTATACCTTTCTGTGTAAAGCTAGAATTAACATTATGTGGATGTGATGAGTCAGACGACTCCAATAATAAAGGCATATTTTGAGAATTAAGTTCAGTGCTGAGCTGGACAGGGAATTAGAGCTACACTTGTCATTTTCCACTGCATTTCAAGGAACATCTAAAACCACAGAACATATAAGTATTCTAAAACTATACAGAGTGACATTTTAGAATGCGTGCTACAGGTATCATGGTGAGGTCAGTCAAGAAATACACAAAACTGATTACCTTGCCATTATAGTCAACTAAGCAATAGATGCATCATATCAGCTACAGCTGGTAGAGGTACTGGGGTATATTGTTGAAGGTAGGTCTGCAGGACGATTTTGGACATTTATTGTGCCAGAAGGACATAATGCATGTATATTTTCTCAGAGCATTTTTAAGGAATTAGAAACCATACTAGGCTCAAAATACAAAAAAATTAATAGCACTAAGTTATGATGGTGTATCAGTTATGAGCAGTAGCATCAGTGGTGTACAGAAAATTGTTCCTGATAAATATGTCTTTGGAAATTTCATACATAAATGAACCTTCTAATGGCCAAAGTATCCTCAATAAATTGCCAAACTTGCATGTTTTTTTCACACTTAGGTGCATTTTTTCTAACTCTCCACAGAGCACACAAATACTAGACAGAGTTATGCAAAAAAGATTACCTAGAACATCCAAAACAAAATGGAATTTTCATTCTCATGGTTTGAAGACGTATCAAAATAGAGCGGGGGTTATTGTCATTAGGGACAAAATAGCAGAAAATAAAAACATCAGATCTGAGGCTACCATCCCTCAAGCTTCTTCCTACCTGAGTGAACTCCTGAGTGGTAATGTTATTGGTAGTGGTAGTCATTGTGCTAGCAGTAGTCATTGTCGTTGTGCATTATAAAACAAACTATTTTGGGGAAGTGTTGATGGCACTACCAGTGCATTCATGATTCAGCTACCACTACCCACAACCAGTGGATAAGGATAATTAACAGACAACTGAAATATATTTCCCAGTAATCACCAAGATCTCTGTAGTAATCACTAATTACTATCAGCCGATCATTAATGATATATTATTGTTAGAAAAAATATACTTATTTATTAATCCTTTTGCTGCTTCATACTTCACACACCCAGTGCCCATGCATCTGCTTTGACTTTAGTGACTACTTTCATTGTGATTTGAGAGTGCTGTTATGTTACTTGGCAACAATGTGTTAGCCCAGCTGAAAATTGGAATGAGTTTATTTGCTCTCTATAAATGCAGGATGGTAATTTGCTCAGTGCGCATCACATTTGACCTACTCTTCATTGACAGAAAGTCAATAGGAACCTTATGGACTCAATAAGAACCTTATGGACATTCAATGAAGCTGGCATGTTTATCAATGATTTAAATGGAAGTAGTGATTCATAACAAAACCCATTAAACTGAGAACTTATTTCTGTATGAGGGGTGTCACAAAAGTATGTTGCACTATTTTTTTTTAAAAAATAACAAAACGTTCACGTATTTTTAAAAGGGTATATTTTCAAAGCTACATTCAGTACCTATTTTTCCACATAATTTCCTTAAACCTCAATACATTTTTGATACCGTGGTAACAGTTTTTTATCCCAATGTCAAACCACTCTCCCCCCAAATTGGATAGCCATCTTTCCACTTCTTGTTTCAGTTCCTCGTCAATTACAAAGCACCTTCCCCCAACATGTTGCTTCAGCTTCGGAAAAAGATGGTAATCACTAGGTGCAAGGTCAGGTGAATAAGGTGGATGGCCGAAAACATCCCATCGAAACTGCTCAAACAGGGCTTGAGTTTCACAAGCAGCATGCGGGCGAGCATTATTGTGGAACAGAAAAACTGTGTTGCTCAACTTTCCCCTCCTCTTGTTTTGAATCGCCCTTCTGAGTTTTCTCAGCCTCTCACAATAGCGAGCAGCTGTCATCATGGTCCCACGGGGCAGGTAATCGATTAACAGTACTCCCTTCGAATTCCAGAATATCATTGCCATGACCTTGCCAGCCGATGCAACAACTTTTGCTTTTTCTGGTGTTGCCGCATCCTTTCGTTTCCACACCATACTCTGTCTTTTGGATTCGGGTGTCCAGTGATGGATCCATGTTTCGTCTCCGGTCACTATTCTGTCGAATAAACCATCTCCCTCATCCTCAAAAAATTGCAAAAATTGCAATGCGGTGTCAACTCTCTGCTCCTTATGTTGTTCTGAGAGCACATGAGGAACCCATCTTGCACACATTTTCGATAGACACAGATCCTCAGAAATAATCATGTGAAGTGAGCAAGGCATATTTCAATATAAGGAGGAAGTTCAAACAAAACTGCACCAAGTGCAAGGTGCCAATCTGTGTTCACGGCTGCTCGAACCTCGTCAACAATATCCAGAGTGTGGGAAGTGGAGGGTCGGCCACTTCGTTGCTCATCGTGTAATGTTGTTCTCCCTTCAATGAACAATTGGCACCAACAATAAACTATTTGTCTTAAATAACGTCTGTTCCATAAACACTTCACAACTCACGATGAATTTCAGTCGCACATTTATTTTTTCCTGTCAAAACATTACAGCGTGAACTTCGCAATCAGCGGTAGGAACAAGTGGAGTCTCCATTGTTACTGCCGTTTTAATGTCCAAGCACTAAACTTAGGTGCCTAGGAATTTTATAGTGCTGCTACTACACCCATACCTATATTCCCTGGGACTTTCGGACTTTTCCCGCCTACAGCGCGGATTTAAAAAAATAGTGCAACTTACTTTTGAGATGCCCCTCGTAAATAGCAAAATTCAAAATTGTATCTGTATTCAAAATTAAAGCCAGAGACTGTAGGCCACATATCAGTTAGAAGAAAGCAAGCAGATATCGCCATAAAATAAGAAAACACCCATGCAGAATCACCCGAAGTGTAGACAACAATAACAAAATGCAGAGCCCTGACAGATAAATCTATTGTTAGCAATATTTCTTTCTTTTTTTTTTCTTTACCTAATTATCCTCCCCTTATGTTTTGCTTGTGCATCTATCATGAAATCCCTGATGAAAGAATAATATTAGGTTTATGTGAGTATGATTGGCTGGGATTAACTGAAAACCTAGAGAGAACACCAGATAGACTGCTTACTTGGTATTTAGATATGAGGGCTGTTTCATTACTCATGGCAACCATATTAAATTTCCAAAATATAAGGAAGCACTTAGAACTCTAACAGTTTGATGAATGCCATTAACCCCATGGATATGCATTCATTATTGAAAAGTTAGTAGCACACACAAATGCTACTATACTGTGTTCTAAGACTGATGCAAATTTCATTGAACTGTGTCCATACTTTATATTTGCAGAACTATGTGGTGCTAAGAGGAGAACCTTACATGATAGTATCATAGCAGTTTGCCATATAGAACTGTTGTATGCTTGACTGAAGCTTTCCAACATAAACACACCATTATATTCCATATAGTGCTATGCATACATCATGGATCCTGAAGCTGGAAGTTGTTATTCATGCTGCCTATTCAGTTGAGCTGGGGGATTATTTTAAAGAGATGTGACTATTTGTAATGTACTTTTAAGTTCATTTATGCATAATAAACCAACAGTTTTTGCTTACTATCTTTTGATTGAACCCTGAAGTTAGCTCTTGTATCAGAACTGGATTTGGTAACATCATGAGAAGCATATTGCAGTGGTCTTCAAAGTATATAATGGATTTCTATTGCTGCAATTTTTCAGAAGATTTAAGACAGTTACCAGTACTTATAAAATAGTCCAGTAGAAGAAAGTAGAACAATTCTCTGAGTAGTACTAGGGGAACTAGAATGGTTAGAGAAAGAATTTTACAGCTCTATAATAAGAATGCTCAGTCTACTTGTTAGGATTGTAAGTCCTGTTACTTCTGCAAGACATAAAAGCTCATGAGCTTGTTCTCAGGACGTGTACTCTCACTTCTTACCATAGAATAACCTCAGAATGTTTAGTTTAGTACCTTACAATGAGGAGAGAAAAAATATGCAATCATGAGCATCGCCAAGGGGGAGGGGAGGGGGGGCACGCCCCCCTCCCTTGGAAGCTAATACACTCGATGTACAATCAATTAATATTAAACTATTATATTAATTTTAATGTAAAGAACAATTTTTATTTAGCACAAATTAATATGGTTATCCACAACAAATACTATAACTTCTGACAACAAAATAATGAGTTATAATGAGTTAATATTGTTTGATTGCAAACTTTCAACATGTGCCCTCCCCCCCTCCCCCTTGAAAAGTGTCTGCCAATACCCATGTATGTAATCTCTTTGGCTAGCCTTGTCTGAGCTAAGTGAATGTAGCTTACTGGACAGGCACAAGCGGGTGATAATCATACTCCTAAACATGGTCAACACCAAATAGTTTCATAATATAATTGTAAACTAGTAATAGTTTAATATAGCAAGTATTCTGTATTCTAGAATTTGGGGTACCTATATTAGTTAATTGTATTATAACTTCATTGGCCATGTTTGAACTAGGATTATCCAGTAACCTCAATTCTTGCACAGCTGATCTATTTGATTATCCATGAAGTTTTTTCTTTATTTTTACTTTCTCTCCTCCATAGCACTTACCTATGAGAAATAGAGGAACCAAAACTAATATTTTAGAAATACGCGCTTGGAGGTCCACTGGCCTCAAAACAACATTTTCAAAAAAAGTGTCTGTCTATGTGTTGATCTTAGGACAGCATATATGAAAACCAAAGAAGATGAACACCAAAGTTAGTATTTAAATCCAGCATATTTCAAGGATGCAACGCAAAGTTTTTCATGAAATCAATAGTTCAGCAACTGTGATTCATGTGGCAAAATGTCATTAATATTGTACAGTTATTTGTTTAAAGAAAATAGACAAAAATTTTGTTGTCCAAATGGAAATACATGCATGGTTCTTTAGATGTTAGGGGAATATGCCATGATGTTTCTACAAATCGCTTTGACAAAGATGCTTGAACTACAGCAGGAAAAATATTTTCAATATTGTGAAACTGACAGTAACAACTGCATTTAAACATACTGAATAAGCTCCTTAATTAAGTGTTGGATGCCATACTTTAAAAATGTAAATTTTGATGCTGACATAACTATTTTTTTTAGATGTATTTGTGAATTTCTTATCTGAAAGTTTGTTTACTTCAGTATACCTCTCTAGCTCAAAAATTAGGACAAAAACTATGTTCCCTAGTGGCAGAACTAAGTACATTTACAAGTTAAAATAATGCAGAGCTTTCATGGCAGTGCTATGTAGCACATTCATCAGACACATGCAAGCCACAGTCAGCATTGCTAGTGGAGCAGGCTGTAGTCTTTGTTCAATGGGACTTTGACTTGTATCATTATGTAAGCTATGTCAGTTTTCTTAATGAGTTATGTTAACAAGTAATTCAGATCAACAAAATTTGAGCTTGGGTCTTAGAGATTATTTGGCGTACACACTTCACACACCTTTTAGATGGGTCATATTATGGTATTTTAATAATGGATGATTTTTTTCCTTTGAGTAATGTTTAATCTTATTCTTACTAAAGGCACCACAAATGGTTGACACTGACGATAGGAGCATATAAAATGAAATGGTAAATGAGAAAAGAAATTTGAGAAGGAATTCCAGGCCTAAGTTTGAAGTACCTTCTCAGCATTTGCCAGTTATGAGGACCAAAAAAAGAAAGAAACAAAACATTTTAAAAAACATTCAGGGAGGAGGATTTTGGTCGGGTTTGAACCAGAAATGCCTTCTGCAGAGTTTGTGTCTTAACGATCTTGACCATTTAAGTCTGTAACTCTAATGCCTGTTCATCAATCATGTGGTGGTACAAGAGTTCTTATGACTGTTGTGTAATTTGACATGTTCTCCATTCCAAATGAGAAATAGAAACAGCAAAACAGTTAATAACAATTCAGATTTAGCTATTAATGCATTATCTGTGAAAAATCTTATATTTATTAGAATATAAAAAATGGTTAATTCAGTACACTGATTTAAATAGAGCCATTTGAAATTTAGTCTATAATAAAATTAAGCTTTTAGAAAGTCCTTTTCACAAAAAATCAGTCTTTGATTTTTGATATAATACTCCTGTCCAAAGGTCTTTACTCTTGCACTTGTCTTCTTAACTGTTGGTTGTATCTGCATGGTAACTTTATGTGTGGTTGATTCACTTTTCTTGCAATGCACTTCAGTACAACATGATGGCTCCATTAGACTTCTCTATCACTGGCTCAGCAGTGGTCTTCTCTTCACTTTCATGAGTTCCAATATAAATGGCAATAATATTACAAAAGTGAATAATTATAGCTCCAACAACAAACCTGGAAAAAACAAAGTCACGATAATATTTGAGTAACTGATTCATTCTGTAATGATGATGATGATGATGATGATGATGATGATGATGATGATGATGATGGTGGTGGTGGTGGTGGTGGTGGTGGTGGTGGTGGTGGTGGTGGTGGTGGTGGTGGTGGTGGTGGTGGTGGTGGTGGCAGCGGTGGCGGTGGCAGCGGCGATGATGATGATGATGAGGAGGAGGAGGAGGATGATGATGACGACGACAATGACGATGATGATGGTAATAATGGTGGTGGCGGTGGCAGTAGTAATAATAAAATAAATTAATAAATTATTATGTAATTATAATTATTATTAAAGACAAGACTTTCATGCACTATAAAGTCCTAAAATATGCATGCATTCATGCACTATCAAACTATGGAACATGCACGATCAAAGTTAAAATGCACTAGAACATGAACTATCATTCTTGTACCAATTTCCTTATATCACTTCACTTCTTTTAGCACAGTTAACAACATTTCTACATTGTTTTCTGTGAGGTTTCTGCATTTGTCAGTCAGCATGTTTTTGTAGGCAGAGAATGACCTTTCTGCATCTCAAGATGTTGTGGGTGCAAACTTAAAGGAACACGTTTGCGACAGTGTCAGGTCGAATTGTTCATTTGAGTGTTCACCATAATTTTTTTATTGAAGAGGGTAGATTGCAGAAGTTGGTTTTAATGTAAATCAAATCCTTCTGCACATTTTCAGATTCAAACTCTGCTTGTACATCTCTGATACATGCTGCAGCATCTAGAGTGAAAAAGTTTACTATCTAAAACAAACATTGTGCAAGGAGAACACTTTTAGAACCTTTAATTGGAGGCATATTAAAGCCACGTTAACACTCAGAATAAATAACCACATTAAACACCAACCACGTTAATCACTTCAAGCTTTCTCACACTCACTAACACTAACCAGCACGAGCTGTGACAATGACTCAACTGGGTGAGTTTCCCTGCTTTCAAAGGCCAAATTCCTCACCCCTCCCACATAACTTGATTCGTGCTGTACTTGTGAAAGCACATCTCAATTCACAAGAGAGCCAGGAAACTGAAAATAAAATTTGAAGAAGAGGAAATTATGCTAGGATATATATTTTTTAAAGTGCAGAACATGAGTAAAATAATTGCCACAAAAATCGAGAGGTTGAGTTGTTCACTCAGGGCATTAAAACATGCATTTAAAATTAATATAATGTATATTATATGCACAATAAAGCCAAAAATTCCTTAAATATGCATTATGCATGTTTTTATCCCTAAAAATGCCAAAACATGCAAATATACACAGAAACAGTACACATATTTGCGACGGGAAAGTAATGAAATTGGTGTTTGAGCAATGTCATATATTTCTATAAAAACATGCATTTACATGAAAGTCTCATTCTTATATATTGTTTATCATCATCTTCATCATCATCACCATCATCATTGTTGTTGCTATCGTTATTATCGTTATTATTGTTGTTGTCATCATCTCGTCATCATCATCGTCATTGTCATCATCATCATTATTTGTTATCAATTATTTGGCATCCTTAAGGATAGCTAATAACTAGGGAATGAACCTTCATACAGGGAACGAAAAGTTGCAAGTTTGGACTACAGCAAGTGGGAAGGAGTCACTTTGTCACATGATTGTGACACAGAGGAGGCCATATACAATCATATGAATATTGTAGATAACATTGCTGTTTAACTTACATTCATTGCTGTCACCATTTGCAGTAAAATATTCACCCCCAAATTCTTGTACAAGGTCAGCAATACATGAATATTTTGATTTTCGTGCTGCAGGCATTTTTCTGTGTGGAACTAGTGAGCATATTGGAGAGACACTATGAACAGTAGGCAGAGTGCCTTGGCCTGTCACTGTACTAGGGCAATGACATCACACTGCTTCATCAATGACATCAACATCACACTGACAACTGCTTCATTTGCGATCGCTATATAAAGGTTCGAAGCTTACTAATAACATTTAAGTCCTAACTATTGAAAAGCAGGCTTTGATCAAGCATTGTACAGTAGAACCACAATAACTTGGCATTACATATAATTCAATGCCTTTTTTTATTTTAATCTTTTTATTTTTTATTGTTAACTTGATTGTACGAGTAATAATTTCTCTAATCCACTATGCAGTATAAACAGTATAGGTGATTATTATTTATTTATGCCAACAAACTTACTGTTGGTGTTTTTAAACACACAAGCCGTGTGTGGGCAAAGTTTAAGAGGTAGAACCGGAACTTAAAAATTCAATGCCACAACTGGGATTTGAACCACAGACCTTCCGCTTGCCGGGCGGACGCTCTACCACTGAGCTATTGTGACAAACTGCCAGAATGGCATTAAATTCTCAAGCCAGTTCGTATTTTTCCTGGTAAACCACAAAGGCAGCCTCACATCAGAGACAATTACCCCAATGGTGACTTACTATTGCAAGTACTTTATATCCCAGGATTAAATAACCTTCACATGGTAATTATTATTTATTTATGCCAACAAACTTACTGTTGGTGTTTTTAAACACACAAGCCGTGTGTGGGCAAAGTTTAAGAGGTAGAACCGGAACTTAAAAATTCTATGCCACAACTGGGATTTGAACCACAGACCTTCCGCTTGCCGGGCGGACGCTCTACCACTGAGCTATTGTGACAAACTGCCAGAATGGCATTAAATTCTCAAGCCAGTTCGTATTTTTCCTGGTAAAAAAAGTCTGTGGTTCAAATCCCAGTTGTGGCATTGAATTTTTAAGTTCCGGTTCTACCTCTTATCAGTATAGGTGAATTTTAATTAGTGTATGTATACAACTTCCTGCATTCTCTCTCACAGTAACAAAAGGGCTGACCATGTAATTGACCTTTTATATCTAGTCAGAACATAAATAGCCAGCAGACCATTGTCATGAAATCAAAAACTTACTGCTAACAATGTGGATACATAGCACAAACACTTGTTTCAAAGGTTTGAAGGTCTATTGCTTCAACCAGTATGTATGTGGTAAGCTAAACTTTCAGTTATATATTTCTGGTTACAGTACTGTTTCTCAGATTTCAGGCTTATTGTTAGTGTTGTGCTGAGTTGTGTTTGTGCCAGTAAAAATGTTGAATGAGGAGAAAAAGTGACAAGCTAACATGGCAATAGAAATTAAATTGGATGAGCTAAAGAGACTGGACAAATGTGAACATGTTAATGTGTAATAAATTTTGGGACATCTTATACTCTTCTATTACCTATATTGTGCTTAAACATGTATTTATGTAATTTGCAGAATTATGTTATGAGTGTGAATAGCGGACCCCTTATTCCATAAAACTATACATTTTGGTTAGTCAGCACCCTCTCAGTCCACGTGAGTACGGGTTATCAGGATTCTACTGTACTTTTCTTAGCCCTTAATGATGGCAAATCCTGAAGAGTAATATTCAATTTTGCCTCTTGATGTATCCTCCAAACTTGCTTTTCTAAAATAAAATAATGAGTTTATGTTAATACAATTTCAGTAATTTATCCCCTAATAATTCATAAAGTATACAAAGTTTGAATACAATGAGAGTACATTTTCATGCATTGCTTGGAGAAGTCCATTCATAACATTATACAGGGAACAATAAATTGTTCGCTTTTACAGTTTGCGCTAAAAATGTTATGCAAATAATCCAAGACACAAAACTGAACAACTGATGTGTATTTTGAGCTTTTCCATGTGGCCTAATTAAAAAAATACTTTTTTCCTTTCTTTTAACTAAGCATGACGCTTTTTGAACTCAATACATTTATTTGAATTGCTCTATCCATGTTATGTCTATATTTGTAGTACAAATGTAATGCAGCCCGCTCTCAAAGTCTAAGGTATTGAACTGACTGTACCACTCTTAAATAGGATTTATTTTCATTAATAAATGCATATTTAGCAAGATTCAATTAGATTATGATAACACTTTTTAAGATGGGAAACTTACCTCTTTAGAGGAAAATAGTATTTTTCTTGTTTGTGTGCCCTTAATTAGCAAATGTTAGAAAATTACACACATGAGGAGAGAATCAGAATATTAATTTATCAAAGGATGTCCTTATATGTACATATTTATAACAGGGCTTTCAGTGCAGGCAAAAAACCTACCAGAATGAGTAGCCATAATCTGCCATATTGTTGGAAGACCACATATTATCTCTGTCTTCATGACTCATGACATTGTACTGGAGCTTCTGGTAGAACTGCACGGCCCAGAGACTTACTGTGCTGATGTTAAATAGCACTGAAACAAATTATCAGTAATTCATCAAAATTGTTCCTTTAGCTTCCCTTTTAATGACTACATGGTGAATGGAGTAAGTGGAATGATGCTTACATAAATCTAAGGTCCACGGAACCTAAAGTTATCTGACATTGTCTGATGAGACTGAGGGAAAACTCCAGAAAAACAGACCAAGCTTTGAACTTGGATCACTTAGGACAGAGGTAGGCATTCTACCCCAAGAAAACTGGAGTTATCTAGAGAGAGAATCTATAAAGGATGAAAGGAGTTGGAACATAGTGTATTTTAAACTGTATAAGAATCTATTGAAGGAACAAAGATTCTGTTTTTAATTTTGTTGAGTCCTTCATATTTTGGAGCTTTTAATAATCTTGTACAATCTAAGCTGCATATTTGTTACCTAGTTTACATTGCAACATGTCTGCATCACAGAAAATTCCATTGCATCACATACCAATGTTGCTAAGAACCCACTGTTGGAATTACTCCAATTTTCTACTCTTGGATATGAGTAAAATACCAGTCTTATTAAAAGGAATTTCTTACATCCATCCTAAACTAAAAAATCTGATGTGTTGCACTCATGACTTTCTCTACTCTTGTATCAACTATTCCTACAAATCCTTTATTCTTTTATGTACTTCATGTTAATCCAGATAAACATTTGCAGAAATTGTCTTATTGCATAGCTCCTGTTAATACAAGGGGATATGGGAATATAGTAGGCTTTAAGCGATAGATCTTTTATGAGTTGGTCGCTATGTGATGGCTTTGAAATTCCGTTCTCTTTGCATGGCCAAGAGATAAAATAATGAATCACTCCCATTTGTGAGAAAAGTATAAGTATTTGAAAATTCAAACCAATAAAAAGGAATATCTCAAGAATGATTAGCTTCACACACACACACACACACACACACACACACACACACACACACAAAAAAAAAAAAAAAAAAAAAAAAAAAAATTATATAAACTGTGTTCCTTAACGAGATCTACATTTTTGAGTTAAGATTTCGTCTATCGCTTACAATTTACCAGTTATATAACAGCCATTCAGAATGATGAGCACTTCAGAGGCTTATTCCCATAAAATTCAAGGTGTACGTTTCATTTGTCATAAAATGAGAAAATTAAAGTTTTCAAAAAATGTTCCATGTAAAGAGTAGACTGGGATGGGGACAACTTTTTTGAAAATCTTCATGCCACATCCATGGAGGATGCTGAACTTAAATACCAATACATTTTATTTCATGATTACATAAAGCTTTGAATGGCAACATTGCTTAGTTTTCATTTTTATTGTGAAGGATTGCCCCTTGTAAGGAGCACATTGTAATCCCTTTTATGCTGTAGTGTTCTTAAGTAGTCTCCAGTTAAGAAATAATGCATCTTAACGATTTGAAGCTTTCCTGACATTGGTTGTTAATGATAGTTTCTTGGGCTAACAGCCAGGTCAAATTAGGTTAACTGCCCAAGCTTTCAGCAATTAATTCTGCTGCCATCCTCAGGGGAGCTGAAGCTAGACTACTTATGTCACAACATTTATTCCTAGTCAGCAGCAGATAAGATTCACCTACTTCTTCCCATTGGTCAAGCTCCAGCCAATGGAGACAAGTGAGGAACCAATCAGGTGACTGCTGAGGCTTCCATGTGCTGTGGTGGACAGACATACTGAATGACTGGCGGCCATACTTTACTGATTTGAAGGACTTCATCCCTGTTAAAATTGTTTTTATTAGCTATAATGTATAGAGCTTCTTTAATCAATCTGTTTTTGTACTTAGAGGACTTTTCTAGCATTTTTGTAGAGGCAAAGTTGATTTTGTGATCTGTATTATATGTGTGTTCAGCCACTGCCGATCTTTCTGGGTAACCCAGACTAATGCATCATTAATGTTCTTTGATGTAATCTTTTACAGTTCTGCCTGTCTGTCCTATATAAACTTTGCTGCAGCCGCATAGGATTTCATAAATGTCTGGCATGTAGACCCAAATCATCTTTAGCAGAACTTAACAACTTTTATTTTTGTCGGAGGCTTGAACATGGTTTTTATTTCATACTTTGTGAGTAATCTCCCAATTTTCCCAGACAGTGCACCACAATAAGGAATCACTGCTAAGCCTACATGTTCCTTCTTTGTGTTGGGTTCACGGTTGCATTTTGTTGAAAGTTCTGTCAATTTCCTGGTTAGTGTATTGAAAATCCACCACAAGAAATACAACATCACACAGCTTTCAGGCAGAATCAGTACACTAACCAGGTCCGTATGGTGGTCTCTACTGGTTACAAAGAAGTGGGAATACCAGTTTACTACTTTCTGCCTTTTTACGGCATTTACTGGCAGAACCAATAATCAAGTCTTTGCTTCACGCTTCACTTGGCAAAGTTGTCCGAAAGTATTCTGCATCCATTGCAGAATTCCAGCTATTGTCATCTAAGGTCATGGTAGTCAATGAATCATCGGCAGTATTTGACCAGCCAACTCCAACTGGGGAAGGACTACCAACCTCATGAGCTGGCGGAAGACCAGCCCCGGCAGGCTCAGGGATGGAAACATTACTCACAAGCTGTCCGGATGGAACACGCGAATTAGAAAATCTTTCAAAAAGTTCATCACTAGTCCGTGCCGGATTCCAAGCTAGGCACACGCCGTTCTGAAGTAGTGCAAAGGGGTACATCACTTGCTGCATTTCACTGCCCTGAAGCATAAAGCTGCTATTGTTTCGAGGACAAGATGGGAACTAATACCTTGGGACCATCCACCTGCAGCCCAGTCTCCCTCTCAATCGCAGCAGCAGTAGACGCTACTGTAGAGACCGTGGCAGCCGCTGAAGTAGTTGGGGCCAAGATGGCGTCATCAGTAGGCAGAGCAGATGAGGAACCAGGGTCCTTAAGGAGATCACTGAAGGTGAGTCTTGTCCTTGGTGGAACATTGGCTGGCCAGCGGTAACCTCTGTTTGGACGTGCATGTTCCAGATGGAAGATGCTGCCACACGGAAAAGAAACTTGCGCCTGTACAGGATAGGTGGCGCAGGCGTCATACCAAACAACAAAGTTGGAGTGAATCCAGTAGGATCGCATACTCGCAACTGCACACCCACTAATTTTTTCCGCATGTGAATGTGTATTTACCTTTATAGACATGCATATGAGAAAGTCGAATGTCTAACTTTCTTCTGTCTGAACTTAATCGTTTAATTTTCCCGCGCCCTCTTTACCAAATGTCGGCTCATGCAATCAACAAGCTGAAACGCATAAACCCGATTTTGCGACTGGCGAAGGTAGCTTTTAGGCGAGGGGTACGCGGGGAGAGGTGCAAAGCTTGCACTTACGAGTATGGCGAGTTAAGGCAGCATAATCGACAAGGCCAACACATGCGATTCTTACCGCGCAAGCGCACTACGTTCTCAAGTCCCTTCGCTTGCCTTGCTACGAGCATTCCTCTCCCGTTGTTTAGCAGAACCTACTAGGTAGCCAACGTGACGGTTCTAAACATAATGTAGCCATCTTCTATATTAAAATGACAGTTATATTAATGTTATAAACACAGTTACAACTAGTCTTATTAAGCGATTGTAAATGCATATAATTACTCTTCATGTCGTAACTTACTAAGGCCAATACTTCAGTTCGGAATAGTTATTTTGTTACAGTTTTTATTGCTGTTTGTTATGTTTGCGTTCTGGCAGCAAATTGCATGCAGTTGTGTCTGCGTATAGCGGCAAATTTGAATCTGTGGAAGTGTGGAAATTAATAACACGGCGAAACTGAAGGAGATAAATCTTTTTCTTAGAAGATAAGCTGTTTTCCGTGCTTATTGTTTGCGAGTGAGAGAAATGGCATCTGGACAAATAATAGTTCTTGGATATTGGTCATTTAAAAAAGAATAGCAATACATAGAGCTCAATTAGTCCTGCGCCGTGGCGTAGTGGGCTAGGGCGTCTTGCCTTGGTTTCCTGCCACGGAATGCGGTCCGGGTTCGATCCCACCCCTGGCGGTACGGATTTTAAGTCCCGGGTATAGGACCGGTGCCCACTTAGTAACGTGAGGAAATTGAGGAGCTTGCTGGTCATGAAAGCCAACTTTCTGGCTGGGGTTGTCGAGATGCTGACCTGTATTGGTTGGATGATCGCCCACCTCTTCTACCTTGCGTATGTGGGCGTGAGGCCGGCAGACGGGTTGGCCAGCCCTGGTCCAATATGGACTGTAGTGCTTTAAGAGCTCAATTGCCCATATGAAATGCGAATTAGAATTTCGTGATGTGTGTCAGAGAAAGAAAGGGAGGGTAGGTTTAATAATCTCTATAAGGTGAGCCTTCTATTTATGACTGACACACTAAGAAGCACTTTTCTCTTTGTACATCAAACATGTATCTGTACTATGTATCCTTCTAGTTCAAGGCAATCCTGAAAGATAACATTTCATAAGGTATGTGTACTGTAAAAAAGGTTTTACTTGTGAACAAGCTTCAAGCATACACAGGATGGCTGATATCTAAAGTCCGGATTTCTAAGCAAAATGCTTAACTTTTTCCTCACTTTTGAGGGTAAGGCACACCTACACGAGCAGTTTTAACTATGTGCTTATTTCGCAGGAAAACGTTTTTGCTTACTTGTTTTACAATGTTTAATTCAAACAGCATATTTTACCCAAACTGTAAATTTTAAGTGCATATTTTACAATTACCAGCGATTTATCAGTGATTCACTATTTTCTCGGCTAAATGCGTAACAAAGAAATGCTAGGTTATGGTTAGGTGTTGTGAAATGACACTGTAAGGAGAAAAAGACTTGCTGCGATTGGGTAGAGTCAACTCATCAGTCAGTTACTGCACGAGATATCGCAATGATTTGGACAAGGACGGTGATTTCCCGAGGTCCAAACAGCAGCTGGAAGCCCGAAATAATTCCTTGGAACATTCACTTTCTCAAATTGACCACATTTCAATAACATTGTCGTCAGAAGCACGCGGGATGGCAAAAATTGCGTTTGACAAACTCAAGTGCTACAGAAAAATTCCGGTTACAGAATACTGTGTCAAATTTCTAAAAAGCTTTCTGGAGAGGAAACACATATTGAACAGGAATTCGTCGAAGAACTGCAGTGCTTCTCGTGCCCCCGTGACGTCATGCGAGGTCGAAAGAACATTTTCGCTATACAATTAATCATTTTTCACTGATAGACGCAGGGGTTTTACACAAGAAAATCACAGGATGACCTTCGTCGTGTACTGTAACGGGTAAGAGTTCTGTGAAACTGTTTATCATCATATTTGCGTATATATGTTTTTGCTTAATTTGGTGCTTATTTTAATCATTCTTCATGCTTATTTTACTATTTTATTGTGCTTAGAAATTCGAGCTTTACTGATAACGGTTCTAGCGTTGATACCGTTCGCCAACGGAAAGAAAGTCTCTGGCAGGAATTTACTGCCTTAATCTAATTGGAAACAATGCGACAAGGACAGCAAGTGTGCTTGATAGAGAAAGTATACGACACAAGGAGTAAAGCTATTCAAAAATCTGTCCTAACGTCATAAACAAGGAGGATGAGGCAGGGTATCAGACCCGTGTCTAATCGGCAATTTCCCCCTGCACCTCATACCCCAGGGCCTTTCTTTGCTGCAGTAAACTGCGTGTGTTACTTCATTCTCTCTGTGGACCACTACTTCCATTGCTTGCCCAGTTGTGTCCTGAACTGCGTGTAACATTGACACAAATGCCGTAGTTGGCCAACACATTTCTTAACACATTCATTACGAATTTTAAGTGGTATGATGAGAATGCGTATATTGTAGTAACCAGTTCTTCCTCTGCCAGAATGTTGATCAAAGTAGCTGTCCTATTTAACAGTTCCATTGAAGACTCACTTCTGTGACGTAAATACCGGTGGTAAATCGCTGCATTAGCAAATTTAATAGATACAAGCTGCGTTCTCTTTGCCTGCCAGTTGAATTACGAGTAGTTGCCCATCCTTAACACTTAGTACTTCGTCAATCCAACGATGTACGCATATCATAACCGACGGTCGCGGATTTTCTTTCTTGAAAGTACCTCTCAAAGTATTTTGACAAAAGTATCGCGTTGCCATAGTATCCAAGTACAATGCTCAGTATGTTTTAGAAAGAGGGGGAAAGGGGAGAGGGAGAGGGAGAGAGAGAGGGAGAGAGAGAGAGAGACAAAAGGAACGGAAGAACTGGCAACGCACTAGTAGCCGGAACTCACTCCCAGAGTACACTGCGGCTGCCGCCGTTCAATTCAGCACAAGAGCAAATTAGTACATGTAAGAAGATGATAAAAAGAATTAGGAAAAATTGATGTTAATTCATATACATACAGCTTGTAAGAATTCAAGAAGCTAAAATAAATTCAAATTCAAATACAACATCCAGCTGCCTCAAAATATACGACAGAAATGGATGTTGTTACCTTCTCTAAAGGATTAAAATAATGTATAGATAGTTTTAAATTTATGTTGTAATGTATTTAACATAATAATAGTTAGAAATAATTGAAGTTAGCTACACTTACTTGCAAGAGCATTCCAGAGATAAAGTCCAGGAACTCCTGTAACAGCCCCAATGGGTGTAGTGGCAGTATTTATGACAGCAAATACCGCAGAAAGTGTTGCAAACAGAAGTGCAAGAGCAAGACAAGCTATGGCTGCCACCCAGAGTCCATAAAGCAGGAAGTCACGATCTGTCCGCACCAAATCTACAACTGGAATAGAAACAACAAACTTTTACCACGTATTTAAACAACTAATACATTTTTTAGAGTATACATTTTACAAACACCATTCCAAAATTCCTGATAAACGAGAACCTATCGAAATATAGCCACTTTCAAAATGAGTTAAATAAAATGGCGGATCTGTGCCAAGGGATAATTATAAGTTATGGCCAGTTAAAGACACGCCTCATTCATAATGCAGTTGTACAGTCACATCAACACATGCAAAATACGTTTAATGTTTATGAAAATTGCAACACTATGAAAGAATCGCCTAATTGACATCCACTTGGTGGATGTGTGGAACAGTGTACGAGCAATAAGCGATTAGGATTGCAGAGGGATAGGGTACACGTAGGCCGAGCAAAGCCCTATTGTGTTTGTCCGACAAGGTCAGTGTTCGGCAAGTATAATCAGTGAAAAACTGTCAAACAATGTGGAAATGTTGAAGTGCCAATATGCCTCGTCGATGTCAAAAGGGTGCAATATCAACATGTGAGTTCGAACAGGGCAGAATGATTGGTGTCCGGGCAGCGAGTTTATCATACCGTGATAAGATTCAGCTCGCGCAGGGGATCCTCCTATGACAGTGATGCATTTGTGGAAGTATTGGATAGAAGAGGGAGTTGTGCGTAGCGAAGATCAGGTACTGGACCACACGACACGACCACATCATGGGATGACCGCCATCTTATCCGCATGGCTATAACGGATCACACAGCTTCATCTCAAGTGTTAGCTCGACGCTGGAACACTGCAACAGGTATGAATCTGTCTGCATCGACGATTCGTTGCCGTCTGCTGCGGACTGGACTGATTGCACAATGCCACTATTTCGGCCTCTATTATACAGAAACCACAAGCACCTCCTACTGCAGTGGGTACATGAATGTTGTCATAGGCGTGCTGTGTGGCAAAGTGAGGTCTTGTCAGACGAGTCGTTCGTCAACCTGTCTTACAGTGTTGGCCGCATACATGTAGGACGGTACCGTGGTAAGCGCAGTCTGGAGGCCTGCATTGTTGAACGGCATAGCGGACAAACACTAGGTGTGATGGTTTGGGGCGCCATTGGTTACTACAACCGATCTCGCCTCCTACGAATTGAGGGCAGTTTGAACAGCAACCGGTACATGAGAGAGGTTTTGGAGCCTGAGGAAGGTACTCCACCTGCTCCAGGCATCCCCAGTGCCACATTGCAGCAGGAAAATACTTGGTCACATGTTAAAGGAATGCAAGCTTTCTTCGAAAAATAAGGGGTACCTACCATTGCTTGGTACTCCACTTTCACCCTGACATATGATCCACCGAACATGTCTGATATATGGCTGGTCGACACCGGCAAGGCTGATGTGATCCTGGCAATTGACAGCGTCATTAAACAACAAAATAATAAAATAAGATAATAATAATGATGATGATAATACTAACAACAATAGCTACGGTCCTTCAGTAACCAGTGTCAATGATTTGTGAACTCGTTTAGCAGCTCTAATTGCAGCACGTGGAGGCTACACCAAATACTGGATATTCCGGCTCAAAGATCAAGTAGAAACTTGTAAAGTTAATCATTTGTTTATTGTCATATACCTAATCAATGGTATAAACTTCATTTCAATCATGTATTTCCTTGTTGGTGTTGCAATTTTCACAAATAGTAGTGTAGTTTTATATTTCAATGTTAATTTGTTACTGGCTTTCAAAACCTGCCCTGAGATTTACATTGCACCATATGGATAGATTGGGAGGGGGGGGGGGAGTGGGCGAATGGGTGGATGCATGTATGGAAGAATAGGTGGATGGATGGACGGATGGTTGGATGGATG
>CM060964.1:281528001-281588001 GCA_030765045.1 Tenodera sinensis | reverse complement strand
CGGAATTATGTTTCGATCGCAGCGATGTTCTGAGGACACGTGTTGGAATCTTCGGTGATGGGTCTAAGATTTGTATTCTCCATTTCACTTATTTCAACCAATGATAAGGCATTATAAAACAAATTACAAGTACATTACATTAAATAGATGAACCTGCTGTTCATTAATCAAGTACCTTTCGAACTCTATTTATTCATGCGTGAGGCTGTAAATGTGGCAAAAGATTAATAATGTAATTATTTTTCTGTAGTTACCATGTATTGCTTAACCGATAATTGCTCTATTGGTAACGTGTGAGGCTCACATTCAGGAGGTCGTGGGTTCAATTCCCTTGGCTGACCTTCCTGACCCACGGATTGTTTCAGGGGTTTCCCGGATCACCAGGCGAATGCTGAGAAGGACAATTACCTCCCCCGAACTTCCTGTCATTCCATTTTTTTCATTAATCATTTCATTCATCCTTCATCCCGTTGGTGGCCACGCCGTAGCCGAGTTGTCAGACCATTCGCTTCTCACCAAAGCGGCCGGGGTTCGATCTCAGGTACCGCATGTGGTGGACGAAACGGCGCTGGGGCGAGTTTCTTCCGGGTTCTCCAGTTTCCCCCGCCATCTCATTCCACCGGTGCTCCATCTTCATTCCATGTATCACCAGTGTCACCGTCTGCGATTCTGTATGTAGTACAAGCGGGCGTTAAACACTACACAAAACATGATCCATATGTTATCGTCTGTCGGACACTCAAATAGGCTGTCTTGTAGATGTTAATATATGGATCAGAGGCTATAAATAAACTCAGCTGCATGTTGGAATGTCGACTGGTGCAAAGCACACCGCCACACGACATGGATCTTGAACATATTCTACACTCCTAAAGCGTTCAATCATTTTTACTTTCTCTGCTACGTACAGTAGAGGAAGTATTGTACTCCACCCAAAAATTCGATGTCGAGATTTCACCGGAAATATATGTTTTGAGGCCCCCTGAATCCAAAAAAGAAACAAACCATTTTTAGAAAAAGATCCCGTGTGCGTGTGTGTGTGTGTGTGTGTGTGTGTGTGTGTGTGTGTGTGTGTGTGTGTGTGTGTGTGTGTGTGTGTGTAACACCGTAACTCAAAAACAAAAAGTCGGTTAGAAACCAAAGTTGGTATTTAAGCGTCTTTCAAGGAAGCGACCCGAAGGTTTTGAAGAAAATTCCTTCACCCTGAACTACCCTTTACATTGAATTTTTTTTTCGAAAACTTTGGTTTTCTTGAAAATGGCTCTAACGATTTTGGAAAATACCTTATGTTTGAGACATTTTTATGACAAATATACCTTGAATTTTCTGGCTATAGCACCTGTACTCGTATTTACTCTGGATGACTTTTGCATAACTGGTAAAGCGTAAGAAATAGACCAAATGTGGCTATACAAAACATGTAGATCTTCTTAAAACACACAATTCATGTCCAAATGCATTTTTTGTGCAGTGAACCATTTCGGAGATGTTCCTTATTTGTGTGAGTTTTGGAGAACTTTTACTTCTGTCAAATGGAATTACTCATTTTTGTATATGTTAGTCGTGCCAAGGGAACGGAATCTCAAAGCTTTAAAGATCAGACTATCGCTCAAAGCCTACTTTATTCCCATATTCGCCTTGAACCTACAAGAAAATAAATAATAAGATAATTTGTACAAATGTTTACCTCAACTAACACGAAGAAGATATAGGAATAAGAGTGTAAGAATGGTTAGTATAAGAGTAGAGAAAGTCATGTGTGTGCAACACATCAGATTTTTAGAATTGTACCCCTTCACACCACACGAACAGAAGTAGCAGTCATTACTATGGTTCGTCTGCTCTCTCAAAACCATAGGTATTCCTACAGATAGCGACGGTCTTCTGCCGTTGATCCAATGACGAAGTTCTTCAATGCATGCTCTGCATACTTTGTGTAGTGTCCAAGCTTTACTTTGGTCTCCAAGTTTGATTTCAAAGTAGGCAAAATATTTTCACAAAATCTGTAATATTACGCTTCTGCTTAAGCAATATGTATTTCCCACGTATACAAAAGTGGTCTGGATCATGTATACATGAGCGATGCGACATGGTAAATACTTTCGTATTAAACTAATAGATCACAACATTCTACTCCATAATACAGCATGAAACTGGTTTCGTTTCCAGATGAAACACAGACTAAAGAAATGTGAAAGGGACTAGACCGGATATGTGTGTTCATGCATCTATCACCAAAGTGGCCAATATTTATCTATCTCCCTCAAATAAACACACAATAATGGCAAGATAGCACGTTATCTCACTCTAAATTCCTCACGCGCTCGCACCCCGTGTCGGATAAGAAACATCCGGCGCGTTGAGATTTTACTGTGAACAAACTCAAAAATATTTCAAATACATTTTGTTTTCAAATCCTGTCATAATAAAACTACACATGTTAAAGCATTGCAGTATATATAATGAATTCAGGGTTAGGATTTTGAGTTACAAATTTCAGATGAAAAAGGGAAGGGAAAAGGTGCTCAAATAAGGTAAAAAAAGGGACAAAGAGGTGCTGGTTTATTCAACTAATTCAAAAATTTCTCTTTCCTCTATTCTAATTTATTGAGTTCCAAACAAGTACATCAAATTATCACACATCAGAAGAAGGAAAACACACGAAACTGTTATACTTCAAGACATTAAGCATCTCTACCTTTTTAAAAGTAAGTCTGTTTCTATTAGGAGATAGAATGTCTTTGGAGATGCTAAAGCTTCTTTCGACACCCACAGAAACCAGTGGGGCAAATCCTGTATTCACTCGGAATGGCAATTCTACAGATGTGGCGAAATCCTCAATGTCCGGGTTCCTCTGAAGACTAAGCTCAAATTGTCTTTGGCAAAGCCATCTAACTGATCCCTCACAGAAGTAAAAATATCCCACTATTTCTCCTTTTCCAAGCCTCGTTCTTCTAATAGTCAGGTACTCGTAACTGTGGACACAATATAGTTCTGTCTGCAAATTATGTATTTTCTCCGGTAACAGAAGTTGCTGTGCCCTGGGAATTGCACCTGCGTCGGCTGGATCCAAAGAAAGCAAAAACTCTTTAATTTTGTCACAATTCTCACGCAACATAGCAGCACACTCGATCCAACATCCCCAGCGAGGAATGACCTGGAAATTTGCAAGGAACAGGCCAGTGGTTTCCTTGTAGACCACAACACGATTCGGAGCTTTCAGGAGAATCTTCTTCAGGGCAGAGATGAACTGATTTGCGATGTCGTATTCGTTCCTTATGGATTCACAAACCCTGTGAAGGGGATGAACCAAGCATGTCACGTGCTTCAACTTAGGAATTAAAGGCTTCAATTGGTTAACAGCTGAAACCATGTGTGGAACCTGGTCTGTAACCACAAGACGTTTTTCAAACTTGATGCCAGCAGGCCAGAGTTTTTGACAAAAGTCCATAATTGATTGCATTGCTGTACTGGCATTGGCATTCTGCAGCTCATACATTTTTAACAACATGGGCTTAACTGTCTCCCCTGCTAAGGGAAAAAGTAAAATGTTCAAGCATATCGTTCCACTGAGTCTGATTTCATCCACAATGATTCCACATCATGGGCATCGCGAAGGGGGGAGGGGGGGGGGGAGGGGCCGCGGCCCCCCATCTTGGAATCTGGCGAACTTAATGTGCACTCAACTATTGACTGTTAAACTATTATTTTAATTTTGATGTAAAGAGCAATTTTTATTTAGCACAAGTTGATATGGTTATCCGCAACAAATATAAATATTGACAGTAAAATAACGAGTTAATATCATCTGATTGCAAACTTCCAACATGTGCCCCGCCCCCCCCCCCCCCCTCCCCACGGAAAAAAGTCTGCCGACGCTCATGTTCCACATCGCAATCAGACACTTTCTCATTCATTCTTTGTATGGTTTCTTGGTAAACAGGTTGCATGTAGTTTTTTTTTTTTTTCTTAAAGTACTCTCATGCGGCACTGACACCTTTGTGTATTTTTCAAGAAATCTCTTGAAGGCTGGATGGTTCATCTTATTGACAGGAACTCCTGCTTGTGTAAGAGCTGCACACAACTCAATGTTCATTTCCTTAAAAGTATGTCTTTTTGAGGAACTCTGCTGAAACGCATTTCGTAATATAGGCGGCCGCGATTTGTTTGCCTGAAGAGTCTCGTTCATTTGGTGCTTAGAGCTGGAAATGTCCTGTTTGATGCGATCTTGCTGGTGTTTTTCATCTAACGAAATTCCTGAATCGCAAATGGTAACGGGTGATCCTAAAGACCATGAACCGGCTGCGCTGTGTTTTGTCTGTACGGGTCCTTTGCGCTCGTTGCCGACTGCCGCTGTCATAGAACAGCGCGGATAAAACCATACAGTATTTTTAAAGCTGCTTTTACAGGCTTTACTTACCAATATAATTATAGCAGATGTGGAAACTGGCCACCGGCGCTGTCCATACAATTTTGGCACCTCTTTAGGAAATTATCCATCACTCGCCGTAGTTCACGTTGAGAAATGCTGGCATTTTTCCTGACAGCTATTTTGTTTTAATTCTTCCAGGGTGCTTTAAGTTACCCCAGTGATAGAAATCACAGGGGGTTAGGTCGGTGGACCGAGGGGGCTACAAATTTCTAAAATAATTCTGTCCTGAAACACACTTTCAATTGTTCTCATCGAAAGATTGACTGTATGAGCTGTTGCAGAGTCTTGTTGCAAAAAGGCAAAATTACGTTCCCTGTCGGTTAATTCTCTAACAAAACGGGCGCGAATTTGTATTCACGTATGTACGGGCGACAACTGTTGACTCGAAAAAAATCATAATAAATACACGCTGTGCAGTAGAAAACAAATGCTGAACCATAATACACTTTGTGACTGAGTACAGGACTAAATAATAACGTACACCGGTAATAATGCAGCCGCACGTTATCTCAACTCAATACTGATTGTGAGCAGAGCAGAGAAAAACATGTGATGCTTGTGACCTTGTGTATGTCAGCTGCTGTTATCGTATTTCCGCGTTCGCAGTGGAAAAACACCGCTTAGCGGTTCACATGTATCTGGATCCCTCTGTATATCGAATAACAGTTCCATCTGTGTCTATTAAATCTTGCTTGAATTCCTGAGCCAGAACAATAAGTCGAGCACTGGACACCTCTGACATGGTAAAATCTAGTAATACCTACACTCGTTTACTAATGTAACAAAGGACTAACCCCAGTTCACTTGCTAACTCAATGTGACTGTTACACAACGTGTACACAACTCATTCACTTGCTGTCCACACTCTTATATAACACCGCGACAATTACCAGAATGTTCTCATTCATGCTGGAACTGCAGTCTCAGCGATTTCTAGTAGCTTCGAGCAGAACCCAGAGTCAATTCTTGGAATTACGCGAGTACGGTTACTGCTGTCTCTGCGTGACCTTGGAATACACGCGAACAGATGACGGTGTCACAGTAACAAACTCACATTCACGAACAGTACGCTACTGATTCTTGTGAAATTAAAAGGATAGAATGATATACAATGACAATGAGTCATTGTCAGTTGCATTGTTGCGGGCTGCTTTATAGCGGTAAAGCAAGAGAAAGAGAATTTGTCGTACACAATTATTTTCCATTGTTGTTGATGTGCTTTCAACTCCCGCGCAGCGTTTAGTGAAAGAGTTAGGCTTACTCTTCACATGCTCACAGCAAGCTGAGGAGATGTTAATTAAAAGTTAAATATTTTATATTGATTAAAATCATATAGAGTAAAATGGAAGGAAACTTAAAAGAAAAAAAAAAGGGGCAAGGGGATTATGGTCATGGTTGGGGAAAAAGGAATAAAGGTACCCAAAAAGGGAAAAAAGGTGCATGAAAAAATGCGTCTTTTGGCAACTAGAAACAAAACTTTACACTGTAATCTTTACGAAGAGCTTAAATTTATCCTAAGAAAAAAAGGTGCGCACCTAAAAATCCTAACCCTGATAATGATGCAATAAGTTCCTACAAACATAAGAAAATTACGCTGTAAGTAAAAAAATAAAATGAAAAAAAAAATGGTACGTGATAGGAATTTTCTGGCTTTGAATTTTATTTCAGCATGCAAAAAAAAAAAAAAAAAAAAAAAACAAAAAAAAAAAAAACAAAAAAAAAAAAAAAACATTCACACTTTGGAGGCATAACTTCATCGCAGGCTAGTGAATTATTCATTGCACTTGAAAAGTAAGGTACCGTAAGGGCATGCTAATGTGTGTTTCCCCTGGTAAATGCAATGCCTTGTTTGCCTGTTATGTCAACACGTACGATTCGAAAGATAACCACAGCCGATGATCAAGTAGGCCACATTGGGTAGGCCAAGGTGACTTCCTTCATCACAACCTTGACGTTTGTAGTAATTATGACTGGGTTAATTCCTTCACGCCTTTGCGGCACAGACGTACAGCAGTCTTGGTAAATGAGGTTTTGTGACCATTAAGATAAATTTCAGTTTCTTAGCTATGCCTTCAAGAGGCGTAGGATTTTCATTAATCGCAATACTTGAAGCACAAAATAAAAATAGTTCCTGTTTCGTAATACTCCTTTGTATTTCAGGAAATGCTTAATATTTTATGCCCTTTTTAAACCTTTGAAGATAATTATCCTGTTTGCCATTAACAGGCATCTACAATCATAACTAACTTCCTATTCTGAAGATACAAATGAAGATATATTGAACGAATGTCTTGCATTTCTTAAATACAAGACATTCGTAAAGAGCTAAACTTAACGTTCTGAGGATTGTACCGGAAAGGAATCGTAATCTGGATGGTGTGAATGATCATTAGAAAACAAGTTTATGTTTTACATTTATTATTATGTCAGGAAGACGTTCTGATGCTGTAGTATGTGTGTCTGCATGTTTGATTGCAGAAAATGCTATTTAGCATATTACAGGGTGGCAAAAACAGCAATGTTTACCAGGGAACTTTGGAAAAGCTCAAGCTGCCCTAGCACCATCATTTTACAAATCTACAGGACAAGAAAAGTATAACCCTTGGAATGTGTTTTTCTAAGTTGTCACGTCTGCTTATACAGAATTAAATTTGATATACTTATATTATATCGTATATCTACTTTATTATGTAAATAGCGAAAATACATAGCATATCTATGTATCCCCTCAAATGGGACTAAAGTCATAAAAACTAACCATTCCAGTCTTCCAGAGCATGTAGAATAATCACGAGGAAAGAATAAATAAAATCGAATGCACATGACGATCATCAAAGAAGATACCGCTCCAAAGAATACAAGTACATCAACATAGCAACAAAGGAAGCTGGGTAGACAGTGTCTACCTTAACCCTCAACCGGAGTTATGGGGTCTTTTTCGCATACCCCTGACATTCCTGCAAAATTCTCCATAACCATGTAGCTTTCTTTTTGCTAAAGATGTACACCTGTGCTTGGGTTAATGACCACTAACATTCCGGGTTCCTTGAATAAATTAGAAAAAAGTTGAGTGGTATCCCTAATGAGCCCACAACTCCAGTAGCGTTTCTGCAACTGATCATGGGTGTTACTTGATGCTGAATTCATGTTGTGCTAATATGGTCTTTTCTAAAACGCGAGTAGGTCAGTCGTCAATCCATACTTTGCAGACCTTGTAAACAATGTTTTAGAGGAATATGACGGTATTGATGCTAGAGAATGTGAGGCCGAAAATACTGTGAATTACAATTCACATCATTAAACTGATTTAGAACAAGAAAATGACTGTAGAGGAAGATGAGCCCAAAGTAATGTTACGTTCTTTGCTCGGAGAAAGAATGGACTTAAATGGTTCGTCACCATCATCGTCACCGATCAAACCATGAAAGTCTTGAGCCCATGTTTTTGCAACTGAAGGTCTTCGAAGGGAAATTTTCCGTACCATTTTTTTTTCCTTTGAGGAGCTTGTATGTTTTATTATATTGCGTGTGCTTTAATATCTCAATATGAATCAGAGAAGCAAGTAAACAAAGCGATCCTTGTGCAGCAGTGTTTCTTTTTAAAGGATGGCGGACAATGCTCACACTTGCTACAATATGTTGTTTTCTAGTGCGCCTCCTATAGCCTCTCCTACCCAATTCCCATCCTCATCCTGCCCGTGGTGCACCCTGCTTTTAACAGATGAGGCTCTGGGGACCGAATCACAGCGGTATAACTGTTTCATCTAAAATGGAGGAAAAGCCATTTACATATGTGCTGGCCTATCACAGCACAACAGCATCCCTCAGAGGCACATGAGGGGAAGGTCAGTGGATCTAAATACCACCTATTTAGTCCTCCCGGCTAGGTCCGATGGACCCGTTGACCAACGATAGGTGTGGTCCCCCTTGCAAAATGGGGGTTTAAGTCGGGTGATGTAACTGCCACATTGTAAAACTGGTGCCCGTTAAGAAAACAGTTACATGAAAGCCACGTACATGAGTATGAGTCCTAAAGATAAACATTCCGGAGTTAAAACTGTCCCCCAATCGGATCTCCGGGTGGGGACATCTTTAGGCAAATTTCATCACAACAATTCCAATACTTTAAGAATTCTACAATGGAATGCAGGAGGCATGTCCCAGCCTAAAAAACAAGAGCTAATGAAAATATTAAAAGACCAAGATATAGATGTCTTGCTACAATATTTATCCATATGTCTGTGTTCATGATATGCTAGTAGATTTTCGTGGTTACTGGAGAGTCAGCGTTTACATGGCTGGTAAACCAGTAAAATGTAGTCTCAAAATCATGATTATGATACAAAGACTCGGTATCTTTTGAATGCCTAGATATGCGCAGGACAAGGTAGTGATGAAAGAGCCCTAAGTGCAGAAAGAAAAATGCTATTTAAACCAACCCAGTCATTATTGAGATAAGCAAATCCTATTTATGCTACCAAAGGTAATATCACAGCTGATAATTACTTCACTTCCATGGAGTTGGTTACAGAATTAAAAAATCACAAACTTCCACTCAATTAGTGGTGTCTTTTTATTAACATCTGATGACTTATTTTATAACAAGCCCTATAAAAAGAGCATAGCTTTGTTAGCATTCAAGACATTATTTCTGTTTGCATTAGGTTTATTTATAAAATATTCTGTGGAGAGTATAGTGCAAATAACTATGATTGTGTTATAATGACTTTAGTAGTTTTAGTATATGAACAAATGCATGTTACACAAAATATTGCAGTAGTATCGTTTCCGACTTCAACTCCGCTTACGCCCTCAAAGAGAGTTAAATTGTGAAACAAATGTTTTAGCTGATCTTGTTTTTTAGACTTCCGTCACATTTAAATATAACTAGTATATTCTATTGTACGTAAATAACATGCATAATTTTTACATACTGAAAAAGAGATACCTCTCTTTCTGGCACAAAGCTTTTTTTCTTGATCAGACATTTTTTATGAATCGTCTCCCTTCTGATTAAATAATACGACAAAATAATAATATGTGGTTACATTGCTACCTTCACTTTCCCTTCACAGCCGACTTCTAGCGCCTCTTGGAGAGACACCTCGTCATATGTCTACCTTCAGAAGTGCTACTGCGCATGCCATGTATCCCACTCATGTTCATGTTCACCTTTGACTGGCCATGGTAGACATATCTATGATTAACCATCTCATTGCGAGGATGGCGGGTGTAGGAGGTGTTGCAATAAAGAAACCGGATCTAACTTTTTCTCATTTTCCACCGCTTGGAGGACAAGGAACAGGGTAGGATATTAACCTATGGACCCCCCTTCTACCTTCATACGAAATTTCATTCGCGTACAGAGGTTAGTCTTGCCGTAATCAGTGTTAGAAGTGGGGTGGGGGAGTGAGTGATTAGGGTTTAAGGGCCCGTCGTTAGGTCATTAGAGCCCCTGCTAGAAGTGGATCAGGTGAGTGAGTGAGTGAGTGAGTGAGTGAGTGAGTGAGTGAGTGAGTGATTGAGAGAGTGAGTGAATGGGGTTTCAGGCTCTTCGACGAGGTCATTTGGACATCTGATCTCCGTCGGATAATTGCTGAGTACTAAAGTAGAAAAGGTGTGAACATCACATTCCTCGCAAAACTTGTAAAATTTGCCATAGAAAGTTGTAATTTGTTGACCGAAGTTTATGGTAATCACTGTCTACCTTATACGCAAGTTTTCGAGTTGATTTACGAAATTTAAGCCGTCCTTCCACTACGGAAACTAAAGAGAATGTGGATGAAGCTGATAACATTATTTGATGAGATCGCCGATTGAGCATTTGAACAGCTGCTAAGCGTACCAACATGAATAAGAAAAGAATAAAGCAGATTTTGTAAGAAAATCTGGGCATGGTGTGTGCTAAAATGGTATGAAACATCCACTCGCGCAAAACGAACTTTGAACCTCTTGAAAACATTGAAAATAATCTTGATTTCTTCAGAAACGTATTTGCGTTATTGAATTTTCCAATATGATCCAGAGATTAGGGAACAACCCATGCATTATTGAAGCGGTGTAGAGACAGGAAGCAAGAAGGTGCTGGTTTATTCAACTAAATCAACAATTTCTCATTCCTCTAATCTAACGTATTGAATTACAAACAAGTACATCAAATTATCACTAATCAGAAGAAGAAGAAGAAGAAGAAGAAGAAGAAGAAGAAGAAGAAGAAGAAGAAGAAGAAGAAGAAGAAAAAGAAGCTGTTATACTCCAAGACATTGAGCATCTCTACATTTTTACTTTCTCTACTGGTAAGTAGGGGAAGTATTGTATTCCACCCAAAAATTCGATGTCAAGATTTCACCGGAAATATATGTTTTGAGGCCCCCTGAATACAAAAAAAAAAAAAAAAAAAAAAAAAAAAGCATTTTTAGAAAAAGTCCGTGTGTGTCTGTGTGTCAGTCTGTCACCCTGTGGACAGCATAACTCAAAAACGAAAAGTCGGTTAGAAACCAAAGTTGGTATTTAAGTTTAATGTCTTTTAAGGATGCGACACGAACATTTTGAAGAAAATAGCCCCACCCTAAACTACGCTTTACATGGAAAATGTTTCGAAAATTTTGATTTTCTTGAAAATGGCTCTAACGATTTTGGTTAAAATGTCATATGTTTGAGATATTTTTATGACAAATGAAATGTATATCTTGAATTTTCTGGCTATAGCCCCTGTAGTCGTATTTACTCTGGACGACTTTTGCATAACTGGTAAACCGTTAGAGATAGACCAAATCATACTATACAAAAATGTAGATCTTGCTAAAATACACAATTTATGTCGAAATAAATTTTCTTGTAGGGTTAACCATTTCGGAGATATTCCTTGTTATGTGTGTGAGTTTCGGAAAACTTAGAACTTTCGTGAAATGGATCATCGTTGTTCATTTTTTTATATGTTAAGTGAGCAAAGACAACAGAATCTCAAAGCTACATTTGACTATCCCACAAAGCCTACTGTATTCTAATATTCCCCTTGCACCTACAAGGAAATAAGCAATAAGATAAGTTGTACAAATGTTTATCTTAACTAACACGAAGAAGATATAGGAATAAGAATGGTTAGTACAAGAGTAGAGAAAGTCATGTGAGTGCAACACATAAGATTTTTTAAAGTAAGTCTGTTTCTATTAAGAGATAGAATGTCCCTGTAGATGCTAAAGCTTAATCCTGTATTCACTCGGAATGGCAATTCTACAGATGTGGCGAAATCCTCAATGTCCGGATTCTTCTGAAGACTAAACTCAAGTTTGTCTTTGGCAAAGCCATCTAACTGATCCCTCACAGAAGTAAAAATATCCCACTGTTTCTCCTTTTCCAAACCTTGTTCTTCTAATAGTTTAATAGCTGCAGTCAGGTACTCGTAACTATGGACACAATATAGTTCTGTCTGCAAATTATGTATTTTCTCCGGTAACGGAAGTTGCTGTGCCTTGGAAATTGCACTTGCGTCGGCTGGATCCAAAGAAAGCACAAACTCTTTAATTTTGTCACAATTCTCACGCAACATAGCAGCACACTCGATCCAACATCCCCAGCGAGGAATGACCGGGAAATTCGGAAGGAGCAGACCAGTGGTTTCTTTGCAGACCACAACACGATTCGAAGCTTTCAGCAGAATCTTCTTCAGGATAGAGATGAACTGATTTGCGATGTCGTATTCGTTCCTTATGGATTCACAAACCCTGTGAAGGGGATGAACCAAGCATGTCACATGCTTAAACTTAGGAAATAAAGGCTTCAATTGGTTAACAGCTGAAACTATGTATGGAGCCTGATGCATACCAACAAGAAGAAGCTTTTCAAACTCGATACCAGCAGGATAGAGTTTTTGACAAAAGCTCATACTTGATTGCATTACTGTACTGGCAGTGGCTTTCTGCTGCTCGCTCAAACACTTTTAACAACATGGGCTTAACTTTCTCCCCTGCTAAGGGAAAAACTAAAATGTTCAAAACATATAGTTCCATTGATTCTATGATTTCATCCACAGTGATTCCCACATCGCAATCAGACACTTTATACTTGATTCTTTTTATGGTGTTTTGGTAAACAGGCTCCATGTAGTTTTTTTCTTGAAGTACTCTTATTCGGCATTGGCATCTGTGTATTTTTCAAGAAATCCCTTGAAGGCTGGATGGTTCACCTTATTGAGAGGAACTCCTGCTTGTGTAAGAGCTGCACACGTTTCGATAATCCTACAGGCACTAGAGAAACGTAGAAAACGGGCAAGGCTATGTGCAATCTTTAGGGCATATAAGGGGGAATCTGCATGGAAAGACATAAGAAAACGTTTGTTAACTCCATCATATAGGGGGATAAATGATCACCCGAAAAAAATAAGAAATAGGGAACAGAAAACCGATGTAGGTAAATTTTCCTTTGTAAATAGAAGAATTGATGACTGGAACAATTTGACTGCAGAGTTACTGGAGACTGCCTCAAAGTGTAAACAGTTTTAGAGAGAGGCTAAAAAGAAAATGCTATATTACACAAATCTTGTTGGAAGGAATAATTATGTTGTATTTGTATTATATTGACATCAAATTACATTGTATTGTATTGCATTGACTGCGCTGCCACCGGGCCAACTCTACTGAAACGTATTTCATAATAGTCTGGCACGATTTGTTTGCCTGAAGAGCCTTGTACATTTGGTGCTTAGAGTTGGAAACGTGCTGTTTGATGCGATCTCGCTGGTGTTTTTCATCTAACGAAATTCCTGAATCGCAAATAGTACATCGAATAACAGTTCCATCTGTGCCTATGAAATATTGTTTGAATTCGTGAGAACAATAAGTCGAGCACTGGACATCTTTGGCATGGTCAAATCTAGTATGACAATGACAATGAGTCACTTCACAGTCAATGAGTCATTGCATTATTGCTGGGTGCTTTATAGCGGTAAAGCAAGAGAAAGAGGATTTGTCGTACACAATTATTTTCCATTGTTGTAGGTGTTCTTTCAACTCCCGCGCAGAGTTTACTGAAAGAGTTAGGCTTACTCCTCATATGTTCACAGCAAGTTGAGATGATGATAATTAAAAGTTAACATATTTTATATTGATTAAAATCATATAGAGTAAAATTGAAGGAAACTTAAAAGATAAAGGGGGAATAGGGGATTATGGGCATGGTTGGGGGAAATGGGATAAAGGTACCCAAAAAGGGGAAAAAGGTGCATGAAAAAATGCCTCTTTTGGCAACTAGAAACAAAACTTGTGATATCTTTCCGAAGAGCTTAAGTTTACCCCAAGGAAAAAGGTGCGTACCTAAAAATCCTAACCCTGAATTAATAACAATATATATGGTATGGTAATAAAAGTTCGCAGGAGAAATCATTTCAGAGTTCATTATTTCACTAATGCACTACAACCCAGGAGATGAGAGCCATAGCTGAGGTAGACTTTGCGAACTAACAATTATCCAGCTGCACTGGTAGACTACATTGAAAATGTAGATCTAATTAAAAGACACAGCTTATATCAAATTTTTTGTATAACTTCCTAGATATTCGTTGCTCTGGGTTTGAATTTTCCAATGGAATCATACATGTTTGTAGTGCTTAATTACCATTCTTTTGTTTTCCCTAATGTCGAGCAAATAGCAGCGATCAGCGTTTAAAGATCTGAGTAAAGCTTCAGTCTCCTGAACCGTCCATGTAACCACAGTGAAATGAGTAATTAAACAGCTTCTGCAAACGTTCATTTCGACTAAAATGAAATACATAGAAAAATAAGCTTTTGTAAGATTGTTTCGCAGAAGGAATATAAAAATAAACGATAATCGGTAGAGAAAGTCATGTGAATGTAACATGTCACATTTTAATACAATTTTAAGACAGGCATTGCTGATCAAAATAGGCCAATTTGTCTTATTTCAAAGCTTTCTAGTTTAAAGACTCTGGATCACTAAAGTCTTGAGTTTGCTTAGGGAACTCTCGTAAGTGGTTTAGAAATTGGCACGTAATATTTTAACATTGAAGTCCGTGTTAACTTTTGTGATTACCAAATTCAATGAGATTGAGGGTGGCATTTAAGCTGCAGACTAAGGGCTCGCAGAACAATACAAGGTCTTCAAAAATTTAAATTTTGAATAGAGTAACATTTAAAAAGAAATGCATTTGATGTAATACTGTGATGAAGCGTCAGTTACATCTCTGTACTGCTATCGCTAACAAGCTTCATAGGAACAAAATGGGACGCCTTTGAAGAATACAAGGTGAAAGCTACTGAGTTAACTGAGTGTAAGAGTTAAACACAGCGCAAACGTTTGGCGCTTCTTGACTGCGTCTAAATAACAGAAGTTGAACTGGCTCTTTCAAACACAGTTTCCTTCCTCTCATAAACAAACATGAATCTTCACTGCGTCAGAGGCCTGAGAAAACAAACTACCTGTTGATACCCGTTTTGTGTTTCTCGACCTACTGATGGAGATATGATAATTTCAGCAGCTCAAAACTTAGTAGAAACATTTAACACTGACTTAGAGGATCGAATGGAAAATGAAATTATTCTGCTCAAAATATTCTACGATTACAACAACAAAAAGTGGACAGTAAAAAAGGTCATTAGTGAGTACAGGTGGATGTATAAACTACTAGAAAAAAGTCAAAGATTCCTAATTTCGGACCACTCTAAGAATTTGCCTGTCATTGATGGTTACAAGCAAGTGTAGATGATCGAACCTCCATGTTAGAAAAGAGGCTCAATGTTTCAGCTTTGCGCAGCAATGAAAGTGACATTTGAAGACAGCTAATTTGTGGAAATAGTACTACAAGAAGTTTCATTAGTATCAAGTGTAGGTGCAAACCATTTAGACACTAGGATTATCTGATGCCTTCATTTTAAATCCAGTTGTTTGGAGAAGTATTCATCATCTACACTTCATGGATTAGGAGACTTCTCCTGTTCCGGCCTCAAGTCTCTTTCCACCTTCTCATTGGTCTTCCAACATCTCTCCTTCCATATGGTTGGTAATTGTATGCCATTTTGGGATATTGGATACTAAGGGTGTCCGGACTGAGAAGAGACGGCAACAGAGGGTAGGGTGCCTAACAACAACAGATTTGAGCTCCCAGTAGCGACTCCTACGATCGGCTCCTTCCCCCCTCCCTCATCCCCCCCCCCCTCGGAGACCTACCCTGATCCGGAGGACGAGGATTTACGGAGAGCAATGCGCCTGCTATGTACGCCAAAACTCCCAGACACTTGGAACCAGAAATTGACCCAAAATCACTGGTTTTTAGTTTTTTTTATAGAAATTCAGGCACTTTCAAACTCTGGTTTCACCAGAAATTGACCCAAAATCTCTAGTTTTCTAGATTTGTTTTATAGAAATTCTGACATTCTCAAACTCTGGTTTCACCAGAAATTGACCCATCTTGGAACAGCCAACCAAGATGAAAGGTGAAATGAGAAGTGAAGTAAAATTGAGAAAGGGACTGCAAATTCGGGGGATGTAATTATCCTTCCCAGCATTCAACTGGCGACCCGGGGAAACCCCATAAAAACCCATGAGTCAGGAAGTTCAGCCACAGGAATCGAACCCAGAACCTCCTGGATATGGGACATGGACACTACCGCCTGAGCCATTTACTGTTGACCATAATATAATCATAAGGTATTCTAAGACAGATATGTTTAATTATATTTTGTTATAAATATGTAGGTTATAAGATGTGATTTACAGTGTTGCTTATTAACGTTGCAATATAATAAACACGGGCATATTTCCGCGTAGAAAAGCTGTTTTTTCCAGACGAGTATAGTAGTGAAATACATCTTTTGTGATGTGATGTCAAGGGAAGGGCTTTGTACGGAGGAAAACAATGCCTTGTCCAAGGCCACAGAGGGTGGAGGAATGCACAGAAGTAACGGTAAATTTTGATAATTGCGCGAAAAATCGAGGAGTCGGGGAAATGCACCCAATCCTAAAGCTGAGATTTCAAAATTCAAGATACACCGCGCAAAAAGTTGTCGAGTGGAAGGGATGATGTTTAGTCAAGCTGTCATGGGTGATGATGTGTGTCTGTTTTCTTGGAGATTGCTGAGGGTGAACCCGTGAGCGAGAAATACATATTTTCGTGTCTAAAATGTCGCAAAGGAAGGAAGTTTGTGAAAATGCAACGACTGTGAGAGTGGCTTAAGGAACCAGGGGCGCGATACAGTGATAAAAGGTTTAACTAGCTCAGATACGTCCAGGTTTCGCAGCAATATGTGTAAGCTGAAATAAACGTGTGAAGACAGTGTTGTGTTGTCATCGTACCTTGCCCTTGAGAAATACCCCATCCTAGACTCATGCCTACTCATGCCAAATCCTAATTTTATTGAAAGCAGCAGAGGTAGACTGCAGCAATAAGAAGATCAACGGAGAGTACCAGCTGCGATGCCAAGCAGGTACATGCTACGCAGAGGCAGCTACCACAACGACTGAGCTACCGTGGTAACACAACAACAGCGGAGGATACCCTACAAAGCATATAATTTGTATTTTATCTTGTTGGTTCTTTCAGGGTCGCAAGTGTCAGCAAAAGCGTTAGGTGCAGCTGGGTGAGGATGACATGCGTACAAGAACTCTTCCCGTCCCTCGTTGTCCGTGGGATCCGGGTGGAAAGGGGGGGGGGGCGGCATCTGGAGGCGCTGGATCCCGCCGTGGTCCCCTTGAGTTGGCCTCGGAAGACCTAAAGACTTCGAGGTGTCAAACTTGGGAAACATTAGGGACCTCTGTCATTGCCTGTACCGTTAGTCTGGATCTGGCCGCCCGGTGTCTCCTCTCTCCTCATCCTTCCTCTCGGGAGTGCCCCCTTGGGGGTATAGGTACAATAAGCTTGGCTTCAGTGCTGAACCCCCTCCGTATCTCTCCTATGCCTATTCGTATAATTGCATAAAATCTTATCACATAAAATATGTAGATCTCATTGAAGCACCCTATTTATTTTTTATTTTATTTACTTATCTATCCATCCGTCTGTCTGTCTGTCTGTCTGTCTGTCTGTCTGTCTGTCTGTCTGTCTGTCTGTCTGTCTGTCTGTCTGTCTATCTATCTATCTATCTATCTATCTATCTATCTATCTATCTATCTATCTATCTATCTATCTATCTATCTATCTATCTATCTATCTATCTATCTATCTATCTATCTATCTATCTATCTATCTATCTATCTATCTATCTATCTATCTATCTATCTATCTATCTATCTATCTATCTATCTATCTATCTATCTATCTATCTAGTTTTTATTTATTTGTCCATTTATTCATTTGTTGATTCGTCCATTTATTTATTTGTTGATTTATTTGTTGATTCGTCCATTGATTGATTGATTCATTCATTTATTTATTTTTGGTGCAGTTAACCTTTCTGAAATATTTCTTTTCATTGATTTCAATTTTCAGATACTTATAGCTTTCTCAACTAAGAACTCTTTTTTCAAATTTCTTTTCTTCTCATTCCTGGTCATGCAAACAGAACAGAATTTCAAGCTGTCACACAGGGACCAGCTATTAAAGATTTGACTATCGCTTAAGCCTTCTGTATTGTCCTATTCCCATTGTGCGTACTAAACATTTATTAAAACCATTTGCACAAAAGTCGCTCTCGATTAACATGAGGTAGATAGAAGAATAGGTGTCTGTAAGAATGAGTAAAGAAAGTCACATAGGTGCAACACATCAGATTTTTTCCCCTAGTCATGCAAAGAGACAACGGAATTTCAATTGCACAGCGACCACCTCTTACAAGATTTGACTATTGCATAAGCCTAATGTATTCCCCTAATTGCATTGTGCCTACAAGGAAACCTGCAATAAAACCATTTGTGCAAATGTTTATCTCGATGAACAAGAAGTAGATAGAAGAATGAACGTTTGTAAGAATAGTTTGTACTTGAGTGAGTAGGGAAAGTCACGTGAGTGCAACACATCAGATTTTATATGTTGCATTTACCTAAGATGTTTGCTTAAAGTTACAATACGTTAATTTGAAAATTAAAATACTTATTTTTGCATATTTGGGTGCATAGACTTAAGTCTAATTTTGTTCTTTTCTTAATGTAGTCGTTCATAGCAATGTTAATAAATCGTGTTGAATACCTCAATGATTTTGATCTTTTTTAATTTTGATCCAATCAATTCATTAACTTCTAAATACTATACAGTAAAATGTACATTTAATAATAAGCTTTAAATGTTTATTTTTTGTTTAATTAGAAAATTGCTATAAATTCTATATTACGTTGGTCTCCATTTTCGTGATGAAAATCACTGAAAAACCTATCTGGTCCAGCTCTGAGCGGCTGAAAACATACCTGCTGTTTCAGGAAGTTAAAAAAATGTGATGTGTTACACTCACATGCCTTTCTCTACTTTTGTGCTAACTATTCTCACAAACTCTTATTCCTCTTTCTATTTCATGTTAGTCGAGATAAACATTTGCAGAAATTATCCTATTGCTAATTTTCTTGTAGGTGCAAGGTGAATATGGGAATACAGTACCTAGGCTTTGAGTGATAGTCATATCTTTTAAAACTTTCAAATTCCATTCTCTTTGCACAGCCAAACAGATAAAAAGCTGAATAACAATCTTCCATTTGAGAATAGTTTAAGTGGTGCAAAACTCACACAAATAACAAGGAATATCTCCGAAATGGTTCACTGCACAAAAAAATACTTACAGATATCAACTGTGTGTTTTAAGAGATCCACTATCTCTATCTCTTACGGTTTTCCAGTTATGGAAAAGTCATCCAGAGTAAAGAGGACTACATAGGCTATAGACAGAAAATTCAAAATATACATTTAATTCGCCATAAAAATGTCTGGAACATACAGCATTTTAATAAAGATCGTTAGAGCCATTTTTGAGAAAATGGGAGGAGGACTTTTCATCAAAATCTTCGTGTCGCATCCTTCAAAGACATTAAACTTAAATACTAACTTTGGTTTCTAACCGACTTTTCATTTTTGAGCTATGCTGTTCACAGTCACACACACACACACACACACACACACACACACACACACACACACACACACACACACACACACACACACACACACACACACACACACACACACACACACACACACACACACACACAAACAAACACACGCCCGCGTGCACGCACCCACCCACGCACGCACGCACACGCACAACTCACACAGTTACACAGGACCTTTTTTTAAAAATGCTTTTTTTGGTATTCAGGAGACCTCAAAACAATTATTTTTCCGGTGAGCTCTCGGCATCGAAATTTTGGGTCGAATACAATACTACTTCCCCTACGTATTATACGTAGTAGAGAAAGTAATAAAAAGAAAAAAAGCAGGTTTGCATACGAATAATTGTCAGAATAGCGGAATAACCTCCTTTTTATAACATTAAACATGTACAGCAAGTTAGCAGATACTCTGTAGGCCTGTTCTGTTCCATTATACCGTTAACCTAAAACCAATCACGAATGCATTTTAACTCTTGATCTTTGCCAAGAATTTTGTTCGTCTCGCATGAGGAACTGTTGAAAAGGATACACTCGCTTGTAATTCGATACTTGAGCAAGACCTTGGGCAGCACACATTTCTGGGACAAATCGTGGGAGTGGTTTCTGCTAACTGCAAGGTACAGTTACATGAAGAGAGAAAGGTGAGCATGATAGCGACTGAGTTGTGCTATCCACTGCTTCTTCCACTACATGTGTGGCTTGGGCGTTCCTGCGCCTCATGTTACATTTTGTCACTTCTACAAAGAATTTTACATCTTTAAATTTATTTTAAAATATAAAACTGAGAAATTCACCACATTTCCCAGAAGCATAAGAAACAAGTGTGCTGAATTGCAATATAGGATCGCCAGAGCCCGGATTTTGTTGATCTAAACTGTTTGAAAAGGGACTCTAAAATTTTTCCTAAACAATTGATGCTTTGCACTCACATAACTTTCTCTACTGCTGTACTAACTGTTCCTACAAACTATTATTATTTAATCTTCTTCATGTTAGTCGAGCTAAACATTTGCAGAAATTATTTTACTGCTGATTTTCTTGTAGGCGCAAGAGGAATATGTGAACATGGCAGACTTCGAGCGATAGTCAAATCTTTTGAAGTTTTGAAAGTCCGTTCTCTCTGCACGGCCAAACAGATTAAAACTCAGAAACGACCTTCCATTTGAGAACAATTTTAGTACTGAAAAACACACAAATAAGGAATATCTCAGAAATGGTTCACTGCACAAAGATGCATCTAGACATGAATTTGTGTTTTTTAACAAGATCTACATTTTTTGTATAGCTACATCTGGTCTATTTCTTACAGTTTACCAGTTATTCAAAAGTTATCCAGAGTAAACAGCACTACATGGGCTATAGCCATAAAATTCAAGATATACATTTAATTCATCATAAAAATATCTTAAACATATAACATTTTAATTAAAATCGTTATAGTCATTTTTGAGAGAATAAAAATTTTCGAAAAAGTTTCCATGTAGAGGGTAGTTTAGGGTGGAGGAATTTTCTTCAAAATCTTTGTATCGCATCCTTGAAAGATATTAAAACTTAAATACCGATTTAGATTTTTAATCGACTTTTCGTCTTTGAGTTATGCTGTTGACAGACAGAAAGATAGACATACACAGACAGACAGGCAGACAGACAGACAGACAGACAAACACAGTCAGACAGACAGACACACAAACACACACACACATACCACAAACCTTTTTCTAAACATGCTTTTTTGGGATTCAGGGGGCCTCAAAACATATTTCCGATGAAATCTCGACATCGAATTTTTGGGTGGAATACAATAGATACTTCCCCTATTTGCTATACGTACTAGGGAAAGTAAAAAACAGGTACTTAATAGTGACAAAAATGACCTTAAACTGCGATTCATTCACTTCTAAAACTAGTGTACAGAAGAAAAAAAAAGTAATTTATATGTGTGTTAAAAAACGCTATAGAAATAGAAACAGTAGGTATAAGAAAAAGATAATTTAGAACATGAATTTTAAAATATATTTGATCCATGTTCTCTTTGAAGAATCTGAAAAGAAAATGGTTTTTGGAGCAGTCCTTACTAAATCAGTCTACGTCTTTTTGAGTTTCCAGATCATACCTACAACATTTATTGCAAATAAAAGTACTTCACAGCCAATGGAGTCATAAAGATAAGGACAATACCAACTGACTATGCACTCATAAGAGCAAAAGTTGACCATTCTCATCCCTATTTTGGGACATGAATTCATAACTAATTGTATCTGTTCCGCTGACAATAGCCATCAGTCTACCCCCAAGCAACATTTTCCAGGCTAAAAGCTGGTTCACAGCCACCCGACAACGGTAACCATATCGATACTGGCAAAGGGAAGCAAGGCACCACTCAATATTTTGATTCACAATAGCCCGAAAACGAGAACGACAACATACACCATCGATCAGCTTATCGATAGAAAATGGAGGTCGATGTTGCATGTTGGGAATTCATTTGTTTCTAACTGACCAATGATATTTTTTTCTAGCTTGCGACTAAACAGAACTTTAGCGGCAGTTTCATGGCACGGCCACCTTGAATAATTTCTACAGCGAAAAGTCTAATGCGCATAATATCAATTTAAAACGCCGTGCCCGGTAACGGGAAGGAGAAAGTTAAAACTTGGCCAGCTCTTCTTTTCCGTTCCCGGGGCCGAGGACAGCTTCCCATCGGTTATAAACACTTCCATTTGAATACATGTATTTCAACTTTCTCATTCTGGTTATTGTTACCGTTGTCGGTGGTTCTGAACATGAGCGTCGGCAGACTTTTTTCCAGGGAGGGGGGGGCCACATGTTGGAAGTTTGCAATCAGATATTATTAATTCATTATTTTATTGTCAAAATTTATATTTGTTGCAGATAACCGTATTGATTTGTGCTAAATAACAATTGTTCTTAATTAAAATAATAGTTTAATAGTCAGTAATTGATTGCACATTAAGTTCACCAACTTCCAAGGGTATACCCTTGCCCCCCGTTCGCGACGCCCATGGTTCTGAACCAGCCTTAACTGTAAGGGTATACAACGAAGCGGTCACTTGACGCACTTCACCCCATGGAAGATCTTCTGAAACTACCAATCCTTCAGAAGTAAGGCATGAAGTGAAGGAACCGCAGGAGGCTACAGGCCGGAGACACGCGGACCACAGAGCTGCTGTGAAGTCCCTAACAGTTCCTGGCTTGAAGACCCTTCCACTACTGGAGCTGCTCAGAGAGGGTAAAGAACTACCCGTCAACCAAGCAGGCCTCCAGTTCCACGGGGAATATCCTTTCCTCTGAGCAAGCATCCCCGCATACCTTACGCAACGAAACCTAGAAGCATACTTGAAACAAGAGAAGGAATTGGAATGAAACGGAAATGAGGGAAAAGAAATCGTGGTAAATGAGAAACCACCCAAGCATTCGCCTACCCGTCAAGGAACCCCGAGAAAAAGCCCGCAGTCACAGTGGACAGTAGACGGGAATCGATACCTCCCAAATCCGAGCCTCAGAAGTTATTGCGGAGCGTTTATCAGCAACGATTACTACTTTTTTCAAATATGCGGGTAGTGAATGTACAAGTTACTTGTATTTTTCAGCTGACTAGTGAAATTTCTAATGTTTTTAAATGTATCTTTATCTAAAATTTCGGTAGTATAAAACACTACACATATTGAATGTATATGCAAAAAAATTACTAAATAACGTCGCAAAGGGCCAGAAAGTGACAAAACAATTACCTAAGGTTGAAAAAATCTGCCCTTAAGATAGAAAATGCTTAAAATACCTCAAGTAACCTAATAAATATTCATTTTTATAATCTAGGACCTATGATAAGCATTTATGTACCCTTAGAAATGTCTGTGATGTAACTGTAGGTCATGTCATTAGAATCCAGGTCCTGACGATCACTATTCTTGTAAAAGCTATAAGGCATTAAGCAATGTTTCTAAACACTATTTAACTTCGTTATGGGCATTTTTAAATTATGATGTATTGCATCCACATGACTTTCTCCACTTACCTTTTTAAGTACGGTTCAAACAAAAGTTTATTCTTCTAGTTCTATAGGTACTTCCTGACAATCAAGATAAACTTTCATTTCATATTTACACATTTCGTTTTGAATATAACAAGCATACAATAGGCTAGGCCACTCCTGGGCGTCTCGAGGAAGAGCCTGTGCGGCCTTGTTTTTTTACCTAATAAAGATACATTTGTCAGTACATGCCGTGAGCAGGCTGCGCTCAGAGAACGCCAGTTATCCAGGACTGTGCTAGGCTATGGTCACAATTTTAAAAAGCGGATCGCTATGCAGTGACTTTCAAACTCTATACTCTTTGCATGACCACGAGAAAATAACAAATAGCGCCTTATCACTTGAGGAAAGTGTAAATATTTGGAAACAATAAACAACGTGTCAGAAATGGTTAATGCCATAAAGATTTTACTTAACATAAACTGTCTTTTACAAGCTCTACAGTTTTAGAGGAGTTAGATTTTATCAATCTCTTACGGATTAGGTACCAATTATACAAAAGTCATCCAGAATGAAGAGGACTTCACAGGCTATTCCCAGAAAACTGAAGGTGTACTATTTTTCACAAAAATAAATACCAAATTTCAGTGAGACCTGCGCGAAGGGTCACCTAATTCTCAGGCGTACTCGCATAGATGTATGAGAAATTAAATTAGTTATATGCTTCCCTTGCTGTTCAGAGGACATGGCAGACATGAGCTCACCTCGCAGTTTTAAAAGGCAATGTTTCAGCAATCCTTGTACGTTAACCTGCACACCCGAAGTGAGCAATAGCCAAGATGGTTAAGAACTCAGAACTGCTAACTTGTCGCGGCTCGATCCTCGCTTCTTGCGTGCTTATTTTCTGCAACACAAAGTTAACAAACATCTCCAATTCTCTATAGCTTTTTATCAGGAATGGAAAATCAGGATATAGTCACCCTTGTGGAAATTGAGTTAATAGAGACAAGACAACATTGTGTAGTGCTTGCAAATAAACACCTGGCAACGCTGCTAGGTTCAAAGGTTGCTTCACGAGGAAGTAATCATCGGCTGCATTGTGTTCCATTTATATGTATTATTAATTACTTTATTCACTAGCATCCAGAGCTTAGAACAATGCACTTTATGACCATTATAACAACATTTTACATTATTAACGCTTTCCTATGATATGTAATATATTAAATTCATTTGCTTTCGATAAGTATTCTGCGTCCTATTCTCACTTAGCATGGTTGTTTATGTCGTCTACTGCATGATTAACCATGAAGCAATGCAATTAAGATGAGCTTACCAAAACGTTTTAAGATAATTATGTTCGTTTGTTGTGCCTTCCATTGTAGCTAATGATAACACTTAACAGTGCATGATCGAGGCAAGTATTTTAACAGGGAATAATGTGCGAGGTTTATATAGAGACGCCTTTGAATGTGGATATTTGAAGGAAAATACTGTTAATTTTGGGAGGAATGATTCTGAGCTAAAGTAAGCATATTTCCTGTTTTATTTTCGGCATAAGTAAAATATATTATAAAGTGTTCATTTGTAAAATTTCAATCACATGGTAGTGTAAGACGGAGCGAAAACTCACAAAGCCATGCGAAATAAACATAGTCATGCAATTTGCTGCTATAAAGGAGGAGCCTTATCAGAAATAGATTCCATTAATTTGTATAATTTTATATGTCGGCACAGGTCAAGACAGAAAAAAAAGGGGGGGGGGGACCACGCGCTAAAGAGGATTTTATCATCACCGTTGATTTGCAGTAAGACGCTTTAGCCAGTTCAGCTAAGCCATACACGGAACCACGGGTTGCTGCTTTAGCTTACGTTTGTAAGCCTAGCACCCAACATTGGAATAGCTTACATCTAGTCCACAATTTAATAGACACAGAATAAGAATATGTTTTCTGCAGGTGCACTTTAGTTAAATTTGCAATATTTGTCCATTAATGCAGAAGGATTGCTGAAAATTGCTTTCCAAAACTGAGCCCATGGCTACCGTGTGAACAGCAAGGGAAGCATATTTTTCTCTTTCTTTATCTGATTACCCTCTCCTTATGTAGAACTTACACCCCCTAGGACTTACAAGCTGGTGCCTACAGTCAGATGCCTGTCGGGGAGCACAGGAACCTATGGAACGGACAGAGTGAAAATCTGGAAGTGAGTGAGCCAAGCACCAGGTATGGGAGTGAGGAAGAGAATGATATGAAATGCAGGCGAAATCAGTGAATGGAAAGGTGATTATGGAGTAATCGGTGGAATGAGTGGCGAGGGAAACCGCAGAACCCGGAGAAAACCCACCCAGACGCCGCTTCGTCCACTACGAATGCCACATGCGGTTCCCTGGGATCGAACCCGGGCCGCCTAGGTGGCAGGTGAGCGATCTAACCACTCGGCCACGGCGCCACCGTTAAAGGGAAGTATGTCACTAATTTAATTCTCATACCGTCCATACAGGAGCGCCTGAGAATAAGGTGAACCTTCGCGCAGGTCGCGCTGAAGTTGTGAAAGATAGTACACAATCTTGTTTCTAATAAATAGATGGAGATATATGTACTCCTTTACAGTTGCTATAAGACATAACGGTTTGTTAAGAAATCAAAAGATTTAATAAATAAGACATTATATAAAATAGTTGTGTACTTAAAAATGTCGTTTGAAACGTCGACAAAATGTAAGTGGCGCATTTTAGAATTAGCTAAGTAATTAGCTAAATAATTACTGGGTGTATGAAGAATTTCCTTTCAGTGCCAGAATGTCCCCATAGTTACTTGTGCATTCGCTTTCTTTAAGTTAAACAAATGAAGGACCATGACATGGGTAGTTCAGAAAAACAAGTAGCATATTTTTGTTCCACGACTTCACTAGTTAAGGCGGGAACAGAATTGTTGTTCAAGAAATTCACATTATTATCAGCTGATGAGAAGGTCTTTTGGACTGCCCGGTGTTGTCAATCTGCTTCTGTGTGAGAAACCATTTTTGTTTCTGAGCTTTCACTTTTGAGAAGCGTTTCGTTTTCTTTGTAACAAAAGTTACAGGCTTCAAACTTTACTCGCTATTAAGTCATTGTGATGAAGTTTACAGTTTACATTTTAGAGTTTTTATTCCATCTGATTTTAAACTAGGGCTACAGAAGGAAGTGCGTATAACTTTCAGCACTGAATGCCCAGCATTTTTCATGGAAATGAATGACAGATTTGGTATACTTTTCCATTTCGAAGTGCTCACGATTTCTGACACATTCACCTCAAAATATTAAAGCAAGGATCGCTTTAAAGATTGTCAGCTTATACTTTGATTAAAAATAATTATTTAAAAGGCACAATATCAAAAGGACATCAGTTATTGCGATCAAACTCGATACTGATTACAGTCTTTTGTTAGTCATCAGTCAGAGGCGTTTTGTTTTACCATTAAAAAACATAAAGTGAATGCATAAACTGGTGTCGCCTGAACATTATATAATAGCTGTAGTAATATAGATTGCGACCATCATAGAAAATCAAAATCGACAAAATAAACATGGAGGCTTTCAAAAATCCGAAATTTAACTGATTCTATACGATTAGAGAATGCAATATTAAGACTATTTACGTATTTTAGTGCAGGAAAAATATTTATAGTACGGCCAGTGCTGTGACATTTCTCAAGGTCTCGTGACGCGGTGTTGCCAGTTCTGTAGCAGGAATTTCAAACAGGGTAATTGAAACATTTCATACATCTGCAGATCGCATCGCTACTTCGTAAATTTACGTGTACTGTATGCATATAAATGATTACAGAATAGTAGAATATGGAGACAATTGTTATACCGTTTACCTACCGGAAAAAAAAAAAACCTGCACAAACACCAAAGCAATATAAACCACCTGGTCCTTGTAAAACAGAGCTGGCAACACGGTGCTACATTTGGAAGCCACGACTAGCAGTGAGACCGCTGATTGGTGCTAGCAGAAAGTTTTGACATCCGGTGCGTTACTCAAGCAGTTGCCAAAAGTTACAGCTACTGCCCTTAACAGGTAAAGGTAATTCGAACAGAAAAGTGGCGTAACGAAGATATTGCATGGAAATAAAAACTGAAACCTATATTTCAATGTTTTGAACTTAATAAATATCACATACTTTCATTGTTAAGATAATTTTGAGAATCCATTTTCCGAAACTCATTACTAGGGCCCGGATTTTGATGAAAAGTCATATTTTTTCTTAGTAGTCACAGACGATGCTTATTGGAAATTAAGTGCATCCTGGAACAAACACGTTAGGTATGGTTTTTATAGGTCATCAGAATACATTTTTTCTACATTTTTATAGTAGTCATTCTTTAACATTTAGATGCATTTTCCGAGCATTTTCCTTCTTTTTCACGAATATATTGGGCATTTTAAAATGATCTGTGGTTAAAAGTTCATTTATATCATCTTTTATGAAATAGTAACTTTGTAAGTGTGGTGATCATGTAACACAGGTCCAGTGCTGATGAAGACATGGCGCATCAATTTGAGGCATCGTCGATTACATCATGCAATACGTGTGGATTGCATCACTCAGGAGCTAGAAGTGTCGCAGTAAGAGAGAAGTTGGTGAAGTGTGTAAATTTGTCGTGCTGTGGAATTGAGATGCCGAAACAAAAACAGTCAACTGCATCCCGTTTGAAACAGTATGTTTCAGAGTTTGGCGGAAACATATTCTCTACTGATGGAACTGTATTGTTCCGTAAAGTGTGCGAATTTAAGTCGCTGCAAACAGTACAGCGTACATGTTGGACGGGAAAAACATTTGCGAGCTCTTCAAAATGTGAAAAAAGACAAGTGTCTCAGTTACTGTCAAAAGAAACTGCTTCGACATCAAGTAACAAGTCATCTTCCTTTTATAAAGAACTATGTGAAGTGTTTGTTAGTGCAAATATTCCGCTAGGAAAATTAAGTAATTCCAAATTACGGGATTTTCTTGAACGTCACACTGGTCATACAATACCAGATGAATCAACTTTGCGTAAAAGTTACCTACAAAAATGTTATGAAGACACGTTAAACCAATTACGTGAATGTGTGAATGGGAAAAAAGTTATGTATCAATTAATGAGACAACCGATTCAGAGGGGCGTTATGTAGCCAATGTAGTGATAGGTACGCTAGAAGCTACTAGTGTGGTCGGACAGCTCGCTCTCGGAGTTAGACAGCTCCTCCTCCAGGGCTGCGATCTTCGTGGTGAGGTTCGATAGTTCTGCCTGTAAATCTACACTGCCCTGTGGCAGGTAGCCTGACGCTGACTGCTGCGGCGCTGCATTGTGATGCCGCGGACATATCGGGCAGCAAGCTTGCCCGGTGTAGTGATCGTGCCCCCAGCAAGAAGCGCAGAAGCGGCGTCGGCGGGCGAGGTCATGCTGGAAGCAGTTGGCGATGTTGTTGGAGCCACCACAGAAGTGGCACCTCGGTGTTTCGGTGCAGCCTTTGGCCGTGTGGCCACAGAGGCAGCAGCGTCGGCACGTCCAATCTGTCCAGTTCGGTTCCATCCGGAGGGAGTCGCCGGGGAGGTTCAGACCGCTGGAGAGGGCAGCGTCGAAATGGCCCTTGTCCCGAAAGACAAGGCGCACAAGAGGTGTAGACCCCCTCCTGGACTGTATCCATGTGACCTTCGAGATTGAAGGCCACAGTTTGCTAACGTAGCCCAGCGGCAGCTGCGTCGTAAAGTGCCGTGGGACGCCAAAAACCAGGGCACTAAACGTGCCGAGGATGATAGTTGTGGCGTCCACTGGTGAAGCTGGGGTTCCCCTTTCCGAACGCGCCGGACTGGACAAGTTTGCTGCGGCGTTGTCCGTGTCGTCGAGCGGCTTCTCAGCTGCGACTACTGCTGGAGCTACCGGTGTAGCTTTCCTTGTTAACATTTTCTTCTTCATGATGTTTTCTACTCGAAGTCTCGAGGTGAAGTGCGCTGATTTCAACCCGGCGGCAGCAGGTATAAATACACCGGCCGGGATGACAGCAACTAAAGCTGATCTCCTTACTCGTATAGTCCCATTCAAGAGCTCTTCGGATCTCAAAATTCTTCCCAACCAAAATTCAACATTAATAATGTTACAAGAGTTTTATCAAATTGTACCTTTACTTTCACTTTCACCAGGGTGAAGATATTGCTGTGTCCTGCGAGGCAATCAAGGGGCAATAAGCTTCCTTCTATAATCCAGACCATCCTAAATTTAAAACACGCCACCCTTAAACACCTTTGCCATAAATAATCCTATCTGAGGTTAAACCCCATTGAGGATAGGTACTCAGAAAAATCATTCAGGCTGAGTCTCAGTCTGCCAGCAGCTTCATGGTCATGGTTGAGTAGTCAGAACTAGTTCTCGCAACAGCACACACTATTAGCGCACGTTAACTAGTCAACTAGAGTAGGAACTAAAGAGGCTTTTTGGTGACATTCCCCTTCACTGCTTTACCGTTCCTCCTCTGGATCCCATAGACCAGACGTGTCAAACAGCACTCACCAGGTGTGAAAATATTCCCCTATTTTCCCTCCCTTCAAATCGGAAAACGAGAAAAACAAAGCGAAAACCGGTTCTACTAGCACGTGCTACTGCAGTTAAGGAGGGGTGGACTCCTGTCTTCACACCCTCAGAGTGATGTTTGACAGGCCTGCCATAGACCGTCGTGGCCTAGTTGTGTCTACGTGAGGATTCCGGACAGCGTTTTTGAGCTCTGTGGGTTAGCCCGATTTGTGTGCTCAACGTGCTCAAGTGGAGCCTCGTAGGCGTGGGCAGGCCACCGACACCCAATCGTTCCTGTATGACGAACCCGGGTAGTGTTCTGTGAATCACCTCCCCGGAGGAAGAGCAAGCGGTTGCTGGCCGATTGGGCAACATCTGTACCAGGCCTCTTGTAGCTAACACTCAACCATGGAGGATTCAAGGTCTACAACAGACATAATTGTAAGTGATTGCGAACTTTACATGAATAAATAACAGTGTGCAAGGGGAACTCTTTTGTAACTAAACTTAAGAAATATTTAACCAAACGTCCTTAGCACTACGTAAGGGACTTGTGGTTGTTGTATTAAAATACATACAAATATAACAATATTATGCATTCAATAATGAAATCTGACGACTGGCTGAATTTTATGTTGTGTAACGCTTTCAAATAATTTCTACATGTATATACAATTCTGTTTATGTTAAAAGTTTATAAACTACGTAAATAATTAATCACTATTATCACATCATAACTCTGATGGCGTGATGGAAGAGACCTTCCAGTTTTATAGTGCTAGAGACCAGCTACACCATCGGAGGTATAGTAGTAGTAGTAGTTGTAGTCGTGCATTATAAAACGAACTATTTCGGGGAACTATTCTGGCACTATCAGTGCATTGACGCTTCGGCCGCCACTGAAGTATGCCCATTTTCGTATATTATTCTGAAACTTTAAGTGCGTTTCTTTTGTTTTTCGCGTGCTCATACCAGAATTCACTTGTTTTATAAATAATTAAAACGGTTTTTCAGCTTTCCACGTAGCTATTGTAAGTATGCACACAGGTATTGTTAATAATCTCTGTTTACTGTGACTAATATAAATGGAACTGAAACAAAAGCTTTATACGAAGGCTTTGTACAATAGTGGTTACTTGGAATCTATGAAATGATTATGGGGCAAGCTAGTTTTTGATTCTTTGATCTCCTTTGTAATCCTGTGTTCCACGTGTTTGTTGAGGAGAGAACTCGAGACATGATTAGGGCTTTAGGGCGCACAACTGCTACGGTCATTAGCGTCAAACATGATTGATGCTAATATTTACAGGATTTTTAAAGTTTCCAAACAAAAATGGCGCTAACTAGGAACTTTTTGGGTAAATGTGATGTTTCCGGAATATCCGTCCCGTCATAGCTTACGTGGGATACGCGTAGCAATCGCTTGTGATCGATAATGAAACGGAAGTACGGTGTGCAATTCGATACAGGGGCCGCCATATAATGTGACATGTTACTCGTTCCATAACATATGCAGTTTTCGTTTGTTTTTGTCTCCGCTTTTCAGTGGCCGCTTGTGCAAAAATGTGTCAATGTGCTACCATATTTATTTTTTTCGACATAACTTCGCAAATTATCCAACGTAAAATCCGGCAGCTTATTTTGGGTGGATTTTGAAATCCTTTTAAAAACCTGATAACCTGGTATACATTTTTTTTTCAATGAACTGTCTTGCAAGAAGTTAAATCCATAAAAAATAAAGATATCTGGCTTTTTCGATGTGTATGTCTTGTCATGTCCTCTCAAAGCCAGCTCCTAAGCACCAAATAATGTATACAATTAATAATTCTAGAGAGCAAATATTTTCCTCCTATTCTGCTGATTGTATTTCATATTTCGTCGTGATAGGTAAGAGTTAATGTAGTTGCGATATTAGCTTTACTTAATGCACTAAGATCAGGTAAGCTGTTTATTAGCTTATTATTTACACTACGCTTGTTAATGCATAATATGCCTAAGGTCTGTCGCTACCCATCTACACCACGCATCACTGTTTCCAAATAAGTAACATGGAAAGGAAAACAGCGCATTCCGAGCATCACACCCACAGATCCATCTGTTTTCAAACGCTTCGTATTAAATTTCCTCGTACACTCGCTTTTTACCACATTTTTTCACTTGGGTTTAAATTTACAGTAAGTTCTTTTTTGTGGCTGTTTAATTCTTTCTCCTCCATAGATCTATCGAAAAGTTTTTTTTTTTTTTTTTTTTTTTTTTTTTTTTTTTTTTTTTTTTTTAATTTGATAAATCATTCACAGAATTCGCCAGTAGCTTGCGCAACATAATAAGTAGGCTTTCACAAAAATAACGTGCCTTCTCTGAGCGAGATCACAGAAGCTGAAATCCATTTAGCACTTGACACCGTGTTTTCTAGCTGTAACAGTTTGCGTTGTTCCGGAGAGAGCGTTACAGAATACGATGTTTTCGTTCGTTTTGTTCGCATAACAAGAGAATATATGTAATATTGGTACACTTTTTACATTGTGCTGTGGCACATTAGCACGTGATCATCGGCCGCCCTTGCCCTTTTCCTTCCATGAATAATTGCCGTAAAGATGTGGAATTTTGGAACATTACCTCATGTCTTACAATAGTACACATAAGAAACTTAAAATTCTGCTATATCTGCCACTAAATCTGCTCCATGGTAGAAAGACCTTAGGTCATTAAATAAATTTTCTGCATTAATTTCTCTATTTCTCTGGTGTCTCCTAATATCTCCTGCAAACTACACCACAATATTTTAGCGTCAGAGATAGAGATTTTTAGTCATTTAGGTGCCCATTTCAGAACTTCTCTGCATGCGCAGATCGTGCGTTTTTCTTGACTTTATACATTACGGACACATTCTCAGCAATGTCAACTTACATAATGATCGATTATTTTTTATTTATTGCAAACAAAATTTACTGCCCTCTATGTAGGTACTTTTGGAACGACTCCACTCACTTTAATCTATCATATCAATCTACATCGTAATGGAGTCCTTTTCCATCAACTATCCAATAAACCAGGCTTAGTTATGTTATTTAAATTTATACTAATAGTATAAAGAGACAAACGTTATGTATATGTGTGTATATGATAACCACCCAGCTGATTTTAATGAATCCTTCGCCATTAGAATACACGGTTCTTTGAAGGATAAGAGAGCTTCTAGTCTTACTTCCTAAATTTTTAGAACACTACAAAGGATTTACAAAGCCTATGTATTGGAATATGAAAATGTTGGACTCATAAAAACACATTCTTGTGAAGATGATTGTGAGTTTTCCTTGAGCATGTCATGGGATTGGAAAGTTGCTGTTAGTCCACAGAAAGTGCGCGTCAAAATAATACAAAAGTAGCGAATTTTTTATTGAAGCAATATACCTATATGGTATGATGTAGTGGCTAACAAAACAAAAGGACAGGGCGAAAAAACTACAGTTCCGTTTATTGACAGTACTTATTTATGTAATGCTTATTTAATTAATTGGCAGTTTGTTGCTATGGATTTGTGCAGAATTAAGAATTAAACATCTGAGTAACTCTTATACTACCTAAGTCTACAGCAGTAAGCAGTGGCGTTTCTGGATTTTGTCAAAACCTGCTAAAATATTTATGCGAGAAACATTTGCTGTATATGCTCTGTATATTGTAATGAAGTTCATTAGAATGTCACTTTAGAAATTAGCTGACTGATATTTTAAATTACCTTTAAATTACGTTCACAAAGGTTTTACACTTATATGCCATTTCTAAAATGTCTAAATTGGTGGCATACAAGTTGGAAATATTCATATTTGCCATTTTCGTCCCAATTTGTTATTATATTGATGTCTGTATTCAGTAAAATCTGTAGTCTTTGTGTTATTAAGTAAATACTGAACCAAAGGGAAAGTACACAATTTTAAAATTTCATCTATTATGATTATCCAAAAATTATTGGACTGTTCTGATCGTTTCTTTGCCACTAAAATACACCTATCGTACTGAACATTTCCGGAACTTGGAAGGCTGTCAGGTGGAGGAACGGAATCAGAAATACAAACTCCGTTCATATTTTATACGGATTTTCGTCCGTTATTAGTAGTCTCATGGTGACAAGGAGTAATCGGGAAGAATCAACATCAAATGTTCCAGATTAAAGTGCAATAATTTGACAAAGCATAGAGTGAGGTACATTAAGCTAATTAAATCATTGTTTCAAATGTTAATAGTCGTCGCCCTTGCAACTCTGTGTAGACCAGCTAATAGTTCATATTTTTAGAATATGCGACAATACTAGAAACATTGTAAAATACACACTTCAGCTTTTACTTCCTCTACCACAATGTAGCTTGTAGGTAGAGAAGGTATTGCATTTTATCAAAAAATTCAATATCTAGATTTCACCGGAAAAGTCCATTTTGAGGCCCAGTGTGTGTGTGTGTGTGTGTGTGTGTGTGTGTGTGTGTGTGTGTGTGTGTGTGTGCGCGCGCGCGCGTTTGTGTGTGAACAGCATGACTCAAAAACGAAAAATCGTATAAATACCAAATTTTCAAGAAAACCCCTCCACTCCAAACTATCTTTAAGCTCAACATTTAAAAAAAATTATTACGTTACTTTAAGGTATTTTCATGGCAAATAAAATGTACATCTTGAATTTTCTGTGAAGCTATTTCATTCGGAAAGTTTTGTATAGTTTTGCTTAACTGGTAAACGTTAAGTGACAGACAAAAACGTGCTGTACGAAAAATGTACACTTCTTTAAAATATGCAATTTATAATACACAAATTATTTCAAATACATTTTTGTGGTATCAGCCACATCCAAATATCGGTTATATTGGTTTGAATTGTTCAATACAAGTTTTTTAGAAGTCTTGTCGCTATTCACTTGTTTCTTGTGATTTCATGGAAACAGCATAGAGCTTTAAAGTCATAACAAGCCAGTTGAAACATCATGACTATCGATTCAGTTTCCTCTATCGCTCTTGTACCTACAACGAAATGTGTAACGCAACTATATCTGCAAAGGTTTACCTCCATTAACGTAAAGTAGATAGCAATTGCATAGTAAAACTTTGTACAAGCTATATAAAAATATAGTGGGTAGAGAAAATCATGTTAATGTAATATATCCGACTTTTTTAAAAGTTTTTCTTCGGTTCAGTAAATATTGCTTCCCAGCCTTGTAGTGTAATATTTTACTACCCCGTGATAAATTTTACATCGGTCAAAAATAAGAGTATAAAAAGAAAAGGTGCGTATATTGTACAGTTTACATAAAACTAGAGAAATGCAGGTCATTATGAACCACAGAATATCGCAGCTGAAGGAGGCCATGGCTTCACTTCCGGGGGAAGTGGAGCAGTGAACTGTCGTAGAGGCCACGGTCGAATTGCCTCAAACGTTGAGCTTCATATACAGGACGGAACTGTGCGTCACTATTTTTTTCTTCTCATTTTCCCCATGTTTTCTCATGTAGAGTGCTATCTCAACAATACTGGACAGAGGCTTATAAAGAGAATATGTTCCAATAAAGAAAAAGGAACACGCCGCATGTTTGTGCAACTAAGGCAAGAGACTGTCCCTGCAGGGCCGGACACAGGACTTGTTTTCGGGGGCGAGGGGATCTGATGATGTGCTACAATTAGAAAATCTGGAAATGTCATCGTATGCATAAACATAAATCAGATAATTGTCTTACGGAGACAAAGAATCTGAATATATCTGTGAATTAATATGAATACTTTTTTCTTTAGTTACGTACTTTTTACGTTCCAAATTTTCGGGGGGGGGGGATACAATCCCCCTATCCCTGCCTTTGGATCCGCTCCTGTGACCCTGGCTTCCTTTAGAGAGCAGCTAACATGTTTTGAAACACACCTTACTGGCGAAGAAATGCAGCGTTTTATTCTTACATTTTTGGAAATGGATATGGATTAACTTTTGGATGCAAAGTTGAAGTTAACTTTTTAGAAAACTTATGAAATAATTTACCAATAAGGATGACATTTAAACTTATTGTTTAAATGATTTGGTTACTAATTTCTGCTGTAAGTTATTGATATTCATTGTTTGAGAGCTTTATTCTTAATCAGAAGTTCTTTAATAGAAATGTGGCGTGCAAGCCCTAAATGATGTGAGTGTAATGTTAAATTCCTGCACTAAGTAACTGCATACGTACACCTAGTGATATTGTAAGTTGTGTCATAACTATAAACGTGGGTAGCACAACAAAGAATGACTCTTTCAATCCACTTATTAATGATAAGATAGTGAATACAAAGAACAGATAGTTACTCCAAATATCATCCCTTGGTAGGCCGCACAGGCTATCACACGGTGCGGCGGGGCCGATCATCTATAGCACCACGCATGACATTTACTGTACTGTTCGCTTCAAATCTCGTTTTAGGACTACAGATTTCTGTATCGTGTCGTGTCGTGTCGTGTCGTGTCGTGTCGTGTCGTGTCGTGTCGTGTCGTGTCGTGTCGTGTCGTGTCGTGTAAGCTGTCCTATTTGTCCTATGATTGGTATTCCAGCGGATTCAGATCTAGACTTCCCTACGGCCAATCTTGATGCACTATAAACTCGGGAACATTGCCCTTAAGCCACTGTTGCATGTGTTTAGCCTTATGAGCTGGTGTAAAAGTGTGGGAAAAGTTAAGCATTTTGCTTATAAATGCGGACTTTAGTAATTATTTATGTTTTTGACAGTCCTATATTCAAAGACTACCTGGCCATTTTATTCATTGGAATTTTTAAATCTATTTATTGGGCATAATAATGCAGTTTTGAATCTCCATTTTATGTCGATGTTTCCGTTTATGCAATTTAATCTTAACATATCAATTCATTTGATTATAACACTTGCTTACAAAAGGTAGGGTAACGCTTAATGCAACAGAATGTACACACTACACTTAAAAAATACGTGGTTTCAAGGTTTCCCCTTAAATCCTCTTTCTGCTCAAACAAGAAAGAAAAAAGGAAGACATCCAAGCCTTTGCTACAGCTTTTTAAGAAACTGCTCAAATTGGTGACCTGCTTTTTCAAGCGAAGTTGACATCGGAACAGGAACCAATGTCGTACTTAATCTAAGATTGCTGGTGTATGTGGAATAACATCACAAGTTGCAACTATCGAGGAATTAACACCTCCCCTGACTTCTGAGAATAGTTTCATATATCATAGACTTGAGGTGTTTCCTGAAAAAAGAAAACAATAGGCTTGAGGTCCGAAGAACACAGTGGCCAGGCTTCATTGTTACTGACCCTTCCAATCGAGGAGATCGATTGGAAAGAGCTTAGTTCAAATGTTCTCGCACTACCCAGAAGAAACATGGAGCTCCATAATGTTGCAACCACATCCGATGTCAAATATACAGAGATGTATTTACTAGAAGTACAGGTAAAATATATACAAAAATTAAGATAAATACGCCTATTTAACCGAGAGGATAGCACGTATGGGCTAAGGATATGTTCTGGAATAATTCCGACCCATATGTTGTTGTTGTTGTTTTCTAGTGCCTTGCATCTGGCAATGAAGCCATTAGCATTCGTGCTTTCCAATACTTTTGAACTGTAGTTGCTTCTGATCTTAATGCTTCACAGGTCTTCAAGTGTTCTTCATTCATTTCTGCTGGATCGTTACACAGGACACATATTGGTGAGGCTGAGATACCTATTCTGTACAGATGACTTGCTAAGCAGTCGTGATTTGTCAATAGTCGGAAGGCTGCAACCGCTGTTTACCTTGGTCTCTGGGGGATTATATCTGGATTGGAAAGTAGTGTAATCCATTTTTTATCTTTGGCATTTGTTTCTATTTCTTGTAGATATGAATGACAAAAAATTTTTATGATCAAGCGTTTTATTGAGGAATATGAGAAATTGAATTTAGACTTTTGTTTTATTGTTGTGCCTTTCTTTGCAAGTGAGTCTGCAGCTTCGTTCCCCATGACTCCACAGTGTGCTGGAATACATTGGAGATGAACAGTCTTATTAACTTTTTGGAGTTGTGTTAACATTTTGTAGCATTCTCTAATTTTTGTTGACTTCTTTGTAGTATTTGAACATATTCCCTGAATTGCAGCTTTAGAATCTGAAAGAATTACTGCCTTGTTAAATTTATTTAAGGGAAGATTTAATAATTGTCGGAGAGCAATGTATATAGCCTCTATTTCTCCATCATAATTTGTTGTGTCTCTGCCAACAGAATGATAAAAGGAAAAATGTGAACACGTAACTCCAGCTCCAGTAAGGTTTTCCTTCGAGGATCCATCAGTATATATGTGCAGCCATTCTTCTGTGGGATACCTAGTATTGATTGTTTCCAGAGCTAGAAGCTTTTGTATTTCTTTTGGTGTGTCTGATTTACTTATTTCCTCTATTAATTCCAAATTGAAGGTAGGTTGCAATAATTCCAATGGATTTTCTCTTATAAGTAGATTTTCTCTGGTGTTAGGAATGTTCAATTTGGATTTAATCTGTGTTACCTTTTCTAGGAAACTACTATGAGTTTTAAGGATTGAATGGGGGAGGTTCTCTTCTGTCCTTCCGACCCATATGTTCACATAAAACATTTGCTGCTGACTCCACAACATGTTGCTTGACATGGTCCTGAACATGACTGTTTTTTTTTTTTTTTTTTTTTTTTTTTTTTTAAGACTATTCCATCCTCGGTGAACATAGTGTCATTAGTGAACAATACTGAAGAAAAAATTCTGGCTGCTGCAGCCAAGTTCAATTACATTATTATAAAGAGGGTTCAGAGTTTGCCGGGCTTGGCACTTGCACCTTTTGGGATAAAGCTTTTCTTCGTGTATGACTTGTCACAACTAAGGGGCTTAGAGCCCAATTGCACGTCAGTTAGTGCGAGTGCTGATAGCGCTCTTTTGCAATTCTATGCAGAACATGTTCCTCAAATTATACTTTGCGTCGAATTCGTTTAGCAGCTTGGTTCCACATTCTCGCAAACGCCAATCGATGGACCGGAAAGTGGAGTTTTGTGACTTGTTTCTTTCGGGATATCTTTTAATTACAGTAATGTAGCTGCTAAACCATTATTTATTGTATCACCATAAATGAGAACCATATCTGCAAGTTCAGAGGTGTAAAATGTTCGCCATGCTATCTCCCCTCAGCTTGTGAATCGCAGTGAACCTAAACAAAGGAATGGTAGAATAGCTGTCGCAAAATTTGATGGCGTGTGGCTCGATACTAAATTTAATCATAGGCTTGTCACGTCTTGCTGTGTTGTATAGTTAAAGACACTGTGAAATCACGCTGTAAAGCCAATTATATAAATATCATTTGCACCCACAAAATTTATTTTTAAGCACTGATCTCCGCCTCTCGATGACGGTGTCAATAATTTTGAAGCAGTGTTTCTGCTCCTCGATGATGTGTTTTGGGCACCAGTGGAGCTTAAATCCACAATATCTCTGCTCGTGGTTGTACCTAGCTTCACTCGAGCGATGAGATTCCTAACTCAGGGTATGCGTGAGTGTTTGTTGGTTAAGGACAACACACTCATTGTACATAATATTTAATAAATCCTTAAATCCATAGTCACTAAGAAGTTACCGACCGATGTAATACAATATAAATTTAATATTACTTGTAGAATTGGTAGCTATATATAGGAATATAATTCTCCACGTCATGGGCAGACAACTGTGTAATACCAACGACCGTTGCAGAAGAATGCAAATGCGTGTTGCTAACACGCAGCTATAGACGGTTACGTGCGGCTTCTATGCTTGTCCCTTAGGAAGTCCTTGTAGCTACTACGCTACTCACAAGAGAGGTCAATATGTTACCCTTCATGCTGGCTATCGGATAAGTCCCCTCTTTTTTTTTTTTTTTTAATTAATTCCTAGAAGTCCACCTACTTCGAATCTACTCTGCGATGTTCCCCTTTCACTTCTGCTAATTCCCACCCAATTACCTGGGATCACCCAGACGCGGCCAATTCCACCTGATGCCTAATGATCGACCCTCTCGTGTTCTACTAATTACCTAACGACCTCAACTGCTAACAGCAAACAAATTCCCTATACAGAATAATTTATACACGTTAACTTGATACAATGTATTCCTCTGATTTTTATTTCATCTATACTGGACTATCTTCTCTAACATCAATTAATTATGGATCCTACTTCACTACTTCCCTTATTCTTTTAAAATGAGAATTTCTTTTATGAAATCCTAATTTCGGCATCAATTTGCATAACAGGAAAAATAATAGTAATAGTCTGCTATCAGCCGCCATTAAATTTTGCGGCTACCATAGCTGCCGTGGTACTTATCAATTACAACCGTGTCCTTGCGCATGCATATCGTAATACTTCTTCATATTATGAAAAAAATAATAACTACGTGATAACATTCCAACCTGTATTCTTTGGAATTAAAGCTGTTGACATTGAAGAGTTACCTTTAGAGTAGGTTACAATACACAAGAAGGCAGTTAATTCTATGCTAGAGAAGCAACTTTATTTGCATTCTAAACCAAAGTTTAACCTCACTTGGCTTTAATACCGACTTACCAGCGTGTGATTGCACCATGTTTTAAACGCCATGAAACTGTGCTAAGTTTAGCCATGGACCATATATTGTCTACTTCAAGTGTGTCTATGAATAAATAAACGAATTTATTGTACTTATCTACACAAATCTACGCTCTTCTAACGAAATTCTTACATCTTGTCTTTGTACAATGTACAATGTCTTTCCTTTCTTGTTGGTTACCTGTCGCTTTTGGATCCTGCCCTTTGGCAGCTTGGGTACCAATTACATTCGTTTGTTCTTTATTTCTCTACCTTCCCCTCTCATTTCTTTCCCGCCTTCTCTTGACTCTTCGCCTTCCTTGTCCACTTCTCCTTGAGTTTCCATAAAAGTTTCCCTATGTTTTTTATCTTTATCTCACCTTTATTTGCTTACATTTTCACTTATGTGAGTTTTCTATTCATATTGTCCCATTTTCTTTCCTATATCTCTTCCCTCCAGTATCTTACATCTCCCTCGCTCCACACACAATGCAGTCTTCTACTTTATCTCCTCTTACTCCTTTCTTTAGTATCTCCCCTGTCGTTGTACAAGCAAAACCTTCTCTGTTTGTTACATATTCCCACACTTCTTTTTCTGCCCCATTCCTTTTTTATTACACTATAAATATAGCTCCAAACATGTTATCCCTTCTATTGTTCCCCATACTTCTTATCTTTCTATATCCTCAATTGTGTTCCTTTACTTTCCAAAAACTACAAAGTAAAAGCTCTATTTTCTTACTTACTTATGTTACCCCCCCCCCCCCCCCCTAATTTCTACTGTATACGTAATTCTTGATTCCATTAGTGATTCGTAAATTCATTCTAGTCAATTTATCGTCATTGTCGGTAATTTGTACTTACATCTTAACCCTATCGTTGTTGCCCTTCCTTTTGCTAGTGCGTTTTACTACTATATGTGCTTCCCATCCTCCATTGCTGCGCAACCTTACTCCTAAATACCCAGTCAAATTCTCTCACTACCTTTAACCTCTTACCATTTGAATTCCATTTCCCATCTTCGGTGAATTTGTTTTGTTTTTAATGCTATTTTTTCATTTCTCTATATTTAGTTTTATTCTCCACTCTGTGTAAACTTTATCTACCCTGTTTATGGCTTTTTGTAGATCTATTACCATTATTGTCCCTATCATTAGATCGTCTGCATATGTACAGTAAACCAGATATTTCTTTATTCATTATAGTGGGACAATGCATATTGTTTCCTTTGATTTTCTTTAAAGTGTCGTCTTTCTTCTTTCTTTATCTGATGACCCTCCCCTTATGTAGGACTTACAAGCCAGTGCCTAAAGTCAGACGCCTGTCAGGGAGCAGACGAAACTATGGGCTGGACAGAGTGAAGACCTGGAAGCTGGTGGTCAGCCCAGCACCCGAGGAAGAGGATGATATGAAATGCAGGCGAAATCGATGAATGGAAAGGTAATGATGGGGCAATTGGTGGAACGAGTAGTGGGGGAAACCGTAGAAACCGCAGAAAACCCGCCTAGATGCCGCTTCGCCCGCTACGAAGACCATATGTGGGTCCCTGGGGTCGAATCCGGGCCGTTTCGGTGATAGGTCAACGGTATAACCCCTTGGCCACGGCGCCGCTCTGAAGTGTGATCTAAAATATGGTACTGAATAAAATGAGATTAAACTTACAGCCTTACCCTAGCTCTACCTTTTCATATATTAATTTTCATATTCCGTGCTTTTCATACCAAATAGAAAATGTTACTCGTTCATAAATTTACCCTTATGAATTCTTCACTTACTTATCCCTCTTCTATGTAATTTCCACATTAATGCTTCTTTGTTTATACTATCAAAGAATTTCTCGAAATACGCGAAATATATGTTCACGCTTCCTCTTTTCTTGCCTAAATATTTATCCACTATCATTCGTATTAGGAGTATATTGTCAGTCCCCCCCCCCCCCCCCCCCCCGTTCCTGAAGTATGCTTAAAATTCTTATATTCTTCATTCTGTTTCTGCCCACTTTTTGCAACTTCTCAGTCATTATTCCTGTGTATATTTTCTCTAAAAACGTTTAACAGATTGGTTCCTTCATAATTCGTTGATCTATTTGTCCCTCCCTTCCCTCTATGAATTGGTAGTATCATATTTATTTTACATTTTCTGGGCTGTCTTTATTTTCCTTAATTTTGTTCAATGCTTTCGTTATTACTCTTAGTTTCGATTCTTCCTTACCAAACTCTTTTCCAAATTCCCCCCAGTATCCCATCCACCCTTATTGCTTTGTCTTTATTTAGGTTTCTAATATAAACTGTTTAGAACCTGGGCGACCGAGCTTTGCTCGGTTTTTCTTTACTTTTTCTGTTCTGTAATCGTGGTTTTTTTTTGGGGGGGGGGGGGAGAAACTTATTTAGATAAACTTGAAAAGCAAAATGTTAACTAAATATACATTTTCATCCTAATTGTTGGAGCCGTTTCCGTGACGAGACCTTTAATATCCTTGCTTGTTTGTTGAAATTGGTCCATTAACAGAGAAATTATGGCCAAAATAAGGTTTCGACTAATTGTGACTGTTACGCGTAAAATCGCGTGTATATCTATACACCTGTATAGATAAACTTAAAATACAAAACCTTGTCCGAATACAAAATTTGATCGAAATCGTTAGAGCCGTTTCCAAGTTGCGCGGAATATACATATATACAAGAATTGCTCGTTTAAATATATAAGATATCTTCTCTACATATAATCTCTACATTCTGTGAAATTATTTTGTTGTAGTTCATTAACATTTTATTACTAGGATTAATGCTGCACAGCAGGCGTTTAGTATTTATTATATTGCTTTAAGTAAGTACATAATAACAATTACATACCTGGAATACTAAATTTTATTTATTATTGACTTATTAATTTGTTTGTTTAGTTATTCATTCATTATCTATTTACTTATTTACTTCTTTCTTTCTCTCTTTCCTTCCTTCCTCCCTCCCTTCCACCTCCCTCCATTCCTCCCTCCCATCCTTCCTTCCTCGCTTGCTTCCTCCCTTGCTTACTTGCTTCCTTCCTTGCTTCCTTCCTTCCTCCCTCGCTTCCTCCCTCCTTCCCTCCCTCCCACCCTTCCTTCCTCGCTTGCTTCCTCCCTTCCTTCCTCCCTCGCTTCCTCCCTTCCTTCCTCCCTCGCTTCCTCCCTTCCTTCCTCCCTCCCATCCTTCCTTCCTCGCTTGCTTCCTCCCTTGCTTACTTGCTTCCTTCCTTCCTCCCTCGCTTCCTCCCTCCCTCCCTCCCGCCCTTCCTTCCTCGCTTGCTTCCTCCCTTCCTTCCTCCCTCGCTTCCTCCCTTCCTTCCTCCCTCGCTTCCTTCCTTACTTGCTTCCTTCCTTCATCGCTTCCTCCCTTCCTTCCTCGCTTCCTTCCTTCCTCCCTCGCTTATTTCCTTCCTCCCTCGCTTCCTCCCTTCCTTCCTCGCTTCCCCCTTTCCTCCCTCGCTTCCCCCTTTCCTCCCTCGCTTCCTCCCTTCCTTCCTCCCTCACTTCCTCCCTCGCTTCCTCCCTTCCTTCCTTGCTTCCTTCCTCCCTCGCTTCCTCCCTTCCTCCCTCGCTTCCTCCCTTCCTCCCTCGCTTCCTCCCTTCCTTGCTTACTTCCTTCCTTCCTCCCTTCCTTCCTTGCTTCCTTCCTCCCTCGCTTCCTCCCTTCCTTCCTTCCTCCCTCGCTTCCTCCCTTCCTCCCTCGCTTCCTCCCTTCCTCCCTCGCTTCCTCCCTTCCTCCCAAGCTTCCTTCCTTCCTCCCTCGCTTCCTCCCTTCCTCCCTCGCTTCCTCCCTTCCTCCCTCGCTTCCTCCCTTCCTCCCTCGCTTTCTCCCTTCCTTGCTTACTTCCTTCCTTCCTCCCTCGCTTCCTTCCTTCCTCCCTCGCTTCCTCCCTTCCTCCCTCGCTTCCTCCCTTCCTCCCTCGCTTCCTTCCTTGCTTCCTTCCTCCCTCGCTTCCTCCCTTCCTCTCTTTTTCCCTTCCTCCCTCCCACCCTTCCTTCCTCGCTTGCTTCCTCCCTTGCTTGCTTCCTCCCTTGCTTACTTGATTCCTTGCTTCCTTCCTCCCTCGCTTCCTCCCTCCCTCGCTTCCTCCCTTCCTTGCTTACTTCCTTCCTTCCTCCCTCGCTTCCTCCCTTCCTCCCTCGCTTCCTTCCTTGCTTCCTTCCTCCCTCGCTTCCTCTCTTTTTCCCTTCCTCCCTCCCACCCTTCCTTCCTCGCTTGCTTCCTCCCTTGCTTACTTGATTCCTTGCTTCCTTCCTCCCTCGCTTCCTTCCTTCCTCCCTCGCTTCCTCCCTTTTTCCCTTCCTTCCTTCCTCCCTTTTTCCCTTCCTCCCTTTCTTTCTTTCTTTCTTTCTTTCTTTCTTTCTTTCTTTCTTTCTCTCTCTCTTTCTCTCTTTCTCTCTTTGTTTCTTTCTTTCTTTCTTTCTCTCTCTCTTTCTCTTTCTCTTCTTTCTTCCAATAAATTCATCTGTATCAAGGCTGCTATTGGAGGGGATAAGAGATCTAAGCCATCTCCCTGTTTTGTTCTTCGGATTGCCTACCGTCCAAAGAGCTTCTATTATATTAGCACTGTGGCGCCATAAAATCCGACGATCCCAAACCACGAAGTCGGAGGGAAAAAGGAGAAGAATGTCACCGAGTGTTGCAAAATGGCTTGCTTGATTTATGTTAATGACAAAAGCAAGTGACCTCATTTACAAAAAAAGCTGGGGAAGACATAGCAAGTTGAGTAAAATAGTGACCATGGTCACTAATTTGAATAATAAACGCACAGAAATATTGCTTGGATGTACTCTTTCGGCAATACATTTTGAAATATGCGGCTATTTGCAAAATTGGAAACTAAAACATTAATCTTGAATGTAATGGTGGTCAGTACTGAGCGCACGGTGAACTTCATGATGTATTTCGTGAAAGAAATTCTGTTCCAAATGGCTCACTTAATGCACGGGTGAAATAATTGTTATAAATAAACCAGTTAGCTATAACGTCTTAGTGACAGAATCACAGAAGCAAGTGTAAGAATTGTGCTAATTCTTCTTGAGCAGTCATGAACCGCAACAGATTTTTGTTGTGAAGTGTACCAAGCGGTTAGTGAGGCTCTTGTCGTAAGCTCACAAGTCACTGAATAGCAAATAAAACTTGAGTGCCGAATAATTTTATTGTTGAGCCTGTATCTCGTATATTGTAATAGCACCCACGTTTCCGTGATATCCTTAGGGTAACAATTTGTCTTAAATTTCGCAGGACACTCCCACATTTTTGGACTTTTAAATATTGTCCTTCGTGGAGCAGCATTTGCCCCAATTTTTGTTATTCTTCCCCTTCCATTTCTTTAGTCTAACTTTCTAATGTTTCCACAATCAATAATTATGCTGCCCACCAACTGATAAATTTCTTGAACTAAGTTTTAATCAGGGCAAATGCCATAGTAAGATATTAGAAATAGGCTTCACACTTACAGCAGAGCTTCAAGTAAACATTCATTTTAATATGGCAAGTAAATACTACTTCTTATGCTCTCCTTAGTGAAGAAGTTCTAGCATGCTCAAGAACTAACAGGAAGTTCTACGCCTTTAAACAGAAATAATAACATTCAGACTTGTTATGTACTTCCAGAAATAAATCTGTAGCTCAACAAATAAAGCAAGTTTGATAGTTGCAGATTTTATTGCAGAAACAATATTTAATGCTATTTTAATATTTATGAAATGTTTTAGTAGATCTGGAACTAATATTAGTCTTCTGTTATCTGCATCATTGGAATATTTTGTCCTTTGTGTTTTCTAATTTGTTAATTAAACAACCTGTTGATTTATAAAAGATGAAAGACAGCTAAATTTCACGTTATGCCGAGTTCCTCAAAATCCTGAAAGTTTCCCTGTTTCATTCGTCTCTTATGAAGGTGGTAAACTTTAGATATGCGTTAGCGTGTTTAACTTTCCAACCCAGAGGTCCAAATTTCCAACACTAGTTAGGATGATTTTCCCTTATCCTCAAGATATGTCGGAACAATCTCAGTCTAGTGGGCTTCGGATTCATCTGTGCATCATTCACCTATTTCATACACCACCTATACAGACCCGAGTTGTAAAAAATCGATGCATAAAGTAATAATGATGATGATGATATCTTTTTATACACATAGCTATGGACCTACAAGTTCTCCGTCAAAACGCTTTGTTATCCGTTTTCCAAGCATGCCGCTCAAATTCTCGAATGAACCCCATAACTTTAAAAACGGGTGAAATTGTATACTTTGCAGAATTAGAATATTCACAAAGAAAATAAAAGATAAAATACTTGAAAGTCCAATGATTTGCAGACAAGTGACATCTTTACGGATATGCAAAAGTAGGTGTTTGTTCTGTGAATGTATGAAAACTTTGTCCCACATAGGAATGTAGTGGAGTCGTATGTATGCCTGCTGCGCCCCCTTGTATTCAAGTCACGTTGATACGTACTTATTATTCAAGCGCATGCGCAAGGTGACAAGCAATTGTCTTGTAGCAATGCGACGTGGATATGCAGCATGTGAACGCATTCTTTCCAAATAGGGTCAAGAAACAGTGCCTGTGGTCTCCTAGTCTTCTTTTTAATCCTAACCTATTGGTTTTGTATTCGCATTTTCTAAACACAAATATGTATTTTTTAACGAGTATGCTAATTAGAAACATCAAATGCAAATTTACTGATACTTTAAAGAAAAAATACTATAAAGAGAAGTATACCAGCTTTACTCTGAGCCTTTTTCAGATCAACAGTTTATTTATCCAAGGTTGACAATTTATAGCCATTTTCAGAAACCAGCAATTTCACTATTTCTGAGAATAATAAGTAGGTATTACTTCCTTTATTCGTCCATTTCTTTTATAGTATGTCTACTCTTCTGTACACTGCTATGCAATAATTATAATTAATTATTAAAGATTGTTCCTGAAATTACCTGAACAGCTGATTGTTGATTATACATTAATGATATAGGAAGAAGAAAATTGCTGTTGACTTTTTTCGCATGTGCAAACGGCTTCAGAATAGCTATTTTAATTATTTAATAACTCCCTTACTGACTGTTCTTTCTTCTTTTCCTCTGGTGATTTTGAGGATGAATTTCATTTCCATCGCAAGATACCAGTGAGTTGTACACTAGCCGAAGTTAGAGTTTGTACCGTTTATGATATATTGAACTTGAATCAGACAACTTGCTATGCATTGCCAATGGAAGGAGCGATGCTCCCAAATACAGAATAAGTAGTAGCGGCTCGTAGGTATACCTTTTGGGTGGGTGTTCACAAGTTTTAGTCAGATAGCCCTGTAAATGTGAAATAGCATCTGCTGTACACTAGTTATAATTATGAAATTGTAGCAATCGCAGCCGTTACCACCGCCTCTACCACAACAACAGCAGCAACAACAACGATGATGATGATGATGATGATGATGATGATGATGATGATGATGATGATAATAATAATAATAACAATAATAACAATAATAACAACAATAACAATAACAACAACAGTAATAATAATAACAATAATAATAATGATAATGATGATAATAATAATAACAATAATAACAACAATAACAATAACAACAACAGTAACAACAACAATAATAATAATAATAATAATAATAATAATAATAATAATAATAATAATAATAATAATAATAATAATAATAATAATAATAATAATTAATATATATATAATAATTACATATATACGTACGATTCTGTCACGAATAAATCAACTTATTTGCTAAGTCCGGTTAAAGGAAAGGATACTATATGGAATGCAGTTACTCAACTGTGAAATTTTAAGTTGCCATTACGGTCAGATGTTACTTTAGAATCTCTCTTAAAGTCTTTTATTTACAATTTACAATACAAGAGAATGCACAGGGGCGTACTCTTCTTTTGCAATTTTGGTTTTATATCCGCATCATACGGATCATCATTAGAGAGAGATTAGAGAGTGATTAGAGAGAGAGAGAGACAGATAGACAGACATATATGAAAAGACGCATTTATGTATACTTGACGGAAGCGAGGTGTGTATAATATCACAGTGTCCATGCTCAGTCTGAATCAAACTGGTATCAAAAGGTGTAATAACTAGGGCTAGGAAGTTCATGCATTTCCCTGTTTTTTCATAGGGGTTAAAAATGTATGCTTTTACATTATGTGCACGAATTACGGAGTTTTCAGTTATTTGAACATGATTTTATGGTACATATAACTGCATGTTTTCTTGATTTTTGATAAATGCGTATTATTTCAATATTATAGCCCCTATACTACATATTTTAATGATCTTTATGGTTTTTTTATTGCTTTTTCCTATCTGGATAATATTTTTCATATTGGAGTATTGCACATGATAATGCAACTCATGAAGATTTAAATATTATTGCTCCTATATTGCATATTTTAATGATTTTTATGCTTTTTTATTTTTTCATCTGTATAATATTTTTCATATTTGTAGCATTTCTGAGACAATGATTCTTTCCCATTGGTAGATAGATTTGTGTGCGAAGATAGTTTTTGTTAAATCTCCTAAAAGAGTTAAGTTGTTTAGATCAACAGACTTCCTCCTGCACCGGTGTTAACTCGATGGGGAACACGGGTTGATGCAGTTTTATATTATGCTGAGCACATAGAAATAGTCGAAGGGGTTGTTAATTCATTGGACTCGAAATATGCTTCATCAACAGAAACTGTGCAAAATATTCTGTCACGCACTGTTAAAAGAGGATCTTGGTTTCATATCTGCCCACTTTTCTTTCCTACCAACAGCGATAACGGCATTGGAAGCTGTAGGATCTCCTTTGTATGAATCACTCACTGTCTTTGAAAAAAAACAATATGTGATCTAAGTTCGGTTCCTGGTAGCATAGGACAAAAAGTGAAGCAGAAAGTGAATTATGTAATGCCCCGATAACATCTTGGGACGTGGAGAGAAGTTTTTCACGTTACAAAAGTGTTTTGCAAGACAACAGACGATGCTTTACAGTTGAAAATTTGTGCAAAGTGTTGGTTGTGAAGTGCAATTTAGCAGTTAATACTAGCAGTGGGACCACTTCTGCTTCAACGTCTAAGGAATAAGGTAACTTTATTTATTACTTATACTAACTCGTCTTGTCTACTGAAAAGGGTTATTAATTGTTTTAATTAAATAGTGCATATTTCTTGGCATATTTTCAAGTTTTTAAGAGCATATTTGCATGCATATTTCAGTGTTTTTTAGGGCATTAACTTCCGAGCCCTAGTAATAAGGCTCTCCACCCATCTAAAGACAATAAGACATTCGACTATTAATAGCTTTAACGAGCCTAATCAGCAGGATGTTTATGACACGTCATAATTTCTTCTTCGTGTTTTTACCCATGGAAAATATAAGTGAAGCACGACTTTATCTACGGCGATTAAAATTATGCAATCCTAATGGGTCATATAGAGTTATATTTTAGCTTTTTTAACGGTTTTTGTCAGATTCTTGTCATTGTTCATATTACAGTCATGCTTTCTCTTAAATTTTTGTACGTTTATCATATTTTTATATTTCTATTCCAGTTTCGCATATGTACTTGCAGTCGTCTCATAGACTTTTTTTTTCAACATCTTCTAATACTTGTCTGTAATATTTATTACAATTATCTTTCTTAGAAATATGTTTCTATGAATTATGCGAGTGAGCCATACAGAAAGAGACAGACGCATAGGAAGTGACAGATGCAAAGAAAGAACGGACAGTCCAGTGTGGCTGTTGTCAGGTTTTTCCACCAAGCTGAATTGTTTCCGTAATTCAAATTCTGAGAATTTAATGTAATGGTTGAGTGTGTGAGATACCTGACAGCAGGTAAAGAACCGGCCCTCATTTACCTACCGGACAGTGTGACTGCAGGTCGAACTAACGGTTCGATAAGTGACAAATAACAAGTATTTGTGAGTGAGTTTGGAGATAAACATTTCAGTACAGATGGCGCTACTCTGTTCTGTAAGTGTGCAAAACTAAAATAGAAGCTAAAGAGGGATTTAATGTTCAACAACGCTGCAAGACATGGGAACAACTTACATCAGAGAACGTCAACAGCTCGTGTCTATCTATCTGTCTGACAAGCGAAACTTCACATTTTAATGGTATCTGCTGATATATATATATATATATATATATATATATATATATATATATATATATACCTACCGGTGGAGAACCTTAATAATCACCACTTCCGCATTTTTAACGAACATATTTTAAATAGAATACGCCATTGTGTCGCTGTTAACAAGATTTGGGTTTCTATGGATGAAACAACAGACGCTGAAGGGGATGGTAAATCGAGCCCGTTTTGAATATTACAAGGTAAACTGAGTCCGCTCTAAAAATTTATGGTAGGTAAATTGAGTCCCTCCTAAACTTTCGGGATAGGCAAATTGAGTCCCGTTACCCGTAATTGTGACAAAAGTTTCCCTCCCACTTTGTACAGACTTGGAACTGCGCAACCATTTATCAGGTTGGTGTGGTTAAAAATTTTGTCATGTTAAAATCGTTCGTACGAGCAACTTGCAATAGTTTTGTCATACGGGTAAAAATTTAAAAGAAACATCTTTCACAAAGTCAAATCTCAGTATGCCCTTAGTAAACTTTACCATCTGCTCTTTATTTTTCTCACTAATCATCACTTCCATACTGGCCCATTCACTATCTGTTCACAGCACTAGAAGGTATGTCTGCTTACTGTACACGGATATGTCTATTGACTTTACATTGGTGCATCATGACATCTATCCCCTGGTGCCACAGCGTTGTGTTGCAATCGGTATAGCCACCCATAGCGGACTCAATTTACCACATGGATTAAAAAGATTGGGACTCAACTTACCTCTTAGGGAATCGTAAACAACTAATTATGGACTCAATTTACCTAGAGAGATACGTGGCAAACGTTGTTGAACAGGTTTTTTTCCCTTTACGAGTCAATGTCGCGTGCAAATAAAAGATCGTTTCTTTTTGAAAACTTTAAAATGTATGTAATTTTCTATTGTAATTATTTCTGATCGAGCTTCAAAATGTGACATTTATTTCATTCTGTGCATAGCTGAGGGTTACTCTGGATTGAGCAATTAAAAAAATTAGAAGTGTAACAATAAAATTATTAATTTATTACTATTATTATTGTTGTTATTATTAAATATTTTTTTATTATTATTATTATTATTATTATTATTATTATTATTATTATTATTATTATTATTATTATTATTATTATTATTATTATTATTATTATTATTATTATTATTATTATTATTATTATTATTATTATTATTATTATTATTATTATTATTATTATTATCATTATCATCATCATCATCATCATCATCATCATTATCATTATTATAATCATCTTGTTCATATTTAAGTTAACAAAATAATGACAAACAACGGTATATTTTAAATTGGGCTTACTGATAGAACTAACGCTGGGTTCTTTTTTTTTTTTGTAAAACTTATTAGATAGAAAATTATGTCCTTCCCTTTTTATTTGGGCTTCGAAGAAATATCAGTTTGCTGAACTGTTGTCTTCTCCAATCTCCCCTTTTTCATTCCTAGCTTTGGTAATGGATTCCGGTATAAAATACAAAAGTTCATTGACCAGAGGTGCAGATAAACTAGGATGTGACTAAAATGAATTTGATAATTATAAGAATAATTAATTATTAATAACCATTATTACAAAATCACCAACGTTCAGTCAAACCTAGCAGCGTTCAGCGCTTATATTTTTGTTTCAAAAGACAAAGAATTGCGTTTGTTCGGTTTTCCTCCGAAGGCCTTCTGCTCAACCGCTTCCAACAGAAATAAGTGCACACAGATAGGCGTGAATTGTCTGAGATTGTCTAGCTTGGAAAGAAAAAGGATTGGAAAACACTCATTCACTCCGGTCTGTTTAGCTCCATTTCCAATCCCGACTACAAAGACAATGGACAGCAGGGAAGTTTAAAAACATATTTTGACAATATAATTTATAATGTTATTGTAAGTTTAATATTAATTGAAGTAACACCTATATTTTTTATATTTTGTTGCTTAACGACGCTGTCAATTGCCAAGATCACTTCAGAGTTGCCGGTGTGCCGGAATTTCGTCCCGACGGAGGGTGTTTTTTTTGTTTTTTTTTTTTTTCCCTAAATTAACGTCCTCCAACATTGTGTCATATCGGGCCCGACGGAGTTCTTTTACATGCCAGTAAATCTACTCACTTGGAGCTGTCGTTTTTAAGCACACTTAAAAACTATCGGTCTGGGCCGCATTTGAACCCGCGACCTTGGGATCAGCAGGCCAGCGTCTAACCAACTGAGCAACCCAGACCGACGAAGTAACACCTGGATTACCATCAACGTACACTGCAGGATGGTTAGAATAAAATAAAAAATTCCACAGTGTAATTTTGCAATGACAATAACAGCAGCAACAATGAAAATGGTGATGATAATAATGATGATGAAAATAATAATAATAATAATAATAATAATAATAATAATAATAATAATAATAATAATAATAATAATAATAATAATAATAATAATAATAATAATAATAATAATAATAATAATGATGATGATGATGATGATGATGATGATGATAAGATAATGATAATGATAATAACAATAATAACAATAACAATAATAGCAATAATAATACTAATAATAACAAGAACAATAACAGTAATAATAGTAACAATAGTAATAATAATAATAATAATAATAATAATAATAATAATAATATTAGTAATAATAGTAGTAGTAATAATAATAATAATAATAATAATAATAATAATAACAATAGCAATAGCAATAGCAATAACAATAACAACAATAATAATAATAATAATAATAATAATAATAATAATAATAATAATAATAATAATAATAATAATAATAATAATAATAATAATAATAATAATAATAACAATAACAGTAATAATAGTAAAATAGTAATAATAATAATAATAATAATAATAATAATAATAATAATAATAATAATAATAATAATAATAATAATAATAATAATAATAATAATAATAATAATAGTAAAATAGTAATAATAGTAATACTCATAATACTAATAATACTGATAATACTAATAATGATAATAAATAAATAAATAAATAAATAAATAAATAAACAATTAATAATAATAATAATAATAATAATAATAATAATAATAATAATAATAATAATAATAATAATAATAATAATAATAATAATAATAATAATAATAATAATAATAATAATAATAATAATAATAATAATAATAATAATAATAATAACAGCAACAACAATAGCAATAATGTACAGCACTTTATTTTATGTACTTTACGACTACATTCCTAGCACCGACCTTTTATTACTTATAGGTCATAAAAGAGGGTTATAAACTATCGTAATAACCTGTGTTGACTCACCGTTTATTTCGTATGTCCTCCAGCCATAGGCCACGTTCAATTCCTTTTTGCCCTTAAAGAGGCCAAAATTAATCCTGCCATCAGATTCATCCGGGTTGGAAATTCTTCTGGCTTGGGCGACGATCCAAAACTTGGTGCCCAAGGCAGCTACTAGAAGAGCAATGCCCAAGCAAGCGCCAAAAAATGTCACAAAAATCATTCCCCTCTTGAACAGATTCATGTTTGGGTTTATCACCGAAATATCATCGTTTTTATTTTAAATTCTTAGTACATTATTGCTTCTTTTCTTGTTTTAAACAGCATTTTTATCTAAAAACACCATTTTATCAAATCTCACAATAATCTGAAACATTATGCCGTCAATGCGCATTTGTAAATATTTACAGTGTCAGCGTAAATTAAAAAATAAAGCCCAAATCTCTTTGTAAAAGAAGTAAAGAATAAAATTGCTAATTTGTCTATTAATGGTTAAACTCGCAGTAATAAAATTTCAAAAGGTTTATGATCGAAACTCACACTCATGCAACCAACCTGCCATTTGCATAAATTAGTTTATCGGAATATAATTGGTGTATTAATTCGATAAGTCCTATGTAGAAGTCTTAGTAACCGTCACTGTTCTACCCTATATAAATGTGTTCACATACGCCCTCGTAGTCAACAAGATCCTGTTCTACACTCTCGTTGAAATCACCATCTCAACCTCCATTACAAGACACGTTTTCTGACACACGCTTTAGCTTCTTCTTCTAAAAACTCTTGCAGCAAGAACACTGACCTTAGGGCCATTCTATATTTGTGAATTAAGCGATTTTATTTTCGATAGTGAAGGTTGCTGAGAAACGATGACGAACCAAAAAACAGAACTAAAGAAAATAAAACGCCACATTTCCGGAACAAAAGCTGCCGACGTAAACGAGCTCCAACGTGAGACTGGCTGAAGGAAGTAAGTCAGTAGAGAGACGTGAGGGGAGCAGAACTAGTAAGCGTGACGTGACTACGCTGCTGTTATGCCAGAACTTTCCATGATGCATCCTTATTCTTTCATGAATAACGCATCCAAATAATGAACCAACTACTCAAGTTAGCAATATGGAAGGGGGGATAGTAAGAGAACGGTGTGGGAGAGATTATGAAAAAAATATATATTTAGACAATAAAAAAATTTTGTTCTATACGAGAAAATGCATACTTTCGCTGTCTTGTTTACATGGGTATCGGAGGAAAAGAATAATATAAAGCATGTTTGTTGTTGTTGTTGTAGTGTTTAACGCCCGCTTTTACTACTACGGCACCGCAGGCGGTGACACTGATGATACATGAAGATGGAGCACTGGTGGAATGAGATGGCGGGGGAAACCGGAGTACCCGGAGAAAACCCGCCCTGACGCCGCTTCGTCCACCACGAATACCACATGCGGGTCCCTGGGATCGAACCCGGGCCACCTAGGTGGTAGGCGAGCGCGCTAACCGCTCGGCCACGGCGCCGCCAAAAGCATGTTTGGAGACACAGTATACAATAACACATTTTTAAAGTTGTCACTTCAATAATTACATTTTTGGCTTAGGTATACAGGGGCTGTTTCATCAGCTCTGAAGTTATGCATATACTTGACCTAATAGCTATACTTTCAAAGCTTATACTTATTTGGGATAAATATGTCGTATAATATCAACAAAATAATATTAAACAAGCGCACTTTTTTACAGAAAGTGAAAAGTGATTTCAGTGATATAAATGTTAGTATCAAAATAATTATTCCGCAACATATCTAAAATGTATCAAATATGGTATATAAAAACTTACAAAACACCAACCATACTGTTTATGGAGAAGATTACTCCTAAAGATGAGTATTTTGGAACATTTTAAAAGTAGTCTTCAGGAACAAACTAATTATCACTAGAACCTAAAAATACTGAGTCGTGAAAATAAACAGCGATATTGTCAAACGTGAAGATACATGCTTAGGCTTTCACGGCCGGCGTTGATTCAGGAGAATGTAGTTTCCGGGTTTGTAGGCTGGACCACGGCCCACAAGCCTGCAAACTACCTTCTATTGGCAAACTGAAAACTGTTTGAAATACTGGTATTTATCCTTAGCGCTGCAGATGAAAGTGATTTCTATTCTAACGCGTTCCCTTAATGTGAATTAAAAATTGTTACCTATTTAATTTAAAGTTCTGTTAGACATTATTATAATGATAATTAATGGGTAATAATCTCTTAAATTTAACTTGTTGAAAAGTGAAAGAAATACAATAAAGACGAAAGGACATTCAAATATTCCAATGACTTTCTTTAGGTCTTGCAGATCTATTTATCCTATTTTTACCAAATTTAATTCATTTCTGTCATCTATGTTCTGCTTCAATGCTACCAACCTCCATGCATGTTTATTATTATACGCCTGATTAGGTACGCGATGACGTTTTCTTTCAACTCTTAAGATAATATACAATAGTACGACTTTTAATTAAATTTCATCTGAGAAGTTATGTATTTTATCCGTTCAAAAGTTAAAAATGTTATTATTATTATTATTATTATTATTATTATTATTATTATTATTATTATTATTATTATTATTATTATTATTAATATTATTATTATTATTATTATTATTATTATTATTATTATTATTATTATTATTATTATTATTATTATTATTATTATTATTATTATTACTATTTTACTATTATTACTGTTATTGTTATTATTATTATTATTATTATTATTATTATTATTATTATTATTATTATTATTATTATTATTATTATTATTATTATTATTATTATTATTATTATTATTATTATTATTATTATTATTATTATTATTATTATTATTATTATTATTATTATTATTGTTGTTATTGTTATTGCTATTGCTATTGCTATTGTTATTATTATTATTATTATTATTATTATTATTACTACTACTATTATTACTAATATTATTATTATTATTATTATTATTATTATTATTATTATTACTATTGTTACTATTATTACTGTTATTGTTCTTGTTATTATTAGTATTATTATTGCTATTATTGTTATTGTTATTATTGTTATTATCATTATCATTATCTTATCATCATCATCATCATCATCATCATTATTATTATTATTATTATTATTATTATTATTATTATTATTATTATTATTATTATTATTATTATTATTATTATTATTATTATTATTATTATTATTATTATTATTATTATTATTATTATTATTATTATTATTATTATTATTATTATTATTATTATTATTATTATTATTATTATTATTATTATTATTAGTACAAGAATCATTATTTGGAAAGTGTAAATCGTATGATGTTTCTAGAATCCGAATAATGTTTCAAAGTGTGCTGGTGCGTATGTTTGAACACATCAAGGGGAACAGATTCTGAGCACAAACAGGTTTATTTCATAGCTATCCTCATGGTGGCAGCACCATACAGAAGTGACACTTTCTCTAAGTGTAGGCAGCTGTGCAAAGTTCAATAAAATAGATAACAGCTTCTTTTGTTTCCTTGCTGTAACCATTAATTCAATTTTTGTGACGTGTTTCCATTTATAAAGCCTGCAATGAGTGAACCCCGGGCCAGTTAAACTCTTCTCACCCTGATATGTATTTATATTCATATTCAGAACTTACATACATAGTATACATTATTGAAATAAGTTACATTCTACCTGTTCATAATTCATGTGCATTTACATTTATTTTTGTTTTTGTTTACATACCTACCTTTACATATTTTACACTAACTCTTGGGTGTTTCTGATCCGAAGTAGTACGAAGGATGACCTGCTTACCGGGTTTTCACTTCAAAATATGTGGTTATAAGTAACTTTTCATTTAAGTTGATTTTAACTGAAACGGAAACATTTAAGTTAATAGTCTCCACCTTTGGTTTAAACGTCACTCTTGATACCTATTTAAGGAGGAAGATTTTTCCTCAAATAGCACTCCTTTATAAAATGGATAATGTATACGTACGTATGTCTAATAACTCATCCCAAGAGCATGGTGATGTCACACAGACAATATGAGTAGAATAGAATATAATTATTTATTGCAGAAACTTCTGAGTACATCAGAGGCATTACAAGCGTTAAGTCACTTAGTCTACCTTAACACTCATTTAATTCTATACTACAACAATACAATAAATATAACAATCACATGATCATTAAACTAAAATGTGTACATCATATAATTAATTTACATTATAAATTGGGTTATCAGTCAAAAACCTTTCACTTTGTTCTTATAGTTCTTAGAATCAAGAGATTTTAAATTTGTGGGTAAAGAGTTAAACAGCTTTATAGACGGTTAAAGGAAAGTCTTTTGAGTTCTAGCATAGCAGTAACTACTTATCATGAGATTACTGTTACCTCTAGTATTATAAGTATGACACATATTATGTTCAACAAGCGAGAATCAAAATAGTATCAGAAACTTATAAGTGAAACCAAGTTTAAAGCACTGTTATATTACAAAACGTGCAAGAATGCTTAGGAACTTACCATGAGGCAAACTTGAAAACCCCAAGAATGAGAGTCTCAGAGGCGGATCTAATTTTCCTTTAGCAAGGGGCTAACACGTGCTGAAAGATACCTCAGCAACAGCCAAATGCAACCATTAATAGAACAGTTTCATTTCTAAACCTTCAAACATCTTATAAATTATTCACGAATTACCCTTTGGATGCAAGTATTAACTTAAATTTTGGAAAGCTTATCAAGTGATTTATTAAATAAAGATGCTTTTAGGGCAATATTTAAGTATTTTATTGTACAGTTTTATTGTAAGTCAGTGGCGTATCCTGAACCTTTGCGAAGACATGTAACAAGAAACGCAGAAATTATATACATTATACATGAATAACCCGATCTTCACTGCTCCAAGGAGATTTATCCCCTCCCCCCTCCCGAGCAACAAACACGGCCAACAGAAGAGCTTACACAAAGTTTCAGAGCCACATAGCCAAACTATCTTTCTATAAGGTTTAGAGTTAAATGTGATCACGAAGTTCTTCACTTTGTTCTCAGTCTTTTAGTTTTTCAAATTGGGAGTAGGTCTTCCTTTTTACTTTTTCTACTGATAAGTAGAGGAAGTATTGTATTCCACCCAAAAATTCGATGTCGAGATTTCACCGGAAATATATGTTTTGAGACCCCCTGAATCCCCCCCAAAAAAAGCATTTTTAAACAAAGTTCAGCGCGCGCGCGTGTGTGTGTGTGTGTGTGTGTGTTTGTGTCAGTCTGTGTGTCTGGACAGTATAACTCAAAAACGAAAAGTCAGTTAAAAACCAAAGTTGATATTTAAGTTTAATGTCTTTCAAGGATGCAACACAAAGATTTTGAAGAAAACAGCCGCACCCTAAACTACCCTTTACATGGAAACTTTTTCGAAAATTTTTATTTTCTTGACACTATTTTATAGATTTTATAAGTCACAAGATCTCTTCTTTGAATGAGTTGATAATTTTAAGCATGTTGAATATTTATTTGAATACAATTTGTCATACATACAGTTTCATTTAGTGGTGAACTTTTGGCCTTGCTGTACCAGAAAATATGTTGTATTTTATTACTTTCCATTAGTATTACCTGTTTTACGTTAATGTCTATTACTTTCTCTACTGGTAAGTAGGGGAAGTATTGTATTCCACCCAAAAATTCGATGTCGAGATTTCACCGAAAATACATGTTTTGAGGCCCCCTGAATAAAAAAAAGCATTTTTAGAAAAAGGTCCGTGTGTGTGTCTGTGTGTCAGTCTGTCAGTCTGTCAGTCTGTGGACAGCATAACTCAAAAACGAAAAGTCGGTTAAAAACTAAAGTTGGTATTTAAGTTTACTGTCTTTCAAGGATGCAACACGAAGATTTTAAAGAAAATAGCCCCACCCTAAACTACCCTTTACATGGAAACTTTTTCGAAAATTT
>CM060964.1:281500501-281523001 GCA_030765045.1 Tenodera sinensis | reverse complement strand
CTGATTCATGGTCTCCAGAGAACAGAGATTAATAAAAGTAAGTTCTAAGGGAAAAAATCTAACCATTAATTCCCAAAAGTGCTATTTTATTTAACCCATAACTTCCCAGCGTGTCCATATGGACACGGTTGTTAAATAGTTTTATTCTTTTTGCATTGTCTGCCTGTTATTATTTTTTGCATTGGCAACCATGCATTCTTGTCTGGAAGGGTTTGAACTCTACACGCATTCTTGTAACAATTCATTATTACCATTATCAGTGTATCTGTGACAGTTTGTATTGTAGGTAGTGCTTTGATTGTGGTAATGGAGTACATTGATGCGAAGTATTGTTTTGTGAAGAGATTCTTTGTTATTGCAAGTAAAACTGTGTGTAGTATATCTAGATAAGTTTATCAATTGTTTTGTTACTGAGAAGTGGTTAATCAATTATTCACCTTCTACTTATGACGTCAGTATTTCAGCCGTGTCCATATGGACACACTGGGCAGTTACAAGGTCAAATATTATTTTGTTTCTATTTCCCTTTGATTTCATAACAGAGGCCTCACAGAATGTTTAGAGCCAGGTTTGACTGTGCAGGATGTCTTAGACATCATATTTGAAGAAACCAAAGTTCCTCAGGCTGATGGAATTTACATAGCACCCCCCGATCCAGCAGTTCTCACAGACGAGGATTCTGGTGATGAGGATGAAGGAGGAATTCCAGACAATCTTAACGCTCGACAACTCCGGGCTGAAGCTGAAATAAGATTGACAAATTCACAGATTGAAACAGAGCCAAGAAATTTTGATTATAGAAATGGAAATAAGCAGAAAACCTGGGTTCATGGTTCCCTTACTTCAAATTTGAAGCCTTTTCCTGATTCAAAATTTTGCACATATGTTCATATGTCGCCTGTGGAAATCTTCGAGTTATTTTTTGATGATGACCTCGTAAAATTCCTAGTTGAAGAGTCAAATAATTATGCACTGTTTAAGAGCTGTCCAAGTCCTAATATAACCTGTGAAGAAATTAGATGTTTCCTTGGCATCCTCATCCTAAGTAGTTATAACCCTCTTCCTAATAAGAGATTATATTGGGATTCAAATTCAGACACAAGAAATGAATTTGTATGCAATGCCATGAGAAGGAATCGCTTTGAACAAATTCTCAGATAGTTGCATTGTAATGACAATAACAAAATTGATGAAAAAGACAAGATGTGGAAGATTAGACCCTTTATCGAAAGAGTAAGAAACAAATGTAATAAGCTTTTTGTTCCTCAGCAAAATCTCTTACGATGAATCAATGATCAAATACTTTGGCAGACATTCTTGCAAACAATTTATCAGAGGAAAACCAATACGTTTTGAGTATAAAGCATGGTGTTTATGTAGCACATCTGGATATCTTTTAAATTTTTCTTTTTATCAAGGCAAATCACCAAATCCTAATACAGCATATGAAGAGCAGTTTGGTAAGGCCACTGCTCCTCTTATTCAGATGATAGATGACTTCACAGTGGAAGTAAAGCAATTGCCATTCCATTTCTTCTTTGACAATCTCTTTACAGGACTTGCTGTTCTGTCTTTCCTAAGAGAAGAAGGTTATGGAGGAACAGGCACTATTAGAGAAAACAGGCTTCCTAAATCTTGCCCCATTGCTTCAAAGAAAGATTTGGCTAAAAGGGAAAGGGGCCATTTCGAATATTCACTTTGCAAGGATGATGGTGTTATTGTTACAAAATGGATGGACAATTCTGTGGTTGCTGTAGCATCCACATGTGAAGGAGTGGAACCTGTAACATCTGTAAGAAGATATTGTGCAAGGAGAGGAAGACAATTCAAGTACAGCGCCCTCAGATTATTGCAGCTTATAATAAGCACATGGGGGGAGTGGATAGGATGGATGAAAACATTGCCATGTACGGAATAAATATTAGAAACAAGAAATGGTATTGGGCTTTACTTTCTTGGCTAATTGATGTATCTATCCATAATGCCTGGCAATTGAAGAAGGGAACAGGACCTAGGACTACTCAGCTGGAATTTAGAAGAGAGATTGTGCAAGTGTACCTAAAGAGGTATATGAATCCTGTAAAAGGAGCAGGAAGACCTTCTACCAGTCCTCTGTGTGTATACAAATTGCGTGTTCCAAGTGATATAAGATACGATGGCATCAAACATTATATTCAGAAAATTGAGAAAAAGAGAAGATGTGTAGGATTGTATTGCAAACTGAAGTCATCAGCAGTTTGCACAAAATGTGGGAAATGTGACGTAGGATTATGTCTGGAATGTTTTGAAGTATACCACGAGTGTCACTAAATGAAACTCTTGGTTATTATTTTTGTTGTTATAAATAAGTTTATAATAATTATTTTGTTCAAATGTTGCCTTATCTGTGTTATATACTGCTTCTTGAGAATATTTGTAGTTGAATTTGAGTGATACAGAAAACATTTAAAATACGCATCTAAGTGCCCAGCGTGCCCATATGGACACGTTCTGTTTCAGTCACACTAAAGGTGTGGAAGATCAAATAACACACTGTATGCAATATTTATATGTATAAGAAGGCAATAAACAGCAAATATACAAAAATATCAGATTTTGAAAAATTCGGGCAGTTAAGGGTTAAACCACCCATTGATAGTTTGTATTTACTATTAAGAGCTATTTTAATCTAGACGGTTACCTTTATAGATTCTTATAAAACGCAAAACTCAGATAACTCGTATAAAACGTACAACAGGCTTTTAAGACAAGCCAATGATAAGCGTTTGTTGAATGGATACGACAAAGTAATCGTGCACTTTCCAAACTGTAGTAGATAAATAATACAAAGTTGTTCTCTAGATAAATAACATAATGTTGCTAGGTTTTTAAAATATTACCCATACTATGCGGCAGCTAGTAATTGACTAATTGATGCTAAGGCATTAACTTTAGAACACAAGTTTCGAGGTGATATTTAACTTGAAATACTAATGAAGCATTTTAGTATATGTACAAAACAGGATTTATTTTACGGAGAAAAATTAGCAGAATTGTTTGAAATGAATAAAATTCTCCGCAGTATAAAGATGCGAGTAGAAAGATATTACATAGTAATTATTATTTATTTAACAGGTGTTTAAGATATAATGGCGCCACAGAAACTTTTACGAGTAGTATCTACGCATTATAAATATTATGCTCAAATTTCACTCAATGTTATATGCAATGCTTGAATTATAAGTAAAATAAATGTATGTATGATTTAACTTTCGATTGGGTATAGCAGACATTTACTACAGCAATGTGTGGCAGCACTTTCCAAGGCAGTTGTTTAGCAGTCACCATTACTATCGGAGGTAAAAGTTAGGAGATGAATTTGAAATCTCTTTTTATGCCTCTAGTTGCCTTTCTCACCAGTTTTCATTGACTCAGCAACCACGAAGGGGTCGTACAAGAGGGAATTATAACTATGGTAGCCGCAAAATTTAATTGTGGCTGATAGCTACATATTACTATTGCTTTTCCTGCTTTGCAAATAAATGTTGTGGGTGCTAATGATATTTACATCACTGGCTTTACAGTGTGATTTCACAGCGTATTTAACCGTAAGGCGCGGCAAGCCTCTTATTGGATTTTATATCGAATCACCTGCCATTAAATATTGCGACAGCCATAATTGTAATAACGGATGTGTCTTAAACTTATGCAGTGTTGAAATATCAGCATGAATAAATAGTCATTGTCAGCTCATTAGTAAGGACTTGCCTTTTTCGTTTTATTTTTTGGTGGAAATCTGTTTTTTAAGAATTTCTTTTTAAATAATTTTTTTTTTCAAAATGTATCTCTATGTATTTTCAAGGTGGCATTTGTAGACTTTATATTTTTCTTTTTTCTTTTCATTCCCCCTCCCTATTTCTTTCTTTCTTTCTTTTCCTTTTTCCTTTTTTGGTAAAACTAATGTATTTACTGCTCCATATACTGTAAATAAAGTATTAAGTACAGCATTGTTTTATTTAGCAAATAAAATGATATAATGACATGAAAATACTACAATAGTGTGACAGTGCTTCCAGCTTCTATGCAGAAAGCATCCCTAAATTAGATGTCCTTTGGCTGACGTCAGGTTGCCAAGGAGGCAGGAGTGACTTTAGAGTTTGGGGAAGCTAATAGAGAAAGTTTGTCTATAGAAAAGAGTTCTGTGTGAATCTTGTGTTAATCTGTGTGGGGCCATAGCTGAATGTAATTAAAAGACATAAATAACTGAAGAAAATTCATACTGTCCTTTATAAATGTCAAGGGAGAACATTGCCACAATGTTTAGATTTCATATTGCAGTGCAAATCGCTCAGGACTCCTGAGAAGTAACAAAAGAAACTTTCACAATCAACATTGGCAAATGGGCACCACAGTGGCTGAAGAACTCTCCCACTTAACTCAAAATGACTGTCAAGAAAAGTGCTCAGAACTTTCACAGTGCCTGTTCGTCCTGGCAACATGATTTGACTGATTTGCTCCTGAAGTTCATGCACCCTTTTGTAATCACTGAATCATTTTCGTTTCTAAATAAAGGAATACGCTTTTTTCACTAGAGCTGTATCAACATTACTGTTAATGATGAATACTGAACTAAACACTTCAGGTACTGAACACAATTTATTATCAGGTTTTTCAGAAATCAGTAACTTGAGTGTTGCAGATGCCAATATTGTAGTGTTCTTCATATTTGCTCAAACATATTCTTGAACATCCGCGCTTCTGATGCAATTTAGCTTGTTTTATGTTTCACTATTAAACTTCCCTTCTTTTGCTAATTCAAGGTTGGTGAATATTTTCTTGAGTTTTCCATTAAGTGCAGGACTTGCTGGGCATGAAGTTTCTTCTAGTACAGTAATATATTCCACTAAATCTTTGGCACATTCCTTGACGAATGTTGCCTCACCCGAAATTACACTCACTTCATCATACGTCAGCGATTTCATAAAATTGGTACCAGCATTGCTGATAGAATTCAGATCTTCTAATGACACGAACTCAATTATATCACAAAGGTGCATTCCAACATAGAAAGTAGCCTCGAGCCAAGCATTCCACCTTGTCATCACTGGTACTGGAAAAAATTTAGATATCTTAGATGATACTTTTCTTTGAGAAATTGGAACATACAGATGTTTACTCTTTCTCGTAATCAGAAACACAGCTTTAATATTAGTCATCGCTGCGTTAGGATTCGTCAGTTCTTTCTTGCAAATGCATCCTACCAAATTTAGCCGGTGTGCCTTACACTGAATATGAATGTTTCCTCTCCGAGAAACACCATCAGGGAACTGAAGCACTTCGACGTGTACCTTACACTGTCACCTACTAGTCTCAAGATATTGTCGTAATTAATAGAGTGCTTCTGTAAGAATTAAGGGTTCCCCTCTTGCACAGTTTTGCATCAGCTGCTTCCAGAGTATGTACATCAGCAACATACAACTCCTGCCCAGTCTTTGGCTCAAGAGGACGAATTGACACTACAAATACATATCTACCCATACGTTCTGTCGTTTCGCCACACAGTAACACTAATTTCTGGTCACAGGCAGCTGCCTCTACTTGATTTCTTTCATTTGTCAACACTGGTACATACTTTCCTCATAGCAATGTAACTTGCGGCAAATTTTCAGCACCTGATAAACAAATTGGAAATAACATTATACGAGTATATGTCCCTTTTCTGAAGGGGCAAATGTGAAAGCCATTTTATTAAATCTAGACACAGTGATTTAGCATTATTATGGCATATACTATATGTATATATTAGTATATTATACCAGGTGGCCCTATCCAGCCGGCATTCGGGTAAGTAGGTAACCCTTCGTGCGTTAAAAGAGTTGCAGAGATCACCCGGGTAACTTCAGTCAGTGGCGTGCATGAACTTTGTTCTGCTTGTAATAGAAGCGAGTGGCAGAGGAAATGCCCAGACTTCAACTAGCGTGTGCAGCGCGTTATAATAGAAAGGAACAGTCTTAGAACATTTTCCACTTCACTTACATGACTTTATTTACCAGGGAACAAGCTCACTCCTGTATATGCTGCTATTGTCTAACATTACGGATTACAGATTGCAAATTGCTGTCACAAAATCCATACAAATATGAGGGCGCCTAATGTTTGGCATTTCTTCAGGGGCGGTTCCTCTGTACGTGCTACCGTGCTGCAGCACGCTAAACAATTTCAGAAATAATCAACTTTAAATATTTTACAACACTTTAGTTGTAAACTAGCTTTGATAATGTACAATATGAGTTACACTTGTTTCTTATTAATGTTATTGTTGTATTTTATTTTTTTAGTTATTGTTATTATTGCTATTGTTATCACCTTTATTATTTTATTTTCATTAGTTTATTATTATTATTATTATTATTATTATTATTATTATTATTATTATTATTATTATTATTATTATTATTATTATTATTATTATTATTATTATTATTATTATTACTACTACTACTGCTACTGCTACCGCTACCGCCAACGCCACCGCTACCGCTAACGCCAACGCCACCGCCAACGCCACCGCCACCGCCACCGCCACCGCCACCGCCACCGCCACCACCTCCGCCACCGCCTCCGCCACCGCCTTCGCCACCACCACCGCCGCCGCCGCCGCCGCACTGCTGCTGCTGCTACTACTACTACTACTATTACTACTACTACTTCTCATATTATTATAACAACAATTATTTTTCTTATTATTTCATACTAATTATTTTTATTAGTGTTTATTATTATTGCTATTCATATTGGTATTATTTTTGTTATTATTATTATTATTATTATTATTATTATTATTATTATTATTATTATTATTATTATTATTATTATTACTACTACTACTACTACTACTACTACTACTACTACTACTACTACTACTACTACTACTACTACTACTACTACTACTACTACTGCTACTGCTGCTACTGCTGCTACTGCTGCTACTGCTGCTACTGCTGCTACTGCTGCTACTCCTGCTGCTACTGCTGCTACTCCTGCTGCTACTGCTACTACTCCTGCTGCTACTGCTACTACTCCTACTACTACTACTCCTACTACTCCTACTACTACTCCTACTACTCCTACTACTCCTACTACTACTCCTACTACTCCTACTACTCCTACTACTACTCCTACTACTCCTACTACTCCTACTACTCCTACTACTCCTACTACTCCTACTACTCCTACTACTCCTACTACTCCTACTACTCCTACTACTCCTACTCCTACTACTCCTACTACTACTCCTACTACTACTCCTACTACTACTCCTACTACTACTCCTACTACTACTCCTACTACTACTCCTACTACTACTACTCCTACTACTACTCCTACTACTACTACTCCTACTACTACTCCTACTACTACTCCTACTACTACTCCTACTACTACTCCTACTACTACTACTACTACTACTACTACTACTACTACTACTACTACTACTACTACTACTACTACTACTACTACTACTACTACTACTACTACTACTACTACTACTACTACTACTACTACTACTACTACTACTACTACTACTACTACTACTACTACTACTACTACTACTACTACTACTACTACTACTACTACTACTACTACTACTACTACTACTACTACTACTACTACTACTACTACTACTACTACTACTACTACTACTACTACTACTACTACTACTACTACTACTACTACTACTACTACTACTACTACTACTACTACTACTACTACTACTACTACTACTACTACTACTACTACTACTACTACTACTACTACTACTACTACTACTACTACTACTACTACTACTACTACTACTACTACTACTACTACTACTACTACTACTACTACTACTACTACTACTACTACTACTACTACTACTACTACTACTACTACTACTACTACTACTACTACTACTACTACTACTACTACTACTACTACTACTACTACTACTACTACTACTACTACTACTACTACTACTACTACTACTACTACTACTACTACTACTACTACTACTACTACTACTACTACTACTACTACTACTACTACTACTACTACTACTACTACTACTACTACTACTACTACTACTACTACTACTACTACTACTACTACTACTACTACTACTACTACTACTACTACTACTACTACTACTACTACTACTACTACTACTACTACTACTACTACTACTACTACTACTACTACTACTACTACTACTACTACTACTACTACTACTACTACTACTACTACTACTACTACTACTACTACTACTACTACTACTACTACTACTACTACTACTACTACTACTACTACTACTACTACTACTACTACTACTACTACTACTACTACTACTACTACTACTACTACTACTACTACTACTACTACTACTACTACTACTACTACTACTACTACTACTACTACTACTACTACTACTACTACTACTACTACTACTACTACTACTACTACTACTACTACTACTACTACTACTACTACTACTACTACTACTACTACTACTACTACTACTACTACTACTACTACTACTACTACTACTACTACTACTACTACTACTACTACTACTACTACTACTACTACTACTACTACTACTACTACTACTACTACTACTACTACTACTACTACTACTACTACTACTACTACTACTACTACTACTACTACTACTACTACTACTACTACTACTACTACTACTACTACTACTACTACTACTACTACTACTACTACTACTACTACTACTACTACTACTACTACTACTACTACTACTACTACTACTACTACTACTACTACTACTACTACTACTACTACTACTACTACTACTACTACTACTACTACTACTACTACTACTACTACTACTACTACTACTACTACTACTACTACTACTACTACTACTACTACTACTACTACTACTACTACTACTACTACTACTACTACTACTACTACTACTACTACTACTACTACTACTACTACTACTACTACTACTACTACTACTACTACTACTACTACTACTACTACTACTACTACTACTACTACTACTACTACTACTACTACTACTACTACTACTACTACTACTACTACTACTACTACTACTACTACTACTACTACTACTACTACTACTACTACTACTACTACTACTACTACTACTACTACTACTACTACTACTACTACTACTACTACTACTACTACTACTACTACTACTACTACTACTACTACTACTACTACTACTACTACTACTACTACTACTACTACTACTACTACTACTACTACTACTACTACTACTACTACTACTACTACTACTACTACTACTACTACTACTACTACTACTACTACTACTACTACTACTACTACTACTACTACTACTACTACTACTACTACTACTACTACTACTACTACTACTACTACTACTACTACTACTACTACTACTACTACTACTACTACTACTACTACTACTACTACTACTACTACTACTACTACTACTACTACTACTACTACTACTACTACTACTACTACTACTACTACTACTACTACTACTACTACTACTACTACTACTACTACTACTACTACTACTACTACTACTACTACTACTACTACTACTACTACTACTACTACTACTACTACTACTACTACTACTACTACTACTACTACTACTACTACTACTACTACTACTACTACTACTACTACTACTACTACTACTACTACTACTACTACTACTACTACTACTACTACTACTACTACTACTACTACTACTACTACTACTACTACTACTACTACTACTACTACTACTACTACTACTACTACTACTACTACTACTACTACTACTACTACTACTACTACTACTACTACTACTACTACTACTACTACTACTACTACTACTACTACTACTACTACTACTACTACTACTACTACTACTACTACTACTACTACTACTACTACTACTACTACTACTACTACTACTACTACTACTACTACTACTACTACTACTACTACTACTACTACTACTACTACTACTACTACTACTACTACTACTACTACTACTACTACTACTACTACTACTACTACTACTACTACTACTACTACTACTACTACTACTACTACTACTACTACTACTACTACTACTACTACTACTACTACTACTACTACTACTACTACTACTACTACTACTACTACTACTACTACTACTACTACTACTACTACTACTACTACTACTACTACTACTACTACTACTACTACTACTACTACTACTACTACTACTACTACTACTACTACTACTACTACTACTACTACTACTACTACTACTACTACTACTACTACTACTACTACTACTACTACTACTACTACTACTACTACTACTACTACTACTACTACTACTACTACTACTACTACTACTACTACTACTACTACTACTACTACTACTACTACTACTACTACTACTACTACTACTACTACTACTACTACTACTACTACTACTACTACTACTACTACTACTACTACTACTACTACTACTACTACTACTACTACTACTACTACTACTACTACTACTACTACTACTACTACTACTACTACTACTACTACTACTACTACTACTACTACTACTACTACTACTACTACTACTACTACTACTACTACTACTACTACTACTACTACTACTACTACTACTACTACTACTACTACTACTACTACTACTACTACTACTACTACTACTACTACTACTACTACTACTACTACTACTACTACTACTACTACTACTACTACTACTACTACTACTACTACTACTACTACTACTACTACTACTACTACTACTACTACTACTACTACTACTACTACTACTACTACTACTACTACTACTACTACTACTACTACTACTACTACTACTACTACTACTACTACTACTACTACTACTACTACTACTACTACTACTACTACTACTACTACTACTACTACTACTACTACTACTACTACTACTACTACTACTACTACTACTACTACTACTACTACTACTACTACTACTACTACTACTACTACTACTACTACTACTACTACTACTACTACTACTACTACTACTACTACTACTACTACTACTACTACTACTACTACTACTACTACTACTACTACTACTACTACTACTACTACTACTACTACTACTACTACTACTACTACTACTACTACTACTACTACTACTACTACTACTACTACTACTACTACTACTACTACTACTACTACTACTACTACTACTACTACTACTACTACTACTACTACTACTACTACTACTACTACTACTACTACTACTACTACTACTACTACTACTACTACTACTACTACTACTACTACTACTACTACTACTACTACTACTACTACTACTACTACTATACTACTACTACTACTACTACTACTACTACTACTACTACTACTACTACTACTACTACTACTACTACTACTACTACTACTACTACTACTACTACTACTACTACTACTACTACTACTACTACTACTACTACTACTACTACTACTACTACTACTACTACTACTACTACTACTACTACTACTACTACTACTACTACTACTACTACTACTACTACTACTACTACTACTACTACTAACTACTACTACTACTACTACTACTACTACTACTACTACTACTACTACTACTACTACTACTACTACTACTACTACTACTACTACTACTACTACTACTACTACTACTACTACTACTACTACTACTACTACTACTACTACTACTACTACTACTACTACTACTACTACTACTACTACTACTACTACTACTACTACTACTACTACTACTACTACTACTACTACTACTACTACTACTACTACTACTACTACTACTACTACTACTACTACTACTACTACTACTACTACTACTACTACTACTACTACTACTACTACTACTACTACTACTACTACTACTACTACTACTACTACTACTACTACTACTACTACTACTACTACTACTACTACTACTACTACTACTACTACTACTACTACTACTACTACTACTACTACTACTACTACTACTACTACTACTACTACTACTACTACTACTACTACTACTACTACTACTACTACTACTACTACTACTACTACTACTACTACTACTACTACTACTACTACTACTACTACTACTACTACTACTACTACTACTACTACTACTACTACTACTACTACTACTACTACTACTACTACTACTACTACTACTACTACTACTACTACTACTACTACTACTACTACTACTACTACTACTACTACTACTACTACTACTACTACTACTACTACTACTACTACTACTACTACTACTACTACTACTACTACTACTACTACTACTACTACTACTACTACTACTACTACTACTACTACTACTACTACTACTACTACTACTACTACTACTACTACTACTACTACTACTACTACTACTACTACTACTACTACTACTACTACTACTACTACTACTACTACTACTACTACTACTACTACTACTACTACTACTACTACTACTACTACTACTACTACTACTACTACTACTACTACTACTACTACTACTACTACTACTACTACTACTACTACTACTACTACTACTACTACTACTACTACTACTACTACTACTACTACTACTACTACTACTACTACTACTACTACTACTACTACTACTACTACTACTACTACTACTACTACTACTACTACTACTACTACTACTACTACTACTACTACTACTACTACTACTACTACTACTACTACTACTACTACTACTACTACTACTACTACTACTACTACTACTACTACTACTACTACTACTACTACTACTACTACTACTACTACTACTACTACTACTACTACTACTACTACTACTACTACTACTACTACTACTACTACTACTACTACTACTACTACTACTACTACTACTACTACTACTACTACTACTACTACTACTACTACTACTACTACTACTACTACTACTACTACTACTACTACTACTACTACTACTACTACTACTACTACTACTACTACTACTACTACTACTACTACTACTACTACTACTACTACTACTACTACTACTACTACTACTACTACTACTACTACTACTACTACTACTACTACTACTACTACTACTACTACTACTACTACTACTACTACTACTACTACTACTACTACTACTACTACTACTACTACTACTACTACTACTACTACTACTACTACTACTACTACTACTACTACTACTACTACTACTACTACTACTACTACTACTACTACTACTACTACTACTACTACTACTACTACTACTACTACTACTACTACTACTACTACTACTACTACTACTACTACTACTACTACTACTACTACTACTACTACTACTACTACTACTACTACTACTACTACTACTACTACTACTACTACTACTACTACTACTACTACTACTACTACTACTACTACTACTACTACTACTACTACTACTACTACTACTACTACTACTACTACTACTACTACTACTACTACTACTACTACTACTACTACTACTACTACTACTACTACTACTACTACTACTACTACTACTACTACTACTACTACTACTACTACTACTACTACTACTACTACTACTACTACTACTACTACTACTACTACTACTACTACTACTACTACTACTACTACTACTACTACTACTACTACTACTACTACTACTACTACTACTACTACTACTACTACTACTACTACTACTACTACTACTACTACTACTACTACTACTACTACTACTACTACTACTACTACTACTACTACTACTACTACTACTACTACTACTACTACTACTACTACTACTACTACTACTACTACTACTACTACTACTACTACTACTACTACTACTACTACTACTACTACTACTACTACTACTACTACTACTACTACTACTACTACTACTACTACTACTACTACTACTACTACTACTACTACTACTACTACTACTACTACTACTACTACTACTACTACTACTACTACTACTACTACTACTACTACTACTACTACTACTACTACTACTACTACTACTACTACTACTACTACTACTACTACTACTACTACTACTACTACTACTACTACTACTACTACTACTACTACTACTACTACTACTACTACTACTACTACTACTACTACTACTACTACTACTACTACTACTACTACTACTACTACTACTACTACTACTACTACTACTACTACTACTACTACTACTACTACTACTACTACTACTACTACTACTACTACTACTACTACTACTACTACTACTACTACTACTACTACTACTACTACTACTACTACTACTACTACTACTACTACTACTACTACTACTACTACTACTACTACTACTACTACTACTACTACTACTACTACTACTACTACTACTACTACTACTACTACTACTACTACTACTACTACTACTACTACTACTACTACTACTACTACTACTACTACTACTACTACTACTACTACTACTACTACTACTACTACTACTACTACTACTACTACTACTACTACTACTACTACTACTACTACTACTACTACTACTACTACTACTACTACTACTACTACTACTACTACTACTACTACTACTACTACTACTACTACTACTACTACTACTACTACTACTACTACTACTACTACTACTACTACTACTACTACTACTACTACTACTACTACTACTACTACTACTACTACTACTACTACTACTACTACTACTACTACTACTACTACTACTACTACTACTACTACTACTACTACTACTACTACTACTACTACTACTACTACTACTACTACTACTACTACTACTACTACTACTACTACTACTACTACTACTACTACTACTACTACTACTACTACTACTACTACTACTACTACTACTACTACTACTACTACTACTACTACTACTACTACTACTACTACTACTACTACTACTACTACTACTACTACTACTACTACTACTACTACTACTACTACTACTACTACTACTACTACTACTACTACTACTACTACTACTACTACTACTACTACTACTACTACTACTACTACTACTACTACTACTACTACTACTACTACTACTACTACTACTACTACTACTACTACTACTACTACTACTACTACTACTACTACTACTACTACTACTACTACTACTACTACTACTACTACTACTACTACTACTACTACTACTACTACTACTACTACTACTACTACTACTACTACTACTACTACTACTACTACTACTACTACTACTACTACTACTACTACTACTACTACTACTACTACTACTACTACTACTACTACTACTACTACTACTACTACTACTACTACTACTACTACTACTACTACTACTACTACTACTACTACTACTACTACTACTACTACTACTACTACTACTACTACTACTACTACTACTACTACTACTACTACTACTACTACTACTACTACTACTACTACTACTACTACTACTACTACTACTACTACTACTACTACTACTACTACTACTACTACTACTACTACTACTACTACTACTACTACTACTACTACTACTACTACTACTACTACTACTACTACTACTACTACTACTACTACTACTACTACTACTACTACTACTACTACTACTACTACTACTACTACTACTACTACTACTACTACTACTACTACTACTACTACTACTACTACTACTACTACTACTACTACTACTACTACTACTACTACTACTACTACTACTACTACTACTACTACTACTACTACTACTACTACTACTACTACTACTACTACTACTACTACTACTACTACTACTACTACTACTACTACTACTACTACTACTACTACTACTACTACTACTACTACTACTACTACTACTACTACTACTACTACTACTACTACTACTACTACTACTACTACTACTACTACTACTACTACTACTACTACTACTACTACTACTACTACTACTACTACTACTACTACTACTACTACTACTACTACTACTACTACTACTACTACTACTACTACTACTACTACTACTACTACTACTACTACTACTACTACTACTACTACTACTACTACTACTACTACTACTACTACTACTACTACTACTACTACTACTACTACTACTACTACTACTACTACTACTACTACTACTACTACTACTACTACTACTACTACTACTACTACTACTACTACTACTACTACTACTACTACTACTACTACTACTACTACTACTACTACTACTACTACTACTACTACTACTACTACTACTACTACTACTACTACTACTACTACTACTACTACTACTACTACTACTACTACTACTACTACTACTACTACTACTACTACTACTACTACTACTACTACTACTACTACTACTACTACTACTACTACTACTACTACTACTACTACTACTACTACTACTACTACTACTACTACTACTACTACTACTACTACTACTACTACTACTACTACTACTACTACTACTACTACTACTACTACTACTACTACTACTACTACTACTACTACTACTACTACTACTACTACTACTACTACTACTACTACTACTACTACTACTACTACTACTACTACTACTACTACTACTACTACTACTACTACTACTACTACTACTACTACTACTACTACTACTACTACTACTACTACTACTACTACTACTACTACTACTACTACTACTACTACTACTACTACTACTACTACTACTACTACTACTACTACTACTACTACTACTACTACTACTACTACTACTACTACTACTACTACTACTACTACTACTACTACTACTACTACTACTACTACTACTACTACTACTACTACTACTACTACTACTACTACTACTACTACTACTACTACTACTACTACTACTACTACTACTACTACTACTACTACTACTACTACTACTACTACTACTACTACTACTACTACTACTACTACTACTACTACTACTACTACTACTACTACTACTACTACTACTACTACTACTACTACTACTACTACTACTACTACTACTACTACTACTACTACTACTACTACTACTACTACTACTACTACTACTACTACTACTACTACTACTACTACTACTACTACTACTACTACTACTACTACTACTACTACTACTACTACTACTACTACTACTACTACTACTACTACTACTACTACTACTACTACTACTACTACTACTACTACTACTACTACTACTACTACTACTACTACTACTACTACTACTACTACTACTACTACTACTACTACTACTACTACTACTACTACTACTACTACTACTACTACTACTACTACTACTACTACTACTACTACTACTACTACTACTACTACTACTACTACTACTACTACTACTACTACTACTACTACTACTACTACTACTACTACTACTACTACTACTACTACTACTACTACTACTACTACTACTACTACTACTACTACTACTACTACTACTACTACTACTACTACTACTACTACTACTACTACTACTACTACTACTACTACTACTACTACTACTACTACTACTACTACTACTACTACTACTACTACTACTACTACTACTACTACTACTACTACTACTACTACTACTACTACTACTACTACTACTACTACTACTACTACTACTACTACTACTACTACTACTACTACTACTACTACTACTACTACTACTACTACTACTACTACTACTACTACTACTACTACTACTACTACTACTACTACTACTACTACTACTACTACTACTACTACTACTACTACTACTACTACTACTACTACTACTACTACTACTACTACTACTACTACTACTACTACTACTACTACTACTACTACTACTACTACTACTACTACTACTACTACTACTACTACTACTACTACTACTACTACTACTACTACTACTACTACTACTACTACTACTACTACTACTACTACTACTACTACTACTACTACTACTACTACTACTACTACTACTACTACTACTACTACTACTACTACTACTACTACTACTACTACTACTACTACTACTACTACTACTACTACTACTACTACTACTACTACTACTACTACTACTACTACTACTACTACTACTACTACTACTACTACTACTACTACTACTACTACTACTACTACTACTACTACTACTACTACTACTACTACTACTACTACTACTACTACTACTACTACTACTACTACTACTACTACTACTACTACTACTACTACTACTACTACTACTACTACTACTACTACTACTACTACTACTACTACTACTACTACTACTACTACTACTACTACTACTACTACTACTACTACTACTACTACTACTACTACTACTACTACTACTACTACTACTACTACTACTACTACTACTACTACTACTACTACTACTACTACTACTACTACTACTACTACTACTACTACTACTACTACTACTACTACTACTACTACTACTACTACTACTACTACTACTACTACTACTACTACTACTACTACTACTACTACTACTACTACTACTACTACTACTACTACTACTACTACTACTACTACTACTACTACTACTACTACTACTACTACTACTACTACTACTACTACTACTACTACTACTACTACTACTACTACTACTACTACTACTACTACTACTACTACTACTACTACTACTACTACTACTACTACTACTACTACTACTACTACTACTACTACTACTACTACTACTACTACTACTACTACTACTACTACTACTACTACTACTACTACTACTACTACTACTACTACTACTACTACTACTACTACTACTACTACTACTACTACTACTACTACTACTACTACTACTACTACTACTACTACTACTACTACTACTACTACTACTACTACTACTACTACTACTACTACTACTACTACTACTACTACTACTACTACTACTACTACTACTACTACTACTACTACTACTACTACTACTACTACTACTACTACTACTACTACTACTACTACTACTACTACTACTACTACTACTACTACTACTACTACTACTACTACTACTACTACTACTACTACTACTACTACTACTACTACTACTACTACTACTACTACTACTACTACTACTACTACTACTACTACTACTACTACTACTACTACTACTACTACTACTACTACTACTACTACTACTACTACTACTACTACTACTACTACTACTACTACTACTACTACTACTACTACTACTACTACTACTACTACTACTACTACTACTACTACTACTACTACTACTACTACTACTACTACTACTACTACTACTACTACTACTACTACTACTACTACTACTACTACTACTACTACTACTACTACTACTACTACTACTACTACTACTACTACTACTACTACTACTACTACTACTACTACTACTACTACTACTACTACTACTACTACTACTACTACTACTACTACTACTACTACTACTACTACTACTACTACTACTACTACTACTACTACTACTACTACTACTACTACTACTACTACTACTACTACTACTACTACTACTACTACTACTACTACTACTACTACTACTACTACTACTACTTCTCATATTATTATAAAAATTATTTTTCTTATTATTTCATACTAATTATTTTTATTAGTTTTTATTATTATTGCTATTCATATTCGTATTATTATTATTATTATTATTGTTATTGTTGTTATTATTATTATTGTTATTGTTGTTATTATTATTATTATTATTATTATTATTATTATTATTATTATTATTATTATTATTATTATTATTATTATTATTATTATTATTATTATTATTATTATTATTATTATAAGGGCTCGGAAGTTCATGCCCTAAAAAGCACTGAAATATGCATGCTAATATGCTCTTAAAAACTTGAAAATAAGCCAAAAAATATGCACTATTTAATTAATTCGATTGATGTCCCTTTGCAGTAGACAAGACGAGTTAGTATAAATAATAAATAAAGTTACCTTATTCCTTAGAGGTTGAAGCAGAAATGGCTAGTATTAACTGCTAAATTGCAGTTCACAACCAACACTTTCTACAAATTTTCAACTGTAAAACATCGTCTGTTGTATCACAAAACACTTTTGTAACGTGAAAAACTTCTCTCCTCGCCACAAGATGTTATCGTGGCATATTTAAATTATGTTCACTGCTTCACAGAGAGAGTCAAGTCTCTTGGTGTGACAGATGGTTTTATTTCGAGAATGTCTCGAATATAGCACATCTGTTTAGAATAAAAATTTTTTGAAATTGCATAATTCACTTTCTCTTTCACTTTTTGTCCTATGCTACAAGGAACCGAACCTAGGTCACATATTGTTTTTTCGAAGACAGTAAGTGATTCATGCAAAGAAGATCCTACAGCTTCCAATTCCGTTATGGCTGTTGGTAAGAAAGAAAGATGCGCAGATATGAAACTAAGATCTTCTTTTAACCCAGTGCCTGACAGAATATTTTGCACAGTTTCTATTGACGAAGCATCTTTCGAGACCAATGAATTAATAACCTCTTCGACTATTTCTATGTGCTCAGCATAATATAAAACTGCATCAACCCATGTTCCCCATCGAGTTAACGCTGGTGCAGGAGAAAGTCGGATATTAGGTGCTAATGATCTGAACAACTTAACTCTTTTATGAGATTTAACAAAAATTCTCTTTGTACAGGACACCAATCTATCTACCAATGGGAAAGAATCACGTATTGTCTCAGAAATGCGATGAAGAGCGTGTGCCAAACAAGTTATATGAATTAAGTTAGGAAAAATACCTTTCAGAGTTTGTCCTGATTTTACCATATAAGGATCTGCATTAGTAACAAATAAAAGTACCCGGTCGTATTTGATTCCACATGGCCATAGTAATTTCAAAGAGTCCATCACAAACTGGGTCACAGTTACATTGTCACTGACTCACAATTTGCACACATTAAGAAGATAAGGTGTAGTCTTTTGTTCATTATTTGAAGCACCCACGATTATATTAGCAATAGAACGGCGCTCAGAATCAGGGGTTTCATCAACAGACAAGCACACAAACTGATCCACTAATTCATTTTGTATATTTGACAATACGTTATTCCTACATAAGTCTTACGCAGTGTACTTTCTTCAGGCACATGTTGTCGAGTGTACTTGGCAAGAAAGTTTTTAAATGTCGGATTATTAATTTTGAATAAGGGGATATCAGCAGCTAAAAATGCTTGGCACAAGTCATAGGAAAATTCAGTAACCCTACTTCCTAAACACTCTACTAATTGCTTTAGAACAGGTTATTTGTTTGCGAGTTTTCTGATTAAATTCTACTTATGTTTTGCTGTGTTTATGTGCTGAACTATTTGAAATCTTTTCTCACTCCCTACATTTTTCTCACACGCTCCACAAAACGTGCTCTATTATCTGTAGATATTAAATCACCCGAAAACTCGTTCTGTAAATTAATTAATCTAGCACTCGAAGTTGGTTTTATTTTCGACATTTGAAGAGCCTTTTAAAATTGTATACGCCTTATTTAATTTGGTGGGAATCGGTTCACAACACTGTTACGTTTGAAGACAGCACACTACTGGTGGGCAGGCAAGCGTTGCTATAATCGTGCTGCTCAAAACGTTGACCTGCACTTTATCTTTGTTAATATAAACCTCTCAGATAACGCACTGATTATTCTCTACACACATACATATAATGAAAGGATGGAAACAGGGGATTCACTGCATGACAACATGACTCAGCATTAATTCTCGCCACCTCGCGAGTTGCATCATCATGTGCAATACTACCAATGTGAAAAATATTATACAGATGGAAAAAATAATAAAAAACCATAAAAATGATTAAAATATGCAATATAGTGGCTGTAATATTGAAATCTTTGTGAGTTGTATCATCATGTGTAATATTACCAACATAAAAAATACTATCCAGATGGAAAACAATAATAAAAAACCATAGAAATCATTAAAATATGCAATATAGGGGCTATAATATTGCAATAATATGCATTTGTCAAAAATCAAGAAAATATTGTGACTTTGGTTGGGTGTAAAGTACCGTAGACAGATGTAGTCGAGATAAAGAAACACTTTTATTTCCATAAACAGTAACTTTGTACACTCGTTGCAACAACTAGAAAGTCTTTTCCGATTCTCCAACAGCACGGCTCCGAACTCGTAACACAAAGAACTAACTCTACTCCGTCGGCACAACGCTTCACATCGTCTGTCCGTCTCCGTCGGCACGACTACTCAACCTTCACATACGTCTCTGACTGACTCTTCTCACACTTTACCGCTATTTATATCTCCCAGGCACTGTTCTGGAAAGTTCAGTTATTGCGCTGGAGTACAAAGTAGAAGATTCCAGTAGCCTCTATCCTTTTCTCTCTTTCGGCAAGCGCCCCAACAATGCGGCCATTCTCTGTCTCTTTCCTTCGGCTCCTTTGCGGTAGTGCCGACAA
>CM060964.1:281483001-281498001 GCA_030765045.1 Tenodera sinensis | reverse complement strand
ACACATACCTTCCCAAAGCTCCTGATGAACGAGAACATATAGTAATAGAGCCACTTTCAAAATAAGTTAAATCAAAATGACGAATCTGTGCCAAGATAGGGATAGTGATAAGTTATGGCCAGTTAAAGACACGCTTACATTCATAATGGACTTGTATAGTCACATCAACAAACGTCAAATATGTTTAATAATTCAGTGTTGGCATAAATGGCAGCACTTGCTAGTTTGTACAGGAAGCGCAACAGCTTGAGCGATAGTTATTAATAAAGATAAAACACGAATGAAATCTTAAAATTACACTAACAGCTTATAGCATGCTAGTAAAGATACGAAGCGATGACTACTTCCTGCATACCTCAACTAGCATTGGAGTTTACAAGACTAGTTCTTGTAGGGCTGTGATGGTCGAGAGGAATTATTACGGTTCAGTCGCAGTGATATTCTCAGGATACATTTTCCAATCTGCGGCAAAGTTATTTTTACATTGCATTTCACTTTTTTGGACAAATGATATGGCATTACAAAACAAATCACAACTAAAGTACATTAAACCGTTTGAGCACTTACTCGTTAATCAAGCACCTGTTGAACTCACTTTATTCTTACATGTGAACTGTAAATGTGGTAAAATGTTAATAATGGAATTATTTTGCAGTAGTTACTATGTACCTATTAATTCTTTTATTTCTGGCTATTACGTCGAATGTAATGATTATTGATTAATAAACAAATTTAAAAAAGATTCCTATACGTAAAGAGGTTTCAACCTACGAAACATCCCTTAGTTCACGGAAGTCTGACGTCGAGGCCACACGGCCTGTTTTACAAAAGCATTTAGGTATCAAGTTGCTTGTTAATCTACTAAAAGATATTTATATTTTAGCTCTTTGTAGCTTATTAGTGTTCACGGAACACTATCAGAATAGGCCCAACAACGATTAACTGTATTTGATACAATACAGAAAAATCTGCCTTCACAAATAGAAGAATGTTTTCAAGTAAGACTGTAATTTTCGGGTTATATTTGCATTATATAGATAATTTTCGAATGGTTATGGTTACTTGTTTAACTTCTTCCCAAGGATACTTTTAGAAAGGCGGTCTTATCGGTAACGCGAAAAACGCAGGTTTCTACTTACAAGGCAAATTTCTGGTCGCTGGAATATGACGTTTTCACTGCCAGCCAAGTCAGAAAATATCAAAACCACATTAATACAAAAGGCTTTAGAGCGTTGCAGGTTACGAGAAATTTAAAATGGATCAAATATGAATTAATTCGTTTCAAAACAGTTATTTCGTCATTGTTTTCAAATACGTTTACCGTATGCATAGCTGTGATATAAAAAGCCAATTATTTACAATTTTGATTGCACTAGCAGATTGTTTACAGTGACAACTATGATAAAACGTATACTTTATATACCTGCAGTTTGCATTATATAGCCTTTTACGTTCATCTACAATAAATAAGTTGCAGTATAAGCTGCCAATACACAAAAGAACAGAATATATGGAGCTAAAGATGTAATTGCCTGTTATTCTCTTTGTGTCGCTCTTTCTCTTAGAGTGTTCATAAATTATTAAGTGTTGCATATAAGCAAAATAGCTATTTTCATTGTTCATATTATTCCATTAAAATGTTAAAATTCTCGAGTCCTATTATAATTAACAGATGTATAGCCATGGAAAAATGATTAACCGCATTAGGACAGCAGAATATTTCTAAGTCCTACGTCGTGTTGCATCGCGGTTTACACAAGTAGATATTTCCACATGCAGCTGAGTTTGATAGTCTCTGTTCCATATGTTATCGTCTGTCAGACGCAGCATGTTTGTGTGTCCGACAAACGATAACATATGGAACAGAGACTATCAATAAACTCACCTGCATGCGGAAATATCGACTTGTGTAAACCGCGCTACAACATGAATATTTTGCTCTCCTAATGCACTCAATCATATTTTTCATGGCTGTACGTACATCGAAATTCACAACCAGACAACGAAACTTGGACATCGATGAAACAGGTTATGTGTAACCATACCGTGGATTGTGAGGGTCACAGTGCAGAGGGAGCGAGCGGGAAATCAAAACAAGCCAATATGAATGCTACGCAATACTTGACATACTATCCCACTGTTCACGCATCAACATTTTATGTTACAGATATACAACACATGTATATTTATAGTATTCATTACAGAAATACCATATATTCATTGTGAAATAGATGTTCATTGACCTAAGGTGTTATTGGTCCGTTTCTTCTTCATCATATGCTTTTATGGTTGCATATTGTAATACAGCACAATGTACTACAATATATTTTCTAAAAGTCTCAAAAGTAATTTCCTGCAGATTTCGCTTAAATAATGTCTGTATTACGAGAAGATGCACTCGAGTTCACATGTGATGTGGGCAAAGAGTAAATACTTGATGCGCAATTCATACTTTGTTATTTTCAAGTGGACTGTTTCCCCTCAACAAATCCTTGATAACACACAGTTTGGCAACTACAACCGGGCAGGACTCACTCTCTCATATTGTAAACAACACTACGGTACTCTGGAGAACAGTTAACTCAAGTCATCCGTTTCTCCTGTCGCTGTCCAAGTTTTGCTGCCTGTTCTTCACAAACTTAGAACTCTACAAAGATATAACAATTATTTCAAATGATATACATCAATATTGCAATTTACATTTTTATACGGAAAGAAGGGAGTTAAGCATTAATATTAAGATAAACGTGTTTAGGTTATATGTAACTAAAAGGTCTTATTCTGTCTTTTTTTCTCTTTCTTTGTTCAAACTTTAGACGGCAAAAGAAGGTATATGTTTGACTTTTGAATCCTGTTATCAGCAAGAATTGGAGTGCTTGTAAATTTTTGTAACAGAATATTAAAGTAAATACCCTGAAATAACAATATATTTACTTACTATCTAACGTTTTCATAAAATATGTTGGATGTTTGAACCGCATTTGAATTCGTTGTTAATCACAAAATCTATATCAGAACATTATAACGAGTTTACGAAGAAGTAATAAGAACATGTTTTATTCTTTATGCTGTTTTCTAATATTTTGACGTGAAGACTTTAAAATATACAGAATTTGACTATAGTAATTCAGAATTTTATGTTTATAATAACGTGCAAGCGCAACTCACCTTGCATCTGTTGTATCTGATATGCAGCCCACGAGACATTTGAAAGCCGAAACAGCTTCGACTGGCAGGGTGGTTCTTACATCCATTTTCCTCAGGCGGTGGCGGATATCTGCGTTTTTTATCGTTACCTATCGTTTTTTATGTCGTTGTACTCTGTCAGTACTGCTGCACCCGAGTGTGTCATTTGTTGGTCAGTAGAAAGGTGCATTCGTTAACTTTGTTAACAAACAATGTTCATTAAACAGTTCACCACGCTTATAGAAAAGGCAAAAAAGAATTAAAAAGTATTGCACAATTCAATCCATTAATAACGTATACCTCGGAAACAGCTTATGCCGCAAAAATTATGTGAAATAAATTGTCTTTTAAAGAGATCTACATGTTCGTGTTTATAGTCCTTTTAACTATGTTTGGTTACAAAATTCCTTTAACTTCTCAGATGAAAATTATTCATGAAAGTTTCCTTTTTCTTTAACTCTTGAGCTTGAGCATTTGACCTCCACATGGAATACGATTCAGCGTTATTTCTTTTCGAATAACGAAACGACTTTTATTGCGAGAACTTCGCATGGGAATAAGAGCAATATTAGTGCTTGGTGGTTGATAAAGGTGCAATAGAGGGGTGCAACGGAACTATTATATCTAGCGTTAGTCAAGCTTCGGGGCCTCTGTCTCGGGGATAGGAATGCTAAAAAACACGCGTATACGCAAATGAGAAGCTACTTTCATTTCACGTCTAACCGTATTAGATCCCAAGCAAACGAGGCTTGAATTACGGGGTTCACCTCAAATCGTATTTTGTCCACCATTTGGTCCACTTCAAACCATATTCAGTCCTGGGCAATTTCTGTACATAAATTTGTCTGCACTGGATGTTACTTCCGAAACTGTCTATAGGGAAGTCTTACTCTTCTAGACATCATTATCTCTGTATAGAGCAATTCCGCGAATATGTCATACCGAGTGTTAAAATTTGAAATTAATGTTTCACTTTTTTTACTGAGGAAAGATGATGCTAGATACTCCAAAGTGTCTTATGAAGTGAAAAATAAATGTTTTTAACGTGAATATGGGTTCAAATTTCACTTCTTACCCATGTATTTCCAAAACACTAAAAATAAGCGCGAATAACGGTGATTTTCATATCAATATTTCAGGAGCTATGTACAACTGTTTTAATTTTTTTGTTCTGTACATTACACAATGACTCTTCGTCTTCAAAACGTGTATATGGCTACTAATTTTCGACATTTATAAATAATCCTTAGAGTCTCTTTAATTATTACTATGTGTCAATGTCAGTTAGTCACGGTAAATAAGGATAAAGTCCTCTGGAGGGAAAAGTAATAGATTGAAATAAATACCCTTTTTGATTCTGCGTAATTACAATATAACAAATAAAAAAGTATCAGAAAGTTTTCCTCTATACTCATTAGTTTTCCCACAAAACACGTGACTAACGGACAGTTAGTGCGGACACCTCGTGGTCGTCATACGCGTACAATTGCTTCTGAGACTTCAGTCAGGATAGACGTATCAGTCTGTTTCTGACTCCATGGCTAAAACACCATCCCCAAGGACAATGTGAATACAAACAACGTCTGAAGGAGCAAGGCAGTTATGCACAATGGAAGGAAAAAATAAAAGTGACTATGAGGAAAGGAAGAGAAATACTGAAACAAACAAAACAAGGAAGAGAACACCTCAAAGCTGAATATAGGAGATATAAGCAAGCACAGTGATCAAGACAGAAGATAAGAGACCAAGAAGGGATTGATAAGGATACTCCATCAACATCAACCGCTTTCAAAAGCAAACGGTATTTCGGAAAGTGCAGAAAACGTGTGGAGGAAGCATTGCCGCAATCTCCACGTAAAAGAAAAGAAACGATTCGTAAGTTAGCAGTAGAAGAGGGATTACATGTTGTAAAACCAAAGGATTCTGTCCCGGTATCAGGAAAACAACTATTAGAGGAACTTAAAAGTGCAATCATCAAGTTCTATCAGGATGATTCAATATCTTACCAAGCTCCTGGAAGAGATGATTTTATTGAAATCCATGTTCAGGGAGAAACAAAAAAAGTTCGCATTAGGTATCTAGTGGTAACATTAAAAGAAGCACATGCACTCTTTCTACAAGACCGAGTAGAAATGTCCGTGGGGTTGACAAAATTCGCTGAATTACGCCCTGCTCACGTGCGTCTTCAAAGTCAGATCCCACATAATGTGTGCACATGCATTATACATGAAAATACGAAGTTTCTTCTCAAAGCATTGTGTAAAAATCACGTACTCACTGAGACTGAATTTCGTAAGTTCATAGCACAAGTGGTTTGTGATCAGAAATCGAGTAAGTGTATGCAGGGAGGATGCTCCAAGTGCCCGGGATTGAGTGGAGCAGACATTTCGGGTGAACTCGCTAATTCTCCATGCGAATGGAAGCTGTGGAGTTCACGTAATGGAAGAATGGAAATAGAAGTTAAAAATGGGTCTGTAAAAGACTATTGAAGAACTGAGCAATTGCCTGCCATGTTTCCTAAATCACGTTTATGTAAAAAGACGGCAATCCGAGGCCTTTAAGAAGGCTCAGGAAAATGTTGCAATTAGTGAGGCTGTGATGCAGATCGACTTCTTTGAGAACTACACATGCAAGGAGCTGCCCACTGGAACATTACACAGATCTCAATATTTACTGCTGTTGCCTGGTATAGGAAAGAAGATATTGGTGAAATTCAGAAACCATCTTTTGCTTTGGTGTCTGATTATGTATCGCATGACAAATATGTAGTTGATATTTGCCAGTGGCGGCTCGTGCCTTACAAAATAGGTGAAGAAGTTCACTTGAGCATGCTGAAAATACAATGCAAAGCCGGTGCACCACGGTCCAACATTTTTTACCGAGCTTTTTGTATCCAATGGAGCTATACACAAAAGAAACTGTCACACCATGATTCATTTTGGTCCAATACATGTGACAGTTCGCTTAGTAAGTGAGAGAAATAAACATGGCGGATGCAAATATATAGTTTTGTTTTAAAATCAAATTTAAACGGTGACCCAAACAATGTACAAAAACTACCTGAGGAGCATTGTTCTTGATTCTTTTTTTAAGTCCATTCAAATGTCCTGACATAACGCTTGCTCCATCGTAACATTGTGCAACTAATTTACGTTAATAATTAAATTCTTTAAGAATACCATGCAGCAAAAGGAACAATGTTTCCGCGGACCTGTCAACACTCACATCATGAAATCCGAAAAATCGTTCAACCAATGTGCTCTCTGTATTTACGTATCTTACAATGATAGAGCACTGAGACTATTGACAAATATCTGTAGTGTTGTCAACTTCAACAGAAAAAAAATCTGAGACATTAATTTCAGGTTTGTAAGTATTCCAAAATACATCCAATCACCTCATTTTGTATAGATTTAGAATCACCGCTGAATATACTTTTAATTTTATTATAGTGGCTTTGGATTTCTAATGGAGTTTCAGTACACAAGGTCCTTGAAATTTCCCCGACTTCGCGAAAGCGCACTCTCATCATGACCTCAGAATGCAAGCTCTTGTTTACCTAAATACAGTGTTGGTTTAATGATCAACTACAGGAAAAGCCTATTTAATGTTACATTTCCATTGAAACGCACATGAAAAAGTCTGCTGTTTTCCTGAAGAGCGTCAGCCCTTGTGTTCCTTTTTTTTTTTTTTTCCAAAAGCGTTTAGTTGTAATTTACTTTTAAATGCCCCGCCGAATCATTGTGCTTGTGAAGGGAACGGGTTATAGATATTAATGATATCTGTGAATCTCTCTTTGTCCCACACGTTACTTTTGTTACTAAAAAGTAAACAAGGCCAACAGAACAGCGATTGCAAACTACGGATACTGCATAACCAAAAATAGTTATCGAGCCAAGAGCTTTTGAATTTAATGTTATAAGTCTTCCTTATTTTCTTATCCTCTCTTTTAAGGGCTACATCAATGATATCAGTGGGCCACCCAAAGTTTAAAACATCCTTCTTGTCTTCATCTTTCCACCTGGAAAATGGGGTTTCTAGCAAATTGCAAACTATATGGTTCACTGGATTCATAACAAAACAGTTACATTCCGTAATTTAAATATTAAAAGCACTGGAGTCTAGCAAACTCGTAAATTATACCTACCGTTCACAGTTATCTAAAACACCACGTTTTAAGTTTACCACCAGCTCTTCCTCGAGGTAAACGAATACTATTTTCTAAGCGCGCGAAAACAGAAACCATCCCCTCTACCGTGTTCTGTGCCTCTACCCAAGTGAAAATATTTCTTGTTTGCCTGAAACATGTGCATGCCCGTGTTATTTCCCCGTAGTACGTTGTTTCGTGACGTCATGTTGCCATGGCAACCAAGCTGTTTAGTGCAGCAGTTTCTTCCGTAATCCTGACTGTTGCACTTGTGCTTGGAACCGATCTGAGGGTGCGTTCCCACCAATTTTCCCTGCCGGCTGCCAGCCTGTAAGTTCCAAACAAAAGAAGGGTTGGTCACTGACCCTGCTACGGCTGCTAGCAGTTGAAATTTGTGACTAAACTGTTAGAATGACAGTAATAATGTCAACATTAACAAAAATAGAATACTGCTATTTTCAGGTGAAAACCTCTTCACCTGCTTCACCTGAATAACTGCCACTGATATTTGCTTAAGGAATATATTTTCGGAAATATTGGATATTGTTCCGAATCTTGAACTTGTGAAAGTGTTTTCTGATGGAGCTGCTTGTCATTTTAAGCAGAAATACACATTGAGCCATTTGACATATCTTTCCGAAGTATTTGGAATCCAAATTGAATGGCACTTCTTCGAATCCTATCACGGAAAGGGGGCAGTAGATGCGATTGGAGGACAAGTGAAGAGGATGGCCTGGATAGCTGCGAAAGCGGGGAGCAGGATTCAGAGTGCTGAAGAATTTGTTAATACTGTTAGAAAGAAAACCAAAATATGTATTCTTGAGGTTTCTCTGCCTGAAATTGAAGAAGCAAAAGAATTTCTCGACAAAAGATTTGAACGCATTTCACCTATGCCGTCCACTCAGCGGGTTCATTATGTGAAAGTATTAGGTTTAAATTTTGTGGAATATGCTTTTCTTTCATGTGCGGAAAGTGTCAGAATGATTCACAACTTTCGGAAATAAAAACAGTGTAGTGATATACGCGTGTACTACGGGGCTACTGCATCTAGTGTTCGTGCACTATAAGGAGTCCAATCTAGTAACTAGTGTGCTACAGGTATGTGCTGTGTGCTGTGTGCTCTCATGTGTCGTCTTTGTTATGGTTTTGAGTCAGCTTTTTATACTTGCAATGATGTAACTGTGATAAGAAATGAGAGCTGTCAACATCTGTTTATTCTGTTTATGTTGCATGACTTTAATGCTTCTCCAAAGGATATGATTCTTCTCAAAATGATACATGCAATTACACACCCGTATGTATTACATGTATGTAACGTATAATACGTATCACTATGATTTACCATATGTTATACCATGTAAAACAAAGACAAGGTATTACAATTTTTGCAAGTGTCAGTTAGTCACAAACTCATGTCAGTTAGTCACGCTGACCTTTTGAATAAATATCTCCAGATGAGAATATCATACCAAACCTTTTTTCAGGTCATTTGAAAGCTTAGAAGTTCCTCTCTCAAGTGATTTTTCAGAACAAATCAAATTAGAAAACTTTCAGAGAAAACGGAGGACAAACGTTTGAAGTTGGACCTCCAGTTGACAAAAATGTCAGTCACGAAAAGTTTAGCGCTCATTATTAAATAATTGTTTCACATTTTAAGTTTTTTATATTTCCTATCACAACCGCCAATGTATTCTCTGTCATCGTATGTCATTAAAATAACATTTTTGCACCTACATATATTGACCATTAGACAGACATTTTAAGCAGTCGCTCGCTACCTGGCGAGAGAGAAGGTCGTTCACGTCTGCAGTGAAGCATTTATACAGCAGTATAAGTATTGCTGCGTGACACCTATTTCATTGTTTTCTTTGTTTTTTCTAGTGCGGGAGTGATAGTAGTGACGTTATAAATTAACATCTCACACTATATACGACAAAAATAAATAATGGAAAATCGACCAACGACCTTAGTTGTTAGTTTTGTTGAACGTGATATTATTCGACCGACTGCATATGAAATGCATGAGTGGATTTTCAACACGCTGAAATTGGATGAAAGTGAAGTCACAGGATTGCAGGTAAATGGAATTTCTAGACAAATTTTTATCCAATGCACCACACCAGAGCTCGTTACAAGAGTGTTGACTCAGACAAATGGGGAAGCTAATTTTGTGCTGTCAAATGGGCAACGCACTAAAGTGATTATTGGTGTGGCTGGTTTTGGAAGACGTGTGGTGAAAGTATACAATCTACCTTTACATTTTGTCAGTAGGAAGTTGATGGTAGCCTTGGAGCCTTACGGAGCAGTGTTACAGGTGAAAGAAGATGTTTGGAATGAAACTTTTCGTTATAAGGTTACAAATGGGGTCCGTACTGTTAATATATTACTAAAAAAGCATATTCCTTCTTTTTTGAACATTGATGGTTATTCAGCATTAATAAGTTACCCGGACCAACCCATCACCTGTGCAATTTGTCATGAAGCTGGTCATCTATGCAATCAGTGCCCTCGCAGATTCGTTCCAAAAATACTGCCTACTACGTCGGAGCCTGCTACATGGGCCAAGCTGGTCACGGGAAATTTGACAAAACCACGAACAGCATTGAGTGCAACAGAACCGCTAGTGGCAAATGAACTACAATTACTAACTCCTACCATAGTAAAAGAGGGAAGTGAACAGAAAAGTGTAGCTACAGTTCCTCCACCCATGCCACAGCAGGAAGAAGACAAGAGTAGTCCGGAAATGCCTGAGGTAACCCGGGAACACTCTACGCAAATGTGTGCTAGAGTCTCTCCAGCCGAAGAAGACAAGTGTAGTCCGGAAGTGTCTGATGCAACCTTGGAACACTCTGTATCAATGTCTGCGGTAATCCATCCAACTAGTGTGAAGTCACCTCTGAGTACTATGGAGATAGTAGAGGAATGTGTGGTGGAGGAAACGGAGAAAGAAAAAACCTTAAACGTTCAAGTGGAAGCAATGGAAACAGTCACACCAGTAACGATAAAGTCACAGTCTCTGACGTTTTCGGATGAGGAAGTGGAATATGAGGATTTGGTGAATGTGCGTGGATTGGAGTCCAGGCGTATGGAGAATGATGAAAGGGTGAGTCAGCGTGATCCGCGTTTGGAAAAACGAAAAAAGACTGCCAAGATGCATAAAGCAGGGTCACCTACACGAAAGGCTATGAAGACGCATAAACCTATGGAACAGTGATTGGAGGATTGAATACTTCATGAATAAACACTACATTCGGCGTTTCTCCTTATGGTGTTAATTCTTCAGAAATTTGCGACTATGAATGTAAATTGTTTACGCAGTAAGACCAAACAAGCCTTGGTACGGGATTTTACTTTTGAACACGACCTTGATTTTTTGTTTTTGCAGGAGAACAATGAACCACATTTAAACTTTTTTGGCCCAAGGTATAATTATGTTTCCAATATTGGTGAAGAACAACGAGGTACAGCCATAGTTTATCGCTCATCTCTAGGGGTACAACTGACGGAAAAGCATGCCAGTGGCCGAATTACTTCCTTATTGACGGAGGATAATATTCTACTAGTCAACGTATATTTACCATCAGGTTCAAATCGACGAAAGGAACGGGAAGACTTTCTTGCAACAGAGTTACCGTTCTTTTTGCGACACCGATATGACAAATTGGTTTTCGGAGGAGATTTTAATTGTGTCCTTAATGCTAAAGACCAAACTGGGCAATATCTACCGTCTCCAATGTTAGACCGGATTTGCAAGTCTTTGGAGCTGCAGGATGCCTGGGAACTTCTATATGATACCTATGTTGAATATACCTTTCACCGAAATACTACAGCCTCCAGAATAGACAGAATTTATGTTAGTACAACCATGAAGCAGCAGATCAGAAGTGTGAAGGTGCGACCAGTACCCTTTAGTGATCACCATGCTCTAATAATGTCGCTGGTATGCACTACTCGGACACCGATAATAGGCAGAAGTTATTGGAAACTCAACAGCGCGCTCCTTCAGGATAAGGAGATCCGAGAACAGTTTCAGCGATTGTGGACTAGATGGAGGCGTACGGCGCAAAGTAGATCTCCCAGTATGCTGCAACAATGGTTATATACGTACAAACCTGCAATTCGTAACTTTTATAAAGGAGAAGGTATTAAGCGGGCGAAATTGCGAAGGCAACGGTTGAATTATTACTACGAATTAATCAATGAATTATATCAGCAACAGTGTGATGGCCGAAATGTGACGAACCATATTGCAGCAGCCAGGAAAAGATTGTGTTGCTTGCATGAGGAACTCTGTCGTGGAGCACAAATACGGGCGGGAGACCGCTCAGTACAGGATGAAGAGAGATTTTCACTGTATCACTTAGCGTCTGAGAAACACTCAGGAACAAGGAAATATCTTTCCAAGTTACGTTCTTCGGAAGGGAATTTACTGCTGACCTCACGGGATATATTAATGGAGGTTCAGGAGGCTTTTACACAAAGGTTTGCAGCAAAAGAGGTTAATATAGTAGCGCAGCAATATGTCTATAAGCTAATTGAACCACTAGTGACCTCGGAGATGAATGATGCCTTGAATGAAGACATAACGGAAGAAGAATTGCGTACAGCACTAATGTCGGCTAGTATGGGCTCTGCACCTGGACCCGATGGGATTGGGTATCAGTTCTACCGCGAGAATTGGAGTATAGTGAAGGATACATTGCTTGGTGTCATGATAGAATTACAACGAGGTTCGGGAGTCTTGTCCGGGTTTAATGAGGGCATCATTGTGCTCATTGCCAAGCATCCAACAGCCTTGGATGTAAACGACTATCGCCCAATCACGCTTTTAAATGCCGACTACAAATTATATACAAAGATAATAGCAAACAGGATGAAGAGATACATGCCTGACATCATCGGAACAGGACAAACTTGTGGTATCCCAGAGAGGAAGATTACACATATACTAATGACGTTAAGAGACACTATTATTGAATGTGAGAGCAAGCCTGATGAACCAGCAGCAATCTTGGCGTTGGATTTTGCCACAGCCTTTGACAGAATAAATCATGGATATCTATGGGATGTACTACAACGCTTTGGGTTCTCATTCTCATTTTTGAATCTACTACAACGATTATATACAAATGCACACTCCAGAATCCAAGTAAACGGATTCTTCACGCAGCCAGTACTTATAGAACAATCAATTCGCCAGGGATGCCCACTGTCGATGATCCTGTATACTTTGTGTGTAGAACCCTTGATACGAGGATTGGTTTCAGTGCTCTCCAGGAGAAGGAACCCAATGCACTTCGAGAGACTTTTTGCATATGCGGATGATATTACCTTAGTGCTCACGGATGCTGGGGACTTCACAGCAATTGAGCCAATATTATTGCAATACCAGAGTGCATCAGGGGCTTTAATCAATTACAGTAAATCTCAGCTCCTAGCCCTGAATAACTGGATGATGAAGGAAGCTCGGTTTACACATAAGTCAGTCATTAAAAGTCCTAGGTCTGTTTCTTACATCTAGGCTGGAGGAACTTATCATATTAAATTGGCAAAGAATTGTTAACCACTGTTTAAATATTTTGAACTCGCAGTTAACAAGGAATTTGAACTTTGTTCAGAAAATCTGGCATGTGAATACCTTTGTGCTGGCAAAGCTGTGGTACGTAGCACAGGTACTCCCGATGCCTAATCAGTTCTCACAGCGATTAGAAAGGGCGATAGGATACTATATTTGGAAAAACCAGTATTACAAGGTGGCCCGACCTCAGTTGCGCAGAGACACACATAGTGGGGGATGGAATTTGGTGGATGTGAACGTGAAGTGTCGTGCGCTGTTATTGCGTGCTGTTCTGGTAGCCATCAATGGCCAAAGTAGACAGCAAGATGTAAATTTTAGTAAAAAATTGATTGGCGCGGATATTGCAGCACCTGCTGCTTTTCGGATAATGCGAAAAGATTATGAGAGTATTATACCTTTGATTGAAAGAACAACAACGACGTTGACCTCCAAAGACATATACAAAGAATTACTGCAAGAATTTTTGACAGTACCGGCGATTGTACGCAAATACCCAAATGCTCCATGGAAGAATATCTGGAAGCTCTTCAGTTATAATTTTATACCGTTGGACTGGAAGGTCTCCCTATATCAGTATGTTAATGAAATTATCCCCACGGAATCAAAAAAACATAAACATAACATAGTATCAGCACCATGGTGTAAACATTGTAGACAGGTAGATACGCAACGCCATAGAATTACTTCCTGTGTGATGGTACGTGACATCTGGACATGGACCAAGAAACAGATGGGGCACTTGATTGGGAACACTTCAGAAAACGCTGTAACGTCGGTTTTGTTATCTTGGAAATTTCAGAAAGGAATAACTGAGTACACCCAGATATGGTTGACCCTTGGATTATACCATTACTGTCTCAGTTTTGAACAACCGGCGTTAACAGACTTTAAATCCTGGCTAAAGGCAGAAAGATACCGGATGAGAAAATATCCTCACCTATGGAAGCTCTTAAATGAGCACTTAGATGTTATTTAATAAAAAAAAAAAAAAGTAGTTGTACTCTTATACTATAGTTTTATAACTTTAGAGATGACCTTTGAATAGTCTTAATTTGAAGGTGTTGTAAAAATAAAAATAAAAAAAAAAAAAGAAGAAAATGTAGTGTAAATGTCAGTTAGTCACACGCGGAATTGCTCTATAACATGTACAGAAAACTCCGCTCCTCCTCATTTTTATATCTGGAACGAGAGTCAGTCTGGCAGGAGATCAGTTAAAGTGACATCTGCTTTATGTGATTTTTTGGAGAAGTCAAAAGTTCCAGAAGAAACAGAAAGCTTAAGATTATTGTCTGATGGCTGCAGTGGCCAAAACAAAAATATGCATGTGGTCCACGCAATGGTTTCGTTTGTGCTTCATAAAACCCCTAAAAATTTAAAGGAAATATCATTTACCAATAAAAGGACATTCCTATCTCCCTGCTGCTCAGGTTTTTGTAGTGGTGGAGAAGCACTTAAGAAATTATGAGGGAGGAGTATCTCCCAATTAATATCATGAAATTTATGAGACTGGTTCTGTGCATGTATGCAAAAATAGTTGGGAAATCAAAGATTATAAATAACTTCACCAACACCTGAAAAAAAAAAAAAAAAAAAAAAAGGCCAGATAGTGCCAGCGATATGAAGCGGATAATGCTAAAGAAAACCATGACACATGTGCAGATTAACATATTAATGAATGTGGAACCAACCCATATTGATGATCCGTCAAAGAAATATAGCCTTGTTTTGAAAATGGGTAGAAAATTGGTTGATGTACTGGATCCTACAGAGATGCCTCTAAAAACAGGATCTCGACGGAATTTATTCAAGAAAAGGTATGGAGATGAATAGAGAACTAATAATGATCTGCATTTCTACCTCAGCATTCTGGATGATCCAACTGACACTCTTGAGACCGGTGAAGGTAGGACATTTGTGATTGCTTGGAAGAGGAAGGAATTTAAGAGTTTGAAGTAATTGAATTCAGTAATCTCACACTTTATTAATGATTTTAGTAAAAAAATATTGTATTAACTCATTCCTTAATAGCCGTTTCAAAATAATTAAGACATTGAGACTTCAAAGAAAACATTAATTTGTATATTTTGTT